>JAESUZ010001494.1:0-475956 GCA_017311185.1 Proteles cristata cristata | reverse complement strand
ACTTTGGCCATTGATTCTCTGACAACGCCAGAGTGGTCAGCATAGAAACAACATTCTTCCTTCAGGGCTGCACATAGGCCTCCCTGTTGGAGGAATAACAGGTCTAGTCCCCGGCGATTCTGTAACACGACTTCAGAGAGGGAAGTTAACGATTTTTCTAGGTGGGAAATCGACTGTTCAAGCCTCTCTATATCCTCATCAATGGCAGCTCTGAGATTGCTAAATCCCTGATATTGAGTTGCTAACGATGAGATTCCCGTTCCTGCCCCCACTACCCCGAGACCAAAAAGAGCGGCGAGTGTCAGGGTGAGTGCTTCGCGTTTAGTTCTTACTATTTGTTGTGTCGGCGTTCCCCCGGCCCATAATTCGTATAGGTCGTTTTCTGGATGATAATTGATTTTTGGGAACACTATTACCATAGCACAATACTCCGCAGCAGAGTTAAAGACCTGGGTGTTTAAACAAGGGGTGAGTCCTGTTTTGGAACAGATCCACCATCCGCCAGGGGGAGGAATTATCCATTTGGACTGATGTTTGGGGTATTTATTGAGATTACAGCCGGGGTGTTCCCCAGGGGGAACGGTTCCCAGGCAGGTATAGTTACCAGTGACTGTCTGGAGGGTAATACCAGGGTTTCTTGGTTCCCATTTGCAGTCTGTTGGGAACGTTTCATTAGAGGTGTTGTAAGGGGCGTTAAGACCCACAGCTTCATAATAAGGGGGTCGGACATCATAACATAACCAGCAGGCTTCCATTTTGTTTGGATCTGATTGATTTAAGGCCTGATATGTGGCGTTTAACATTTTCCATAAGGATTCAGCATTTGTCGAGGCTCGTGGCTCCGACAGGGGCGTCGTAGGTTCGGTGTAATTAGTGTAATTAGCGGAGTTAAGCTCTGGCCTAGGGGAACCTTTGGGTGTTTGGTTTGGTGTATTTATTACTCGGTTAGGCCCTATGGCAACGGGTAAGTTATTAAAGATAGGGCTTTTTATAAGTCGGAGGGTGAAGAGGGCCCCGGGAAGGTCTCCTACTCTTCTCCATGACGAATACATTTTTAGTCCCCAATTTTTTCCTAATTCCCATCCGGGAGTCGATTTTCCTTTTAATGTGAACTGTATAATTACGGGATTACATTTTTGATTATTTTGGCAATTTCTATACCAATCGGAATCTGCTCTATGACTGTTTTTTGGTCGGGTCTCATTCCGTTTTACCTGGATTAAATCATCTTTGGTAGGCGCCTCCCAATATATGTCTCCGGTACTTACACAGGCCCAACTAGCACAATAATAGTAATCAGCACCTCCACATTTATGTCTCCAGGATCGGTCTGAATTTTTATGTCCTGGACAAATATAAAAGTATTGCATTTTGAACCAGCTACTAACTGGTTTCTTATTATAGAGGTCTTGTATATCAAAGGTAATATTGGGAAACCATGTATTTTCGGGAGTTATCTTGGATTGTTGTTTTATAATGTCTCCCGTGGAAGTGTCGGTGAGCACCCAGGTGAGATTAAGAGGTTGGTGTGGGTTTCGGGCATGAATCTCAAATAGGACTAGCAAAAATATTAGAGGAGACAACCAATGGCGATAAAACATCCTACCCACAGGAGAAAAGTGAGTGATAGCAGACATCTTTCGCCCCTTTCCCAGCTAGCTGGGGCAACCTCGGCTAATCCAATAGCTAAAAGTAAAGCGGGTACCGCGATAATAACAAGGGCCAGTGGGTGGCAGTACATCACCGTTTACGCAAAGTCAGTTTAAGCGGGTTTTTTTTTACTCCGATTTACAGTCCAGGTAGTGGTCGTGTCGATATGTCCCACGAGGTCTGACAGCGGGTCAACTGGTTTGATGTGGACGTGGTGGATCCAAGCCGGGATGCTGTCTACCTTGACTGCAGTGGGGGTCGTCAGGATGATCTGGTAGGGTCCCTTCCACCGGGGCTCGAGGGTCTCTTGCCGGTGTCGCCTTACTAGGACCCAGTCTCCCGGACGATACTGGTGAGGTACAGGTGGAGGCCTTGCCTCATATAGTTCTCTTAGTTTGGGCCACACGGCCTCGTGAACTCGCTGTAAGGCCCTGAGGGAGGATAGGAGATTGTTATCTTGTTCTGATTGCATGAGTTCGGATTTTAAACCTGGTATGATCGGTGGGGGTTTACCAAACATAATCTCAAAGGGTGTAAGGCCCAATTTATATGGAGAATTACGGACCCTATACAGAGCGTAGGGGAGTAGTTCTACCCAGCTAGCGCCAGTCTCCATGGTTAATTTAGTTAAGGTCTCCTTTAGTGTTCTGTTCATTCTTTCTACCTGCCCTGAGCTTTGGGGTCGGTATGCGCAATGTAACTTCCAATTAGCCCCAAGTATGGAAGCCAGTCCCTGACTTACCTTAGAGACAAACGCAGGCCCGTTGTCTGAACCTATCATTATTGGAAAGCCATACCTGGGCAGGATCTCTTCCAGTATCTTCTTTGCTACTATTTGCGCTGTTTCCTTCTTGGTCGGAAAGGCCTCAGTCCATCCTGAAAAGGTATCTATAAACACTAGCAAATATTTGTAGCCGAATTTACCGGGCTTTACCTCGGTGAAGTCCACTTCCCAGTGAGCTCCCGGTACAGTTCCTCTTTTTCGCTGGTCTTGAGCTGCAGCGTGAGGATGTGAATTCTGGAGTTGGCAAGCTGTGCAGGCAGCTACGATTTTTTCTGTTTGGTCAGAGATGTTTCTTACCATAAGTTTAGAGTGTCGGAACAGATCTTGCAACCTTCGAGGCCCCAAATGGGTAGTGTGGTGTATTCTGGTCAAAACTTCATGGCCCAGTTTATCTGGAAGGATGAGGCGGTCTCTAGAGTCTTTCCACCATCCGTCTACTATTTGGGTCATAGGCAGCTTACGCATCCAGGCAAGGTCATCTTCTGTATACTCTGGCTGTGAGGGTAAATCTCGGGGCCCAGGGTCTGGTAACTGCACAGGCAACGTTTGGACGAGTTCCTGTGCTACCTGACGTGCCGTCTGGTCCGCGAGGTTGTTTCCCCGTGAGACAGGGTCGGTTCCTTTTCGATGACCTGGACAATGTACTATGGCCAATTTCTTTGGAGCCCATATAGCGGCTAGTAGGGCCAATATCTCATTTTTGTTCTTAATGTCTTTGCCTTCTGCAGTGAGTAATCCCCTCTCTCGGTATATTGCCCCATGTATATGTGCGGTGGCAAAGGCGTATCGGCTGTCCGTGTACACTGTGATTTTTCGATCCCGCCCCATTTTTAAGGCCTGAGTTAATGCAATTAGCTCTGCTTTCTGGGCTGATGTCTCTGGAGGCAGTGCTTCTGCCCATATTATTTCAGTTTCTGACGTCACCGCGGCCCCCGCATACCTCTGTCCTTTGTGAATGAAGCTACTCCCATCTGTGAACCAGGTAACCTCCGCATCTGGTAGGGGCTTATCTTGTAGGTCTTCTCTCGTCCCGTGTATCTGTGCTAGGATGTCTGCGCAGTCATGGAGTGGAGTGCCCAGGTCGGGGTTGGGTAACAAAGATGCGGGGTTCAAGGCTGTCAGGGGGGTGAAGGAGATTCTGAGGGGGTTCAGTAGTAGGCCTTGATAGTGAGTGAGCCGGGCATTGCTTAGCCATCGGTCAGGCGGCTGCTTAAGGATACCTTCTATAGCATGTGGGGTCGTGACTTGTAATTCCTGGCCCATGGTCAGTTTGTTAGCATCCTTTACCATTAGGGCAGTGGCCGCAATTATTCGGAGACAGGGCGGCCATCCGGCCGCCACTGGGTCCAGTTTTTTTGATAGGTAGGCTACCGGCCTACGCCATGGGCCTAGGTGTTGAGTTAGGACTGCCTTGGCGACTCCCTTACTTTCATCTATGTATAGATGAAAGGGTTTGGTAACGTCTGGAAGCCCCAGGGCGGGGGCCGATAGTAGGGCAGTCTTAAGTTGTTGGAAGGCCTGTTCGGTCTCCTCCGTCCAGACAAAGGGTTGCCGTTCCTTAGTAGCTTGGTAAAGGGGCTTCGCGAGCTCAGCGAACCCCGGTATCCATAGCCTACAGAACCCAGCCGATCCCAGGAATTCCCTCACCTGACGTGGCGTCTGGGGTCTGGGGATGCGGAGGACTGTCTCTTTTCGCGCATCAGTTAGCCAGCGCCGCCCCCCTTTTAGCAAATAACCTAGGTAAGTTACCTCCGGTCTGCAGATTTGAGCCTTTTTTGCCGAGGCACGATATCCTAGGGTTCCTAGAGTGTGTAGGAGGCCTTCAGTTCCCTGGATGCAGGCTTCAGGCGTCTCGGCAGCTATTAGAAGGTCGTCTACATACTGTAAGAGGGTTATATAGGGATATTGTTGTCTGTACTCACTCAGGTCCTCGTGTAGTGCCTCATCGAATAGGGTTGGAGAGTTTTTATATCCTTGTGGCAGCCTGGTCCAAGTGAGTTGTCCACTTATGCCTCTGTCAGGGTCTGTCCATTCAAAGGCGAACAATTCTTGACTTTTGGGTGCTAGAGGTAGACTGAAAAATGCATCCTTTAGATCTAATACAGTATACCATTGTTTCTCAGGGCTGAGGGCACTCAGGAGAGTATAGGGGTTGGGGACTGTTGGATGTATGTCCATTGTTCTTTTATTAACTTCTCTCAGATCCTGCACCGGCCTGTACTCTTCACTATTGGGTTTGCGCACCGGCAGTAAGGGAGTATTCCATGCCGAGTGGCAGGCCCGTAAGATTCCAGTGTCTAGGAGGCGGCGGATATGTGGAGCGATTCCCGCCTTAGCTTCTGCAGACATCGGGTATTGGCGCACCCTAACAGGGTCTGCCCCAGGCTTAAGTTCTATAAACAGGGCCGGGCGATGTCCTGCCAGTCCTACACCCCCTGTTTCTGCCCAGGCGTTTGGAAAACGTTGGAGCCAGGGCTTCAGGTCTTGGCCCTGCAGCGATGGTTTCTGATGGAGTCTGTATTCATCTTCTAGTTTTATGGTGAGAACTGATAGGGGCTGATTATTGATATTGGTCACGGTTGGTCCCCCTGGTCGAAAGTGAATTTGTGCCCCCATTTTGGTAAGAAGGTCCCTCCCCAATAAGGGGCAGGGACTATCGGGGATTACTAGGAAGGAGTGAGTCACTTCCCCAGTTCCCAAGTTTACAGTTCTCTGGGTTGTCCAGGAGTATTTTTTAGTCCCGGTGGCTCCTTGCACCCAGGATGATTTTTCAGACATCTTTCCATAGGGCCTGACTAGTACTGAATGTTGTGCTCCAGTGTCGACTAAGAATTGAACTGGAGTCCCCTCCACTTGCAGCGTTACCCTAGGTTCGGGGAGGGGATCCGAACCCCGTACCTCCTATTCTGAGTTTTGTGTATATAGAACTGGGGTTGTCCTATCCTGCCAGGGCTTGAGCTCCGAGTGCTGTTTTTTCTTTTTAGGACAATCCCGCGACCAATGCCCTTTCTCCTTACAGCGAGCGCATTGGTCCTTGTCTAAGTGTTGCCTGGGGGGGCGTACGGCGTGGCCGCCTCCCAAGGACGGTCGTTCTTTCTGGACTAAGGCAGCTAAGACTTTAGTCATTTCTCGCGTGGCCCTGATCTGTTCTTCCTCTGGGGTATCTCGATTATTATATACACGCTGGGCGACACGGAGTAGATCCTGGACCTGCTTCCCTTCGAGGTCGTCTAGCTTTTGGAGCTTTTTCTTAATGTCGGGAGCAGACTGGTTTACAAAAGACATTACAACTGCTGCCTGATTCTCTGGGGCCTCAGGGTCCATAGGGGTATACTGTCTAAAGGCTTCCATCAATCTTTCTAGATAAGTAGCGGGGCTCTCCGTCTTACCTTGCGTCACTGAATACACCTTGGCCAAATTTGTGGGCTTGCGTGCCGCTGCCCGGAGACCCACCATTAGAGTCTGGCGATAAGTGAGCAGTCGTCCCCTACCTTCTGCAGCGTTGTGGTCCCATTCGGGTCGAGTTAAGGGAAAAGCTGCATTAATGAGGTCAGGATTTGTTGTAGGTCGACCATCTTCTCCTAAAACCATTTTTCGCGCTTCTGATTGGATTCTTTTCCTTTCTTCCGTGGTGAACAGGATTTTCAGGAGTTGTTGACAGTCATCCCAGGTAGGCTGATGAGTAAACATGATGCTCTCTAGAAGGGCTATAAGATCTTTAGGGTTATCAGAAAAACGAGCATTTTGAATTTTCCAATTATAGAGATCACTAGTAGAGAAAGGCCAGTACTGAAGTCGGGGGTTACCCGTGTCGTTAGGGGGCCCTATTTCCCGCAGGGGCAGGGTGACCGTGGAGTCGGGTGGATGGGAGCTCGGTTCCCGCTGAGTCCGCCCAGGAGTACGGTCAGCTGGCCCCCTGTGACTAGTTTTATTTCTCGTAGAGTCTGAGGCCGCCATTTCGCGCCCTCTGGACTCTAACGAGACTGCTGCCTCTCGTTCTTCAGGCTCCCCTGGGGGGTCTGGCGGGGGAGCGGCAACTATCTCTGGCGGAGTCTGAGGCGCAGAAGGGAGAGGTGGGTAGGGCGGAGGATCTAGGGAGAGGGGATCTTGACTTTCAGGCAGTACCGGATATGGCTGCGTTGCAGGATCCCTCGGCCGGCGGGAACCTGGAGGTAGAAATGCCGGGGGGCCGGCTATGAGAACTTCACAGGTACCTGGTAAAAGAAATGGGGAGACCCACGGGGGGGGGGTTCTCGACCAGATCTTGCCAAATTATGATATAAGGCACCTGGTCGGGGTGTCCCTCCTTTCCCTGTAAGAAAATTTTAGCCTTTACTTTGGCAATGGTGGTGGCACAGTAAGTCCCCTCTGGAGGCCAACCAACCCCGAAAGTGGGCCATTCTGACCGACAGAGGGTGACGAATTTATTCCGATGGATGTTTAGGCTCAAATTATGGGCTCTGGCCCGAACTTCCCTGAAGTTGGCTAAGATTAAGGTAAGTGGCGTGCTGTGAGTTTGTCCCATCTCCTAGACAAGGGGAACAATGCGAGTCAGATTAATTTATGTCTTCAGGGAGGGTCCCGAGGTCCTTATAGGGAAAGATAAGATCGGTTAATCTGCAAGTGCAGCAATGGAGACACAGAACTCCAGGTTAGCTGTAAAAGGTCCCCAGATGGGCTAATTAGTCCCGAATGGGCACTGGAGGACGTCTCCGATAACAGAATTCGCTGCGCACAAATATAAAAGGCTAGCCACCTGAAAATGGCGCCGGCCCCGGACCGCGCGTCACCCGAAAATGGCGTAGGCCCCGAACCGCGCGCCACCCCAAAATGGCGCCGGCCCCGAACCGTTGCCACCTGAAGAAGGCGCCGGCCCCGAACCGCGCGCCCACCGGAAGAAGGCACCGGCCCCGAACCGTGCGTCACCTGAAAATGGCGCCGGCCCCGGACCGCACGTCACCCCAAAATGGCGTCGGCCCCGGACCGCGCGTCACCCGAAAATGGCGTCGGCCCCGGACCGCGCGCCACCCCAAAATGGCGTCGGCCCCGGACCGCGCGCCACCCCAAAATGGCGCCGGCCCCGAACCGTTGCCACCTGAAGAAGGCGCCGGCCCCCAACCGGCTCACCCACAGAGGAAGGCGCCGGCCTCGAACCGGTGCGCCCGCCGGCCTCAAACCGGCTCACCCGCCGGCCTCGAACCGGCTCACCCACAGAGGAAGGCGCCGGCCTCGAACCGGTGCGCCCGCCGGCCTCAAACCGGCTCACCCGCCGGCCTCGAACCGGCTCACCCACAGAGGAAGGCGCCGGCCTCGAACCGGTGCGCCCGCCGGCCTCAAACCGGCTCACCCGCCGGCCTCAAACCGGCTCACCCGATGGGTACCGTAGGACGTCTCCCCGGCCCCGACCGACTGCTCTATAGCGCGTCCGCCAGAGCCAGTACAGTCCCCGATGCAGATTCCGCGCGGCAGAAACCGAAACAAACAGATAAAACAAAAACTGACGCTGAGACAAACAGACAGACAGAGCCGGCTCACTTACCGATCGGTCTTAGGAACAACCCGTTGACTTGGGGTCTGGTGGGTCTGGAGGGGAATTATCCCGCGCGAGCCCCCATATGAAACGCCCAGAATTCGAGAGAACCCCAAAAACAGACCACCAGAGACCAGAGTCAAAGCCAAGCGGCAAGGGTTGTTTATTCGCAGGTTCGAACCCGGACCTCCGCGCACTCACTCGTTGCCGGTGACGCTGAGAGAGGCCCCGAACAAAGCCTCTGCAGCCTTTTTATAGACAGAGGTAACAAGTCATGGGGAGGGACAGATTTCCATGGTTACAAGTTTGCCATTGGTTAACATTCAAATGTGAACATATACCGCATCTGATTGGTTCCCCCCATCAGGTTTGGCTGGATCTAATTACAACATTTGGGATACCTTTGAATTCAGCCTTCTCCAGGCCCTTCCCTCAGCAAGGTGGGGGGTGGCTGCTGGCCTTTCCTGATTGGGTGTTGCCAGGGTAGTGAGGTGGAGTGACAGAGGGAACATGAAGCTAGTCGCTTGGGCAATCCGGTGGCGGGAAAGCAAGCCTTAAGCATTGTTACAGAAGCAGAAAGAGCTGGTTAGGTATTAGCTTCCCGTAGCGCAGGCATTTGCCCAGAAGCGGAAAAGCTGGTTAAGTTTATTTAGGCCTTTCAAAACCTGTAATAATTTCCTAGAATTTAGGTTTCTTTCAAGGCTTTCATAAGTAGGACAGCAAAAAACAAATATATTTCTGGTTCTTTGCTGTTGTTGTTTCTAATGAAAGAGTGGAAGCCCATCTGCTTTTATTTCTTGCCAATGAGATGTATGATGGGAAACTACTAAATGAAATCCACACTCAGGCAGACATTCTCACAATAGCATGATGGTATGTGTCAGGAAAAGTGTAAAGGGATTAGAAAAACAAGAAAGGGCCACTAGCCTTTTGTCAACGGCATCTTCTCTTCTCTCACAGACCCACCATTCTCAGAGGCAATTTTAAAAGCTGAATTTTTTGCCCTTTGTAATAGTATAAGCATCACTTTTTAAGACTGGTCTGACATCCTGTAACTTTTTTCCCCCCTCCAGTGGAGACGTGAAATCAATGGTAGCTTCATAGTTTTGCACTGGATATCTTTTGAGCATAGACTATATCAGATTCCTATGGAGTTTCACAAAGGAGAAATTTTGGCAATGAGAAAAGCCTTTGGTATGTTAGAAACAGAAAGCAACATATATGCTTCAGAAATAGCAAAAGGCTTGCCTGCCAACCCAGCCCTGTGGTGCAAATGCCTCTGTGTTACAGCCTGCTTTCCTTGAAACTCAAAGTGATGAGGAAACCAGTAGAGCCCTTTCTGGCTTAAAACTGTGTCCCCTGAATCTGTGCTAAAAGAAAAACCTATGACCTTTATCTTTCAGAGAAAACCTTATGCTTCACTGACTCTCATTTTAATGCAAATTTTCGTGTCCTTGTATATAAAAGCAATACTTTGAAGGCTTTAAGAAACAAACAAGGCATTGGAGCAAAATAAGTATGAATGGTTATTCGGAGTCATAAACATGAATAGTATGCTGGAACACAATTTTTACGCATAATAAGCACTATGTGGCAAGTACTGTACTAAGCATTTGACATGTTGTTATTAATCTTAAGGATTCTGGGATGTAAGATGTTATCTCTATTTTACAAATGAAAAACAATTTGAAGTTAACAGTCCCAAGGGAATGTAGCTAGTATGTGGTGGATGTGAGCTGCTAATTCAGGTCTACCTAATTCCTAAATCTGTGTTATTTCCCTACATTTTGTTCTCTAGACATTAACTACTACACAAAGTAATACAAATTATTTGCATTTGTGATTCCTAGGAAACGCATATTTTGTTGATTCTAATGACCAAAATGTATTTCTCAAATATATTTGGTCTTCCTCCAGTTCCTGGTCCCAGCTTCTAAAACACTTGGAATTTCCTAAGTGAGAGAGTGATAAAGTGTCTTTTATCATATAAATGAAGTGGCTTTTGGATCTCATCCTCTGACCTCTCAGGAGGAGAGAAGACCTGGAAGTCGATTTTATCAATCATGCCTATAAGGGGATACATCCAACATGGAGGAGAAATAGGAGGACCAGAAGTTCCCTCGTCCCTCAAACACAGCAGTGTTGAGGTCAAAGGAGTTAGAATTCCAAGAGTCCATGCTGCAGAGTGACAGAGATGTCTCCAGGGGTCCATGGAGACAACCTGGTGAACCTTAGGTGTGTGGTTGTGAACTAGGAGAGACAAAACAGGCAGAGTAGGCATGGAAGGGAGGGATCTTTTTCTGTGGACAGATGAAGGGAAGAGAAAGAGAAGCTGTGGAAGAGTAGGACTGTATTTAAACAAGAGAAAAACCACAGATCTGGGATCAGAAAAAAAAAAAAAAAAAGAAAAGAAATAGTTCCAATCTTTAACTTTGGGCTTTCTCCAGACTAGGACCAGCTGCTCTGTTCGCGCACCTGAGGAGGAGGGGAGCCAACCTCAGGCTCAGAAACTAGTTCAGAGGCACAGTCCTTAGTGAGACAAAGCAATCCCCTCCCTTGAGTACTGTGGCGAAGAAGATATATAGCTGTTCAAAAGACAAAGGACGAGCCTGTGCTAGCTAGCCAGAGGCCATTTATTGGTGGGGCAGAATGGCACTTCCCTGGAATGGGGGCATGTGGACTGGACTGGGACCATTTAAAACATCAAGGTTTGAATCCCACCTGAAAGCCAAGGAGGTGTTCACACCAGTGGGGCTCTGTGAGGAAGCCATTCATTGGTGGGATGGAGTGCAACTTCCCTGGAACCGAGGCACATGGAACAGGGTCCCTTAAGACATCTGGGTTTGAATCCCAGATGGTCCCCAGGTAGGTGTGGGAGACTGTGGAGCAGATAAAATGAACAAATAAACAAAACTGTCCTGCTCAAACCCTCACAACACTGTGACGATGGCCCGAACAGAGTGGTATGGGACACACTGTCCCAAGAGAAGAGATTGGTGGGTCATTATTTTTCTCCCCATCACCAACAAAGATGGGGCTTCAAGGAAGGACATTGGGCCCACAGGGGAGGCAGGACCTGCCTACACCAAACCTTGCCCCTCCGTGCCTGGTAACTGTGTATCTAAAGGAGATTGACACTGACCAACCAGATAGCCCCTCTTCCAGACCATTGCTCTACCAGTTCAAAGACACCCAGAGGTTTTGTATTTTCAGATTTAATTCTTGGACAATTCTTATTTTGTGTGTGTGTGTGTGTGTGTGTGTATTTAATTTTCTTCCTATTCTCCTTATTTCTTCCGTTCTCCAGTCTGGTTATTCTGGGTGTTGGTTTGTTTAAGTAGATATATTTCATCTATTTTCTACACTTGTTCTATATCTCCTTTATTTTTCTCTCCTTCTCTCTGGATTAAGCAATATAGTTTCTCTGCCTGGTCAATTTTATTTTATTTTATTTTCCCCCACCCCTGTCATTTCTCTGTTTGTATGGATTAAGGCCTCTTCCACCACAACCAGCCCCCCTTTTTAAAATTTTTTCCAGGGTTACTTCAGCGAACATATCAAAGCTCACCTGGTGGAGAGTCCAAAACATCACTAGGAATAGGGAGATAAAACAACCAGTCACAATAACAGATAGCATGTAACACACTCCATAAAACACCTTCTGAAGGGCCAAGCCCTGGACAGTGTATGACTCCTCTAGTAGTGCTGGCAAGTGCAGTACACTTTTAAAACACATAAGGGACAGAAAAATGAGTAAAATGACGAAACAAGAATTCTCCTTGAAAGGAATTCCAGAAAGAAATGACAGCTAAAGAATTGATCAAGATATATAAAAACAATATATTTGATTGAGAATTTAGAATAATAGTCATAAGATTAATCACTGGGCTTGAATAAAGCATAGAATACAGCAAAGAATCTATTGCTACAGAGATCATGGAACTAAAGAATAGTTATGATGAATTTAAAAATGCTATAAGTGAGGTGCAAAATAAACTAGAGGTGATGACAGTGAAGATTGAAGAGGCAGATGGGAGAATAAGTGAAATAGAAGATAAAATAATGGAAAAAGATGAAGCTGAGAAAAAGAGAGATTAAAAAAAAATTTCTAGACCATGAGGGGAGAATTAGAAAACTAAGTGAGTCAATGAAACGTAATAATATCTGTATCATAGGAGTTCCAGAAGAGGAAAAAGAGAGAGAGAAATGGGCGTAAGGTGTTCTAAACAAATCATAGCTAAGAACTTCCCCAATCTGGAGAAGGAAACAGACATTGAAGTCCATGAAGCACAGAGAACTCCCTTCAGACATAAGAAAAATCGATCTTTTGCATGACATTATCAGAGTGAAACTGGCAAAATACAAAGCTAAAAAGGGAATTCTGAAAGCATCTGGGGACAAATGGGCCTTCACCTACATGTGTAGACACATAAGGGAAGTAGCAGATTTATCCACTGAAACTTGGCGAGCCAGAAGTGAGTGACAGGAAATATTCAATGTGCTGAATAGGAAAAATATGCAGCCAAGAATCTTTATCTAGCAAGTCTGTCATTCAGAATAGAAGGAGATATAAAAGTTTTCCCAGACAAACAAAAACTGAGAGAGTTCATCACCACTAAACCAGCCCTAGAGACATCACCACAAGCATGAAACCTACAGATAATATAAAAATACTAAATCCGTATTTTTCAATAATAATGCTTAATGTAAAAGGGCTAATGTCTACAATAGAAAGACATAGGGTATCAGAATGGATTAAAAAAGACAAAACCCATCTATCTGCTGTTCACAGGAGCCCCATTTTATTTTTTAAAAAAATTTTAATGTTTATTTATTTTTGGAAGAGAGAGAGAGAGAGAGATACAGAGTGCAGGTCAGGGAGAGGCAGAGAGAAAGAGGGAGACAGAATCTGAAGCAGGTTTGAAACTCTGAGCGGTCAGCAAAGAGCCCATTGCAGGGCTCAAAACCACAGACTGGGAGATCATGACCTGAGCCAAAGTCAGACAACCAACCAACTGACTCACCAAGGTGCCCCAAAAGAGACCCATTTTAGACCTGAGGACAACCTTCAGGTTGAAAGTGAGGGAATGGAGAACCATCTATTATGCTACTGGAAGTCAAAAGAAAGCTGGAGTAGGCATACTTATATCAGACAAACTAGATTTTAAACTGAAGGCTGTGACAAGAGATGAAGAAGGGCATTATATCATAATTATAGGATCTATCCATCAAGAAGAGCTAACAATTATAAATGTTTATGCACGCAATTTGAAGGCACCCAAATATATAAAACAATTAACCACAAACATAAGCAATCTTACTGATAAGAATGAGGTAATTACAGGGAACTTTAATACTCCGCTTACAGCAATGGACTGGTCATCTAGGCAGAAAATCAATAAAGAAATAATGGCCCTGAATGATACACTGGACCAGATGGACTTGATAGATATATTCAGAACTTTTCATTCAAAAGCATCAGAATAAACATTCTTCTCAAGTGCACATGGAACATTTTTCAAGACCCACATACTGGGTCACAAAACAGCCCTCAGTAAATATAAAAGAATTGAGATCATACCATGAATATTTTTAGACCACATTGCTGTGAAACTTGAAATCTACCACAGGAAAAAGTTTGGAAACCTCCAAATGCATGGAGGTTAAAGAACATCCTACTAAGGAATCAATGGGTAAACCAGGCAATTAAAGAAGAAATTTAAAAATATATGGAAACAAATGAAAATGAAAACATTATAGTCCAAACCATTGGGGATGCAGCAAAGGGAGTCCTAAGAGGAAAATACATTGCAATCCAGGCCTATCTCAAGAAACAAGAAAATTCCCAAATACAAAATGCAACAGCAAACCTAAAGGAACTAGCAGTAGAACAGCAAAGAAACTCCAAGACCAGCAGAAGAAGAAATAAATAAACACTATAGAATAAAAACAACCCAGTAACAGATCAATAAAACTAAAGCTGTTTTTTTTTAATAACAAAATTGATAAACCTCTAGCCAGACTTCTGAAAAACAAAAGAGAGAGGACCCAAATAAATAAAATCATGAATGAAATTGGACTTATCACAACCAGTTCCTCAGAAATACAAACAATTATCAGAGAATACTATGAAAAACTATATGCCAACAAACTGTACATCCTAGAAGAAATAAACAAAGTCCTAGACACCCACACATTACCAAAACTCAAGAAATAGAAAATTTGAACAGACCCATAACTAGTGCAGAAATTGAATCAGTTATCAAAATTATCCCAACAAGTAAGAGTCCTGGGCCCAATGGTTTCCCAGGAGGAATTCTACTAGACATTTAAAGCAGAGTTAATATCTATCTATCTTTCTCAAGCTGCCCCAAAACATAGAAATGGAAGGAAAGCTTCCAGACTCATTCTATGATGCCAGCATTACCTTGATTCCTAAACCAGACAGAAACCCCACAAAAATGTAGAATTATAGGCCAATATCCCTCATGAACATGGATGTAAAAATTCTCAACAAGATACTAGCAAATCAAATTCAACAGCATATAAAAAGAATTATTCACCATGCTCAAGTGGAGGATTCATTCCTGGGCTACAGGGCTGGTTCAATATTTGCAAATCAATCCATGTGATACATCACATTAATAAAAGAAAAGATAAGAACCATATGATCTTGTCAATAGATGCAGAAAAAGCATTTGACAAAATGCAGCATCCTTTCTTAATAAAAACACTCAAGAATGCCTATAAAATGAAGCCTCTATTAAAACCCAGAAGGATGGGGTTCAGAGAGCTCTGAGGCTGGTGAACACTTGGAGATTCAGGGAGAATTAACCTGCCTGGAGAAGAAGAGGAAATTTTGTGCCCTTTTTCCAGGTCTTGCTGTATACACATCTCCCATATGATTGTTCCTGAGTTATATCTGAATTTAGAGAGCTTCTAGGACGGTGAGCCAAATGCTTTCCTGTGCCACCATGCAGGGTCCCAGTCTCCAAAGGACAGAAGCTCCTTTTGTTAGGACCTCACCCCTTTTAGCTCTTAACCTGTATTTGTCTCTTCATTTGTATTATTTAATACCCATTGTAATAAACCAATAATCTAGTAAGTAAATGGATTTCCTGAATTCCCTAAGCTGCTCTAGGAATTTAATCAAACCCAAGGAAGAGATCATGGGTAACTCTGATTTACAGCCAGGCAGTCAGAAGTGTTGGGCTTGTGATTGACAACAGATGTAAAGAGTGGTGTTGTGGGACTGAGCCCTTGAACTGTGGAATCTGCTGCTATTCAGGGTAAATAAATTTATAGGACACCCAGTTGGTGTCTGAGTACTGCTTGGTGTTGGGAAACCTATACACGCACACACATAATTGGTACAGAAATCACTTTTAGTACCTAAGTATTAAGTGCCAAAGGTACAAAAGAGGATAAAGAACTTTATTTAAAAGATACTGGTCAAGGGGCGCCTGGGTGGCTTAGTCGGTTAAGCGTCCGACTTTCGCTTAGGTCATGATCTCGCGGTTCGTGGGTTCGAGCCCCGCGTCGGGCTCTGTGCTGACTGCCAGCTCAGAGCCTGGAGCCCGTTTCAGTCTGTGACTTCCTCTCTCTCTGACCCTCCCCTGCTCACGCTGTCTCTCTCTCTCCTAGAAATAAATAAAACATTAAAAATTTTTTTTAAAAAAAGATACTGGTCAAGAATGATATATAGACAACTATAGACATTATTTTCTGACTCCTTGAGCTTAAGTTTTGAACTAAACTCAACAAAAATCACACCAACCTCAAAAGTTTACAAGGCGATAAACCACTTACGATATGTGACAGTTAAGAACTATCCTTGGTAATTTTTTTATCCTTGGTAACATTATTTTATACTCTATAGTTTGCTTTTTTTCTTAAAATCCCCAGAATACCAAAAGTCAAAAGATACCATAAGAAAAAAAAACATGGCAAAATAGACCATTATGACATAAAACAGAAAAAAGAAACATCTAAAATAACACCTTTTGGGAACATTTGTTTTGGCTTCTTAAGAGAAAGAAGGGTTCCCTTAGCCTAGGAAGACAATGCTGACTGAACCAAAAACAATAACAACAACACGTGAATGAGGACTGTTTTTGTAAGGCAATTGTTAGGACAGAACCTTGGAAGAATCTTGCATCACTGTTTGTTATTCCTGAATTTCCTAGCAACAGAGTGAATGCAGTTAAAATTGCTAAGCCAGAATGAGTGGGTTTTTGAGACAAAGCCCGGCTCTCAGCAAATTGATTTTGGTTTCAACTAATTGCCTGGCATTAGAGGCACATGAAGGTAAGTTAAATCTTTTGAGCTCTGGATACGGGATCTAATTCTATACATTGAAATAATCTACTATTTCCATTAACCTTTCTGGATATTATGCTTTACACATTAAGAATATATTTTTACTATTTTGGGCTATTTTTGAAACTTTCCTTGTACCTCCCAACCAATATCCAATTACTTCCTTTTGCATTCTGTTCACTTAGTTAGGCTTTTTGTTTTTGTTTCTGTGTTTTCTTCCTTGTCCACTGAATAATTTGAGGCAGGTTTCCTGGAAAGCTAATGACACTTGTATTAACATTCTCTTATACTCTCTCTCTCCTATGAACAAATACTTCTCTAATTCATAAGCTATGCCAACCCTTGCTCTTTGCAAGTGTCGTTATATCAGTTTATTAAATGTCACTGAGGTTATAGATTTAGCTAGAGAAACAGCTGTCTGGTTATGAAAAGAATACAAGGTATGGAGTAAGGATCCCTGGACTTTGAAATGCTAACATTTGCTATTTGAATTTCGATTAACCCATGTAACATTTCATGATTTTACTTGTCTTGAGTGCCTTTTTTCTCCTCATTCTTTAATTTTTGGCTCTTAATATTCCACCATAATTTAAGCATTTCTCCTTTTCATATTCCATTCTAGATCTTTTTAACACTTTATTTACCTTCTGTCACAGACTAAATATTTGTGTCTCCCCCAAATTAATATGTTGAAAGCTAATCACCAATGTAGTGGTGTTTGGAGGTGGGGCCTTTGGGAGGTTACTGAGTCATGAGGGCAGAGTTCTTATGAATGGGATTTTTGTCCTTGTAAAAGAGACCCTGGAGTGCTGTCTCATCCTTTTCCTCATATGACACAAATAAAAGACAACTGTTCATGATAGTGAACCTTCACTGGACACTTGCTCTTAGAACCCCAGCTTCCAGAAGTGTGAAATATAAATTTCTGTTGTTAATAAGCTACCCAATCTATAGTAGTTTTGATGCCGCCTGGATAGACTAAGGTACCTCCTCAGAAAAGTCATCCATAGTAATGCCTTAAATCACTATATCTATGTTCTGTAAATGTACATGAAAGCTTACACTTTACCCTCAAGAAGAAGGCTTCTCTGAGACTCTTGTTTTCAATTGCTAAGTTACAATTTGATGTCCTAAAATATTATTACATTTAACACATATGGAAATAAACGTTTCTTCCTTTTCCCACACCTCAGATTCTTCTTTTGTATTGTCTATATTAATAATTTCTGTTTTATAATGCAGTTGAGCAAAACAGAAATTTTGGTATTTTCCTTTACTATAGCTTTGATTTTCACTCATTTAGTTACCAATCGTAGGGGCGCCTGGGTGGCTCAGTCAGTTAAGCGTCCAACTTTGGCTCAGGTCATGATCTCACGGTTTGTGGGTTCGAGCCCCACCTCGGGGTCTGTGCTGACAGCTAGCTCAGTCTGGATCCTGCTTAAGATTCAGTATCTCCCTCTATCTCTGACCCTCTCCTCCTCACGGTGTCTCTCTCTCTTTCTCTCTCTCTCTCTCAGACATAAATAAAAAACATTAAAAATATTTACCAATGGTCCATTCATGCATCCATCATCCATTAAATCATGAACTTACTAATTAAGAAACAAGTATTGATCTGCCAGCCACTATTTTAACTGCGAGGAATATAACAGCAGAAACTTAAAAAAAAAAGAAAAGTGGTCTTGGGTCCTGTCTTCATAGCCATTTCATTTTAACGCACAAAAATAAATAATTAATTAAGACAACAAGTAAAAGCATAATATGAAATACAATAATAAATTCTATAAAGAAGCAAAAAAGAATAAACCAAACTATGAGGCAAAACGAAAGCTCTGGAGACATGTGTCTATTCTGTTTTGTTGTTGTTTTTTAGGATGATTTAAGGTAGAATTTTTTGTTAAAATGACATCCGAACAGATCAGTTAAAGGGAGTGAAGTAGTCAGCCATATAGATAATTATGTGAAGCAAGAGCATTATAATTAGAGACAAGAGAATTTCACAGGTACTAAAGTAGGAATATTCTTGATATTTTCCAAGGAATGTTAAGGGGTCAGTATTGTTGGAATAGGGGGAGTGAAGAGGTGGAATCATGGAGGTATGAAAGGATCATATCGAGAAAGGTTTTGCAGGTCATAATAAATATTGTATCTATTGAGATACAGTAAGTCACCTAAATATAATTAATTATTAATTCATTTTGTTCTGTAGGCTGATTAAGCTGAGGATGGGATTCTTTCTTCTTTTTTTCAAGTTTTGAAATATAGTTGACATGGAATATTGGTAAAGGTGTACAATCTGTCAGTTTGATACATCTATATATTGCAAAATGATTTATCACCATAGCACTACCTAAAATTTCTATCCCCTCACATTAATTACCATTTCTTTTTTATAATGAGAATACTTAAGATTTACTCTCTTAGCAACATTGAAGTATATAATACAATAGTATTAACTATAATCACAATGCTATATATTAGTTCCAAGAACTTGTTAATCTTTTAAATGGAAGTTTGTTCTCTATGACCATTATCTCCCCATTTCTTTCTCAACCTCAGGCACTGGTAACCACTCTCTATTTCTCTGAGTTTTGCCATTTTTAGATTCTACATATAAGTAATATCATACAGTATCTGACTTACTTGACTTAGCATCATATACTCAAGGTTCATTCAAGGCACAGATAGTAGAACTTATTCTTCATAACGGAATAATATTCCATTGTGTTACACTCTGTGTATTATTGTTCAGTTATGAGAAAATAGGAAATACTGCTGTTTGTAGCAACTTGAATGAACCTTGATTTATATATATATAAATATATATTTATATATACAGTTTGTGTGTATATAATATATATATTTATATATGTATATAAATATGTATGTTTATACATATGTATATATAAACACATATATAAATATGTATATAAAATATATATTTTTATATATATATATAGTGTGTGTGTATGTAGAGACTGATATATATATACATATACACTATATGTATAGTATATATATAGAAGAGAGATAAAACATAAGTATGAGAAATTATATATAATGTGTATATATATGTAATAAATATAGTAGCATTTATATATATGTAGTATGTATGTGTATTTATATAGTGTATTTGTATATTATATATAGAGAATATATATATATATAGTTTGCATATAGCATATATATATATAGTATGAGTGTATTTATAGTATATATGTGTATTTATGGTAGGTGTGTATATATACATATATAATATATATAGTATGTATGTACACAGTACATCTTCTTCATTCATCCACTGAGATGTTTAACATTGTTTTCATATCTTGGTTATTGTAAATAATGACACAATGAATATGGGAGTGCAGATATTTATATAATGTTCTGATTTCAATTCCTTTGGATATATACCCAAAGGTGGAATTGCTAGATCATATGATACTTTGGTTTTTAACATTTTGAAGAACCTTCACACTGGTTTCCATAATGGCTGTACCAATCTGTATTCTCAGTAACAGTACCCACAGGTTCCCTTTCCTCCCCACCTTCAACTAAAACTTATTTTTCGTCTTTTTGATAACAGCCATTCTGACAGGTGACAGGTAGTTGATTTTTCTTTAACTATTTGGTAGAGTTCACCAGTGAAAACCATCTGGTCTTGATCTTTTCTCTGTTGGTTTTTGATTACTGATTCCTTCTTTTTATACATTACTGTCCATTTGTATTTTCTATTTTCTCATAATTCAGTCATTGTAGGCTGTATATTCCTAGTATTTTATTGATTTCTTTTGGTTTGTCCAATTGTTAGTATATAATTCTTCATAATAGTCTCTCATGATCCTTTATATTTCTGTTGTACAGTTGTAATGTCTCCTCTTTTATCACTGATTTATTTATTTCAATCCTTTCTTTTTTCTGAGTCTAGTTAAAATGTTTGTCAAATTTGCTTATCTTTTCAAAATCTCTTAGTTTTGTTGACCTTTTATATTGTATTTCTGATTTATGTTTTATGGATTTGTGCTCTAATTTTGATATAACCTTCCTTCTGCTAACTATGGGCTTAGATTTTGTTTTGTTTTGTTTTGTTTGCTTTGTTTTGCTTGTTCTTTTTTTTGTGTGTGTAAAGTTAAGTTGTTTATTTGCGATCTTTCTTATTTCTTGATGTAGGTTATCTGTTGCACATTGTATTCTCAGCTCCAAAATGTGCTTTGTTCTTTATGTTTTCCACCTCTTTGTTGAACTTCTCAATTTGTTCTTTTGTTGATTATTTATATGTATTCTCTTATAACTCTTTAAGCATTTGTATAACAATTATTTTAAGTTTTTCATCAGGCAATTTTCAGTTCTCCATTTATTTGGGGCCATTTCCTGGAGATATACTGTGTTTTTTGGTTGAGACATGTTTTCTGATTCCTCTTGATCCCTGTAGCTGTGCACAGGTATCTGTGCATTTGAAGAAGCAGTCACCTCTTCTAGAGTTTATAGACTGACTTTGGTAAAAGATGGGGAGGGCTTCTGGATCATGCTGTGACTCTAAGTCTAGTGATGTAGGGCACTTTGTGAAAGGTTGTGTGGCAACACTGGGGCCAAGGGGTCATGATGTCTCTTTAGCTCAAGGACTTTAGTCCATAGCATCAACGAATGTATAGTCCTTGACTATATATGTGGGGGTTCCACAGTGGTTGCAAAGACAGCTGAGATCTTAAGTGGTATATCCAAGTCTGTTAGTAAGGCATCAGGACAAGGTAGCAATTGTAGCTGGATCTGGTGATGTCTATACACTCAGCTGTAGGGGCCAACTGCAGGTACTATGTAGTGGCAGGGACTAGTTTTAGGCATATTCATAGTGATAGGGTCTATCACATCATAGTGATAGGGGCTAGGGCAGGTGGCAGTGACCAGCATCAACTATAGGCTCACTGGCAGTTGCAGGGACCCTGGCTGTCAGTGTGTTCTCCTTTGGCTGCCTACTTTTTTCCTGTGCAAGCATACTGCAATGGAAGTTGATGACAGGGATTGGGCTGGGAGTGTTTAGGTGTATAGATGGAGGATCTAGCTTCAAAAACAAGCATGGTGGTGGGGTTCAGCCTAACAGCCTAGGCTGGCATGCTGTACTCACACAGCTGTAGAAGACTAAAGTGACAACAAAAATGGCTCTCCAACTCTGTAGGAGGGGGGAGGGGCTGTGCAGGAAGGGAGTCAGATGTCTGGAATCTAACATTCACACAGCCGCAACAAAAAAACTAAGTTATCATATATTTTTAAATCTCAAAAGTCTCTAATACCTTTCAAATGTATTTGTAGAAAATTGAATTTAATAAGAAGCTATCAAAAGAATGGAAGTGAGATGAATTTTGTAGCATGGATTGTGATGTTAAGAGTGGAGATAGTAAAACAAGGCTGAATTGTGCATTTACTGTGAATGGCATTTGCTGATGATGTAAACAGAGGTATGAGAGAAAGATAGTAGCCCAATGCTTGATCAACAACATTGAGCAACCTGGAAAATAAGGTTATCAATTACTGAAGTTGGGTTAACTATAAGAACATGCTGTGGAGGCTTTCAAATAAAAAAATTTAGCTGGACATGTTAAATTTGAAGTGCCTTTTAGAAATTAAAATGGAACTAAGTTTGTGGAGTTCAAGTGTTGAGACCATGATGGAGATATGAATTTGAATTTGGGAGAAATCCAGATCTAAATGATTTTTAAACCATGAGACTTGAGAGTGCATCTGAATAGTAAGTGTACATAAATAACAGAAGAGACCACAAGGCCTGAGGCATTCATATGGATAGCCAAGATGGTCACTCTACTGTAACAATCTCCTAAGCATTCTTCTGACAATATTATAATGTGTCCTCCAACCCCAGCTGTTCTTATCCAATCCATTCACACCTGTAATCAGAAAGATCTTCCTAAAGGCAGCTATAGTGAGAAATGTTCCATTTTCATTTAAAACCGTTTGTCAATTTTTTCACTAAAGGTCAAAGATCTCAGACTTTTTGACCTCCAAACCCCTGTGGGATGTACCAACCACAAATACTCTTCTCCTTCCTACCTATACTACCTGCACTAGAATATACCCAGCATGTTCACTCCAGTCTCCGTGTATTTGGTCTGCTTACCCCTCTGCCTAGAAATTCACCCCACTTCATGCTTTTATCAATTTAACTCCTATTCACTATCATTTCTCTAGTTAAATGCCATATGCCCTTTCTTTCATCCCTCATTGCTTCCTAGCCATTGCTTCAAAGAAACTGAAAATTCGAATTGTCTTATTCCATATGTGTTGATTAGTAAATATCAGTCATGCTCATAAACTTCACCAAGATAGGCTCCATGTTTCTTTGACTCAATTTTTTCCAAGGCTTTATACAGTGGGTGACACATAGAAATCACTATTAAATAAACTTTTGTATACAATATCTTGATCTTTAAAATGGGTGTTGGGGCACCTGGGTGGCTCAGTCAGTTGTTTCTGACTCGATTTGTACTCAGGTCATGATCTCATGGTTTGTGGGTTCCAGCCCCGCATCATGCTCTGTGCTAACATAATGCTGGCTTAAGATTCTCTCTCTTCCTCTCTCTCTGACCCTCCCCCCACCACACGTGCATGTGCTCTCTCTTAAAATAAATAAATAAACATTTAAAAATTGGTTTTTAGAGATGAGGATTAAATAATGTAAGAATGTGCAGACTTTTTTTATGAGGACAAAACAAATATAAGTTATACTACAACTCAGTTGATAATCTTTAGCTTATGATTCTACCTCCATCTGTAGAGCTTTCATGTAGAGTTAACATGGCATATAAGAGAAACCTCAGGGAACTCATTTTTGATGTTCCATTTCATTGGCTACTAACTAATTCACTTACTCATAAAACTGAGTTTGTGGACAGACAGTGTTAGCAAGTCAAGGTTGACAGGCACAGGGTTCCCTGGGCTCATTTGCAAGGTCCCAGGAGCATCCTTTTGTGTGCAGATCTCATGATTTTAATCAAAATTATTGATTTTATTTTCCAACACATTATCCTGAACTCTTCTCTACTGTGTCTATTTTTAAGACTCTTCTGCCTTTCTCCTCATTCTGCATCTGCATGAGTTGCAAGCATTTTATGTCTCTAGCAAGAGAAGACTGCTTCCTGAACCATTACCACATGTGGCAATATTTTCTCTTAGGGCGGTTAAGCCTTTTATCGTTTGAGCTTGAGACAGAGGTAACTTATAGCACAGGGTTTCTGGGTATCAGAGTCATGATGGATGTTTTATTTGTCTTGATTATACTTGGCCTCTATTTCAGGCATGCACCTAGTAGTAGCCTGCCTGGTTGAAAATTGAGTTGAGTCACTAACACTCAGCAGGAGTGGCTCAGATACAAACTGATTGCTGGCATTTACTCCCTGCTGTTTCCCTCTCACTTATTTCCTACCTGGCTAGTTTTTATTTTTTTTTTAATGTGTTTCCTCCAATTCTTAAATATTTCCTGAAGACCTTCTATAGTAATTTAAATCAGAATATGTTTTCTACTTTAGAGTGATGATGTTTCCTTATCCTCATTTATATTTCTTATTAAAATGCTGAATCATATTTATCTGCTTCAAAACATCAGCTCCAGTTTTGCAATTGCTGCCGTGTAAAATAAGAACCATTATCCTCATTTTACCTTTTGAGAAACTACATATCCAAGCAAACTTTATATCCATTTTTACATACATCAAAAAGTTCCTCAAGAACACTAGAATCTAGAAATAAAGAGATATAAAAAGATATATCCATTTTGATAACTGTTATACATACATTAAATAAGTTATTCAATTCTTAATTTGCTAAGTCTAAATCAGAACAGGAATTATAGAAATATCTTGTGGTGTTTAAAATCCATAGCAAAGATGTAGGCTCGTAATGAGTTTAGAAGAGGTGCAAACTGCTATATGTCTAATATGTTTGCAGAATCTGGTCTATGAAATATTAGTAGTGAAATCACCATTTCTCACAAGTAAATATTATTAACAGTTTTGGGAGTAACTGGTGCTTTGGAATCTAATCTTTCAATTTAACATTCTAACATGAATTGAAGAAGGTAACTTTAAAGCCAGAATTTACAGATGTGTAGTCTGAAAAATCAGAAATTATGAATTGTTCATTAAGTGGTGTCAGTGCTTATTTTGGAAAGTTGCTCTCTGAAATGACACAAATCCAGGTTTGTCATGATTTTCTAGAAAGTTTCTGGGTAGATATCTTTTTTTTTTTAAATGTTCATTTATTTATTTTTGACAGAGCATAAGTGGGGGAGGGGAAGAGAAGGAGAGAGCGTGGGGGGACAGATTCTGAAACAGGCTCCAGGCTTTGAGCAGTCAGCACAGAGCCATATCTGGGGCTAGAACCCACCAACTGTATTATCATGACTTGAGCCAAAGTTGGATGCTTACCTGACTGAGTCACCCAGGAACCCCTCTAGGTAGATATCCTTAGATAGCTGTTGCATAATAGCATAATAGTGAATAAATGGTGGTAGTGTAGTGAGTGATTTTATCTACAACAGAGAGCAGTATCTTGAAAAAGGAAATAATTGCCATAATAATTTGTGACTGTAGGATTGTGATTAGGACAAAGCTGATTTGTTACAACAAGTGCCCTATTTCTTTGTGGGCATAAGCTTCATGCAAAAAAGTACTGATATAGTATGTTTCTATTTCTTTCAATTTAGGTTTTCTACTTTCTTATACACAACGTAATTAGCAAGTGAGAATCTGCCCACATTACACCAGCAGAGAACAGAATAACAGAGCTTTAAATGTATTTCAACACCTGAATTTTCAGTTAATAAAGGCATCCAAATGGTAAAATTCTATACTCTTCATCTTTCAGCCAATTAATTTACATAAGTTAAATTAACAGATCTTAAAAAACATCTTTTGCTGAACACACACCATGCTGACTGGTGCCAATCTCACAGCTGAGAAGAACAGTTGTCGGTCACAAATTTTAAATGTGATAGTTCATTTCAGGAAATCTTGTCCCTAATAACCTGCTCATAGTAATTTTAAAATTTGTTTGTTATGTTTGTTTTTACAGCTAATCATTTTTCCCTCTGAGCAGTGATTCTTGAAAATTATGGGTGTTGGTACATCAACTAGGATTCAAGAAAATATATAGCACAGCTACATTGATATATTTTTCCTGGTTGCAAGGTTTAAAGATGCTTGTCCAGGACTTTGAAGCACTAACAAACAAAATAAATGTGTGGAAACTGTATTTTATTTCTTCTATTTTTGTTAGCTAGTGGTGTATGCAAGTGATTCCCAGGTGACTGGTTACTTTGACCCAGACACAGTCACTTTTTATTTGTGATATATTCCAGTGATAGGAATTTTTTTTTCTACTGCTATGGAGAAAAAAAAATCCATCTCTCCAATGCAGGCAAGAGTCTATTTTAGCATCTAGCTGATTGGAAGCTGTCATCAGGTGGTAACCCTTCTGTTGAGCAACCCTCCTTTTGGTTCCGTTTTCTTGCTCAGAGTCATACTGGCTTGGGCCTCAGATCCAAATACAGTTCTTTGTATGATGAATAATCCTTCCCAGCAGTTTGAACACTGCTGATATTTTAACTTTAGAGACCACCCAAACATTATTTTTTTTAAATCAGAGGTAGATGACATATGCCTTACATTCAGCATAATTCCATAATTCCCATGCTAGGAGGCATCAGAAATTTCAAAGCCAGAAGAAAGAGACATAAATTATTGTCCCATGATTGAAAATTGATTGCACTCATTTTCTCTGCCTTTCTCCTTTTTTCATAAACTAAGGAAATAGCAAGGATAATCTTGTGATTGACTGAGATAAATGTCATTCCCCTGTTTAGAATCCTGTTATTCATTGTATTCAAGGGAGAGTTGTAATTTCTTAGCAATGCTTGTAAGATCATGAGTTTCTTTCTAGCCTCACTTTGTACTGTTCTCATCATTTCTCAGCAAACTCTCACAATACTATACTTTCTAGTTATCCTGCTGTGAACAGCTGCTCAACTGTTTGATACTCTGTCTCATCCCCTGAGATACCCACTTGATGCCAAGTGCTCCTCCTTTTCCATCTCCACGTCCATTCATCTAGGCAAATGCCTCATCTTCCTTTTGGAAGCAGCGTTTTGGTTACCGGAATGCCTCCTGAGAGAGGCCTAACCTGTTTTTCACAAGACTCCCTGGCAGGGTCCACAGGCTCTCACAACCTTCCAGATTCCCTCCCAGACATGCTTCCAGCACCCAGAACACACTCTCCTTAATGTTGTCTACATGTAATCTAGGCCTCAATGACATGTCCAACTTCCACTAGATAGAACTCCTTGAACAATTGTTGGATTAATTAAAAGCTTGAATTGCAAATGGTCTAGACAGCAGAGGGCATTATTTGCTGCCTCCAGTTGCTCATCAGCTACTAATTTCCTTTTAATCCAGTTTTCAGTCTCACTTCTCTGAACTTAATCTCTTAACAGAGTCTTTCTAATTGTCAATCTAGTTTTTTCCTATTTGTCCCACCATCTTTGACCTTATTGTAGAGAACAACACAATTGGTGGTTTTATTTCTATTAAAAATACTCTTTCCCCTCAATTTCATAAAATACAGCTCTCCTTGATGCTTTTTTCTTGAAATTCTCATGCATAATGTATAGACATCCCCCAAGTTTCTCTTGGAGAACATTCTCTTTATTAGCTTTCCAACAGGGACCTCATTCAGATCCACAGCCTGAACGTTCACTTCTGTTCCCTGACCCTTAAATTATTCTTTGCCGTCTTACTTCTTTCTGAAGTTTTAGCCTGTATTTCCCGATCTTCAGTGATTCTCCAGATATTTCCCTTTAAATGATCTGTTTCTTCAAATTCAACAGGTTTTTATTTTATTTTTTATTTTTAAAATGTTATATTTATTTTTGAGAGAGACAGAGAGACAGCGTGAGCAGGGGAGGGTTCGAGAAAGAGAGACACAGAATCCGAAGACAGGCTCCAGGTTCTGAGCTGTCAACACAGAGCCTGATGCGGGGCTCGAACCCACGAACCATGAGACCACGACCTGAGCCCAAGTCGGACCCTCAACCGACTGAGCTACCCAGGCGCCCCTCAACAGGTTTTAAACTCGCCTTCCCCCCCACTCAGACAAGTTCATCTTCTTAATATTTCAATTCTCAAAGCTGTCTGAAGTTGAAAGATTTTTTACCTTGATGGCTAGTTCTGTCTTGCTTTCTAACTCCTGAGCTCATAATCCCATTGGCTCTGCTTCCTCAGGATTTCTCACATGCATATTCTTTTTTCCTTCCTTCTAATACCATGGCAGTTAAAACATCAGGTGTATTTTGCCCACATTAAAAAAGAAGAATAAAAAAAATCCCCTCAATTTATCTGACATTTTCACTTTTATTTTTCATTATTACTTTGATAAAACTTTTATCCTTCCCAGAAATTATATGTGACTTCCATTTGAGAATAGCACCAAGTTATAATACCTAAAGTCAGCACTTCAAAGTCTTTAAATATTGAAACAATCTGTCTCAAGAAACCTATGGTGATATAGCTCCAATTATTGCCTTTCTCACACCTTTAATTGAGCCTAATTCATTCTCTCTAAATCCTATTTTTTCTGCTTCTGAGATATGTGTATAATACTCAAATTGATAATGCGTTCACCATAGTCTCTGCTTATCTAATTTCTGTAATCCCGAGCCTAGTAGTTTTCCTTTACAAATCATTCTTAGCTTATTGACAGATTATAGTCCACACTCATATTGCTAATTGAGACAAGAATTTATAACTTACTGCTTTTATTTATCCCCCTGGACACCTAGTCCACCTTATATGAGTGCTCAGTAAATACTAGTTGATTTCTCTTTGCTGCTAATGAAAATAGTATTGAATTTGATTAATGGTTTTGGTTGGAAGAGTACGGCTTGTTGGGTATTTGATTATTATATTATAATAATGTCATTATTAAGTAAGGTAAGAAACTAAATCTTAATCATTACCAAAAAGGATTTGAGAGAAAAAATACGGACTAAATCTATGAACAACATTAGAAGGTGAGGCCAAGGTAGCTAACCATTTCTAAAATGTCTTTAGCCAAATTAGCTAACCACTTCTAAAATGTCTTTCACACTTTAATTTGTTTACTTGGCATTTAATGAAATGTAGGAAAATAAATCACAATTTTCATGTATACTTTCTTAATTGTCTCAGTGGTTAGTGTCAGGTTTCAAAAGGAGATGTTACTTTAATATTTTGTCTTTAAGATAAACTAATTAGTTGTAAAATCTTAAAGATTCAAGTCCCAGAATGTTAATTATTTTCATCTAAAGCACTATCTAATTACAATTCTTTGCTTAATATAATTAGGTACACTGATATATAATAGAGGAAGTTTATTCTCTATTGTTGTGTTTTTTCAATATTCTCTATTGTATTATAATCAGGATTCCTGTTGAATGTATACAGTATCCATGTCTATTTTTTCTTTTATTTTTACTCTTTTATTTTTTCAAGTGTTTATTTAAATTCCAGTTAGTTAACATACAATATAATATTACTTTCAGTTGTAGACTTTAGTGATTCATCACTTACATACAACACCCACTATTCATCACAAGTGTCCTCTTTAATGTTACCTATCTAGCAAATCCCCCTGCCTACCTCTCCTGCATCAAACTTCGGTTTGTCCTCTGTAGTTAAGAATCTGTTTTCTGGTTTGCCTCTCTCTGTTTTTTCCCACTTATTTTCATCTATTTTGTTTCTTAAATTCCACATATGAGAGAAATGATATGGTATTTATATTTCTTTGACTGATTTATTTCCTTTAGAAAAATATAGTCTAGCTCCATCCATGTCATTGCAAATGGCAATATTTCATTCCTTTTTATGGGTAAGTAATATTCAATTGTATATACAATACCACATCTTCTTTATCCATTCATCATCAGTCCATGGACATTTGGCTCTTTCCATAATTTGGATATTGTTGATAATGCTACTATAAACATCAGGGTGCATGTGTTCCTTCAATTCAGTATTTTTGGATGCTTTGGGTAAATACTTAGCACGGAATTGCTGGATCAAAGGTTAGTTTTATTTTTTTGAGGAACTTCCATAATGTTTTCCAGAGTGGCTGACCCAGTTTTTATTCGCACCAACTGTGCAAGAGGGTTTCCTCTTCTCCACATCCTTACGGACATCGGTCATTTTTATTTGTTGTTGATTTTAGCCTTTCTGACAGGTGTGAGATGATATCTCATTGTGGTTTTGATTTGTATTTCCCTGATTATCAGTGATGTACATCTTTTAATATATCTGTTAGTTGTCTATTTGTCTTCTTGGGAAAAATGTCTATTTATGTCTTCTGCCCATTTCTTAACTGGATTATTTTTTAGATGTTGAATTTGATAAGTTCTTTATAGATTTTGGAGACTAATCCTTTATCAGATATATCATTTGCAAATATCTTTCGTTCCAAAGGTTTCCTTTTAATTTTGTTGATTGTTTCCTTTGCCGTGCAGAAGCTTTTTGTCTTGATGAAGTCCCAATAGTTCATCTTTGCTTTTGTTTTCCTTGCCTCTAGAGACGTGTCTAATAAGAAGTTGGCCTGGTGTGGAACAGGTCAAAAAGATTACTGTGTGAGGTTCCTGGGTGGCTCGGTGAGTTGAGCGTCTGACTTCGGTTCAGGTCATGATCTCAAGGTTCGTGAGTTCAAGCCCTGTGTTAGGCTCTGTTTTGACATCTCAGAGCCTGGAGCCTGTGTCTCCCTTTCTCTCTGCCCCTCCCCCACTTGCACTCTGTGTGTGTGTCTCTCTCTCAAAAATAAATATTTAATAAATATTTAAACATTTTTTTTTAAAACAGTTATTGCTTGTATTCTCCTTTAGGATTTTCATGGTCTCCTGTCTCACATTTAGGTATTTTCATTAATTTTGAATTTACTTTTGTGCATGGTGTAAGAAAGTGGTGCAGGTTCATTCTTCTGCATGTTGCTGTACAGTTTTCCCAAAGCTAATTGTTGAAGAGATTGTCTTTTCCATTGGATATTCTTTCCTGCTTTGTCAAAGATTAGTTGACCGGATAGTTGTGGGTCCATTTCTGGGTTTCCTATTCTGTTCCATTAATGTGTGTGTGTGTGTGTATGTGTGTGTGTGAGAACGTCTTGATGACTACAGCTTTGTAATATAGCTTGAGGTCTGGATTTGTGTTGGCTCCAGCTTTGCTTTTCTTTTTCAAGATCGTTTTGGCCAATCAGGGTCTTTGGTGGTTTCAGTACAAATTTAGGATTTTTTTTTTTTAGCTCTGTGAAAAATTCTGGTGATATTTTGATAGGGATTGCATTAAACGTATAGATTGCTTTGGGTAGCATGGACAATTTAATAATATTTGTTCTATCAAGTCCAGGAGGATGCAATGTTTTTTCATTTCTCCGTGTCATCTTCAACTTCTTTCATACAATTTCTATAATATTCAGAGTATAGATCTTTCCTCTTAGGTTAGGTTTACTCCTAGGTATCTTATGGTTTTTGGTACAACTGTAAATGGGATTGATTCTTTGATTTCTCTTTCTACTGCTTCATTATTGTTGTATAGAAATGCAGCTGATTTCTGTGCATTGATTTTGTATCCTGTGATTTTGCTAAATTCATGTATCATTTCCAACAATTTTTTGGTGGAGTCTTTCAAGTTTTCTACATATAGTATTATGTCATCTGTGAATAAAGTTTGAATTATTCCTTGCTGAATTAAATGAATTTTATTTCTTATTGTTGTCTGATTGTTTAGGCCAGAATATCCAGTATTGTGTTAAATAACAATGGTGTGAGCGGACATTCCTGTCTTGTTCCTGACCATAGAAGAGAAGTGCTCAGTTTTTCCCCCTTGAGATGATATTAGCTGTGGATCTTTTGCATATGACTTTCATGGTGTTGAAGTGTGTTCCCTCTACCCCTACTTTGTTGAGGGCTTTTAACAAGAATGGATGTTGTACTTTTCTGCATTCATTGAGAGGATCATATGGTTCTTATCCTTTCTTTTATTAATGTGGTATATCATGTTAATTGATTTGTGAAACTTTAACCATCTTTGCAGTCCAGGAATAAATCCCACTTGATTGTGGTAAATGATTCTTTTACAGTACTGTTGGACTTGATTTTCTAGCATTTTATTGAGAGCTTTTGCCTACATGCTTATCATGGATATTGGCCTATAATTCTCCTTTTTAGTGGGGTCTGGTTTTAGAATCAAGTAATGCTGGCTTCATAGAGTGAATTTGAAAATTTTCTGTCCTTTTCACATTTTTGGAACAGTTTGAGAAGAATAAGTATTAACTCTTCTGTAAATGTTTGGTAGAATTCCCCTGGGAAGCCACCTGGCCTTGGACTTTTTTATTTTGGGAGATTTTTTATTACTGACTCAATTTCTTTGCTGTTTATGGGTCTGTTCAAGTTTTCTATTTCTTTCTGTTTCAGTTTTGGTAGTTTATATATTTTTAGGATTTATACACTTCGTCCAGATTGTTCAGTTTGTTAGCATATAGTTTTTCACAATATTCTCTTATAATTGTTTGTATTTCTGTGGTGTTGGTAGTGATCTCTCCTCTCTCTTTTGTGATTTTATTTATTTGAGTCCTTTCTCTTTTCCTTTTGATAATATAGCTAGGGTGTTATCAATTTTATTAATTCTTTCAAAGAGCCAACCCCTGATTTCATTGATCTATTCTACTATGTTTTTTAAAAATTTTGCTTCTATACCATTTATTCTGCTCTAACATTTATTATTTCCCTTCTTATGCTGTCTTTAAGCTTCGTTTGCTCTTTTTCTAGCTCCTTTATGTGTAAGGGTTGGTTGTATATTTGAGATATTTCTTGCTCCTTGATGTAGGCCTATAATGCCATATACTTACTTCCCTTTTATGACCACTTTTTCTGCATCCCAACGGTTTGGGACCATTGTGTTGTCATTATCATTTTCTTGTATTTTAAAAAATTTCTTCTTTAATTTCCTGACTGACCCAGTCACTGTTTAATAATATGTTGTTAAACCTTCATGTATTTGTGGTCTTTCCAAATATTTTCTTGTAATTGACCAAGTTTCATAGGGCTGTGGTCAGATATGATGCATGATATGATCACAGTCTTTTTGGTCTTGTTGATGCCTGATTTTGATCCACTATGTGATCAATTCTGGAGAATGTCCCATGTGCACTCAAAAAAGAATGTGTATTCTGCTGCTTTAGGGTAAAATATTCTGAATGTATTTATTAAGCCCATCTGGTCCAGTGTGTCATTCAAAAATATTGCTTCTTTGTTGATTATCTGTTTAGATGATTTGTCCATCGATGTAAGTGGGGTGTTAAAATCCCCAACAATAATTGTATCATTATCAATGAGTTCCTTTATATTTGTTATTGTTTTATATATCTGAGTGCGTTCAATTTGGGGGCACAAATATTGATAATTGTTAGATCTTCTTGTTGGATGACCCATTTATTATGATACAGTGCCCTTCTTCATCTCTTGATAGTTTTTCTTTTAAAATATAGTGATTATCTGATATAAAAATTGCTACATTGACTTTCTTTTCATGCTTATCTGTGTGATAAATGATTCTCTATCCTCTAACTTTTTTTTTAATGTTTGGACATTTTTATTCATCTTTGAGACAGAGAGACACAGAGCATGAATGGGTGAGGAGCAGAGAGAGACAACGTCACAGAATCCAAAGCAGGCTCCAGGTTCTGAGCTGTCAGCACAGAGCCCGACGCGGGGCTCGAACTCACAGACTGCAAGATCACGACCTGAACACATGTCGGATGCTTAATTGACTGAGCCACCCAGGCACCTCTCACTTTCAATATACACGTGGCTTTAGGTCTAGCCTCTTGTAGGCAGCATATATATGGGTCTTGGTTTTTTTTAATTCATTTCATCACCTTATGTCTTTTGATTGGAATATTTAGCCATTTACATTTAGAGTAATTAATGATAGATATGTTACTATTGCCATTTTATTACTACTTTTATCATTGTTTCTGCAGATTTTCTCCATTCTTTTCTAGTCTCTGTTGGTCTTGGTCTTTCTCACTCAAAAAGTCTCCTTTAATGTTTCTCGCAGGGCTGGTTTGGTGGCTATGAGCTACTTTAGTTTTTGTTTGTCTGGGAAAATTTTATCTCTCCTATTCTGAATAACAGCCTTGCTGGACGGAGTATTCTTGGCTGCAGATTTTTCCCACTCAGCATGTTGAAAATACCATGCAACTCTTTTCTGAACTGCCAAGTTTCTGTGGAGAGACCTGTGAACCTTATCTGTCTTCCCTTCTAAGTTAGAGATTTCTTTTGTCTTGCTGCTTCTAAGATTTTTTCTGTGTCTTTATGTTTCAAATTTAATTATGATATGTCTTAGTGTCGGTCTGTTTTTATTGATTTTGGTGAGAGTTCTTTGTGCCTCCTGGATTTGAATACTTGTTTTCTTCTCCAGATTAGTAAAGTTTCACCTATCATTTCCTCAAATAAATTTTCTGTCCCCTTTTCTCTTTCTTCTTCTTTTGGGATCCCTATAATGCAAATGTCATTATGCTTGGTGTAAGTGGTTTTATGCCACCACTGTTGGCACTGTGCTGCTTACTGAGGTTAGTGTATGTTGGGTGGGGAAGAAATGGCTCCCATCCCCTTATGGTCCCCAGAGAGGGTAGTTCATGCCCACGCTATCCTGGCATGGCCCTGGTATGTTCCAGAGAATCCTCAGACCTCACCATCATCTGTATCTTCTTCCTTCCTTCTGCACAGGAACACTACAACACCCTCAAAGGCTCCACACCAGCTATGCCATGGACCTCTAAAACTCCAGTCTTTAAGCCCTTCTGGTTGTAAAAATTCACAAAACGTAGCCCCTCTTGTTTTCTAGTCAATGGCTTTGGGAAGTGTTTTCCTTGTGCTTTTTCCTATGTGCTCCTCTTCTCTCTTCTCTCTGTGACTAGGACTCCCTTCCCCCCCAGCACTGTGATCCCTTTTTCTTCTAAATCATGTCTCTGCACCTCACACTTTCCAATGCGGGCCTTCTCTGCCTCTATTTGTGCAGTTTGTTCTGTCAGTCCTTAGATCAACTTCTTTGGCATTCAGAATGATTTCATATTTATCTGTGTTCAAGGGATGCCTAAGGTAGGCTTAAGGTCCTTTTACTACTACACCATCTTAGCTCTTCTAAACCTATATATTTTGTTTATAATGGATGGTGCTTTTCCAGTAATTATCTCTAGTCCTCTTAACAACATTGTGAGGTAAGGATTACTATTATTTCCCCATGTTAAGGGCACTTAGAAAGAAATGGCACTTAGATTCTGTGATTTATCTGACACAGAATCACTAAATGGTAGACATATTATGTATATAAATATCTATGATATCCTGCATCAAACTCTCCTTGTTTCTGTTACTTGGATCACTTGTCTGCTCATATCCTACACTTTCTTCTCACCTTGTTATTTGTTGTTGTCTTGTTGTAAGTATAAAATGTAATTTATTTACCAGAGTTTCAAAACATGATATACTCTCAAAGAGTGATAGGTGTTATTGTTCAGTACAGTGCACTTTATTTATAATCAAAGAGAGATTGACTCAAACTTCTACATTTCTACTTATGGCTTTTAAAAAATTCTTAGGCAATCTACTCTATCTCATTTTGCTTCGTATACAAAATGAGACTACCAAAGCAAATCTGATACAATGATATTATTGTGATAACAAAATAAACATACCCAGTAGAGTTTCAGGTAAGCAGTAGGCATTTCATTAATGTTAGTGTTCTTTTTCTCTCTACTATTGTTTCTAGCAATACTTTGAGAAATATAATTGAAAAGAGTACAATTGGAAAAAGATATTATTTTAGTTAATATGCATATATCGTATAAGAGGTAGTCTGTTTACCCTGGTCCTCTTTACATAGTATGTCTCTAGCTCTCATCTGGGAAAATTCTTATTCATATAGCTGAGCAGTCATATGTAGGTGTAAACTTTTTCTGACACAGTGTCCACAAGAAAAATATTTGAGTCTTCTCATAATTACACATACGTGTGTGGGTTGGGATAGTGTGGATGGTGATATTCTCCTAGCAATTCCAGATATCAACTTAATCTCTATTCCCCAAAGCAAGGACAGTAAATTGGCCAATTGAAAAACTTAAATAGTTTTTTAGTCAGAGGGTCTAGTAATAACTATGATTTACAGAGTGACAGATAGAATTCTGGATATAATGCCCTGGTTCAACTCATTGCTCTTTACATCAGCTTAGGATTTTACGTTTCTACTTTGGATATTCTGTATGAATGTTATGTTTTTCCTGCCACCTTTTCAAACTCTAGAACTACTTCTCTTTTTATCTTGGCAACCAACATATGGTAGGCACTGAAATGATAATTGTTACTCTGTGTCCCCTTTTATAGATGAACAAATTAAGCTATAAAATTGTTAAGTCACTCATCTGCTTTGACCTCGATCATTACATGATGTTATTTCTGTGATGTAAATTGAATTTTAGATAATAATAGTCAAAGGCTAGGCCTGCATCCTTCTTATTTTCCCCCTCATTCCATAATGTCCTTTTGATTTGAGTAAAGACAGAATGCAGTAGAAAAGTCAGTGGAATCAGAAACAATTTTTTTTTTCTGGACATTTAAGTCAGTTCCAACAGCTAATGATATTCTATGCTAATGGAAGGGAGCCTAATAATCAGTTTCTTAACAAGCATTTTTATCCAATTAACTCTCTTAAATATATATTTCCCATTAATATGACACATAGATAAAATTCATACCACACATAACATCATGTTAATAGAAAACAAACTGATAGAGCCTTGAAAAATTTATTTGGTGGTTTGTAGGCAGTTTCTTTAAAAGTTGTAATACTTTAGAAATGATTGGAAAGTTTTTCATACATATATATTACATATGTGTGTATTTTATATAACAACAAATTGTCTCTATATAGTTAATTTGAAATATTAATTTTAATTATAATTTTTCTGACATTCTCCTTTTTTTGATCTTTGTACTATTTGAGTTGTTCTTTGCTCAGGTAAATCTATATTCTAATTCATATAATCATTATGGCAATGACTAATATAATTTATTCATCTTGTCTAGCTTCTGGAGGAGGAAATAAATGGAAAAATAATTTAATGATTTATTTAATGTCTTAGGGTTCCAACATATTGTTCTTATTTATAAGTTTGTATAGTCTTTACCTTTTAACTTAACTGACAAATTTCCTGTCCCTGTATAGAAACTGAATATATTGCATTACCTTTGGTATAGTCTTCTTCTCCTTAGAGATCTTTCATATATATAATCCACATTACATATAACTTATATACCTATAACATATATATATATATATATATATATATATATATATAAATTATATGTATATAAGTATAAGTTATTCACAAATAATTTCCTACATGATCTTTGGTTTATGGAATTAAAGACCAATGTTTAATGAGTTCACTACTTACTAGCATTATAATCTTTGTGCAAGTGTATATATGTATCTACATGTATATACAATATGTACCTATAGATTTAGTTTTATTTTTTATTTTTCCACATTGTAATTTTGAATAGTTTTCCTTTAGATGCACACATGTCTAGATTTGTGTAACTACCACTATATACAGAATAGAATAGTACTATCACTCCAAATTCTCCCTTTTGTGATCCTATGACATCATACCCTCCACCAACATCTAACCCCTCTCTGTCACTGACTTGCATTCCATCACTATAGTTTGTCTCTTAGAGACTGTCATAACACTGGTACCATGCAGTAGGTAATCCTTTGAGACTGGCTTCATGCATTCAGCATAATACCTTGAGGTTCATTCAAGTTTTATGTATCAAGAGGTTTGGTATTTTTGTCATTGTTTGGTTTTCCTGAGTAATGGTATTATATGATGTACTATATTTTTAATATTCTATTTAATCAGTTAAAGACATTTGGGTTATTTCTCAAATAAATAAAATCTAAATGTTCCAGATGAATAAAGATGCTATAAACATACATATACAGGTATTTGTGTGAACACTACCTTTTATTTTTCTGGGGTAAATAACTACACATAGGATTTGTGGGCTATACTGTTTGAGTTAGTTTAACTTTCTAGGAAATGCCAGACTAAATTAGAGAGTGCTATACCCTTTTGTATTCCCAGCAGCAAGGTATCAGAGCTCTGTGTTTTTGCCAGGAGTTTATATTTTCAGTGTGTGTGTGTGTAATATATATTTTTGTTGCATACATATATATATATATATGTATATATATATACATTTTTATTTTAGCCTGTTATGTGTGTAGTGGTATTAATGGTTAAAAGGAGCATCTTTGAACAATAATGTAACCTATTTTAATTTATTTCCTATTCTATAGAATAAGAGTTATTAGAACATTTGTGCATAAAAAGATTATGTGGAAAATTTGCTTCATATGTAAGTAATAAAAGGAATAATTTTAGCTGTTATTTACAATGGGTTATATACATAAAGTTGATTAACTTCAGTTATATTTGCTGACAAAAGTTTGAGAAAACAGTACATTTGGGATTCAAATATTAAATATAATTTGAAATACTTGTTTTCTAGAAACAGTACTCAATATGTTACTACTTTCTATAATCTAAAAAATAATTCTTATGGACCAAAAAGTGCATCCATCAACTTTGTTAAGAAATAACAAATAAAGAAGTAGGGAGGAGAGTCTATGTTTTAAAACACTAGGTCTATTGGAGAACTAAGTATACTGTATATACATACAAAACTTTAGGGGATGACCTGTATATATATGAATCATATAGACTATATCATTATGTGCATAATTTTGAAGATAGATCATTCTTCTTTGACTATTTTAAGAAAATCATGTAAAAATATTCATTTTCAACTTTTTAAATAATAATTTCAGATACTCATATTAGAACATTCTACTTTTTATTTTGTACCGCCTAAAGAAAAGGATGAATTTGCCTACCTAAAGGCCCAAAATATGATTTGATGAACTTGAAGCTGTAGGAAAAATATCAGGCAATAGAAATTATTATTATTACCACAAAGTGAAATTTCCAGATTCCACAGAATGAACTATTACAAATTCTATTACAAGGAAAAATTTTATTTGATGAAAATGTCACTCAACATCTTAATGTTGTACAATTTTTTTATTTTAAAGTACAACGTGAGCTTTAAGGTGCAAAACTTGTTGTGGTAACTAAAATTTTTAAAATATAATTTAAAATGTCATAAACTATCATTGATTTGTTTCTGAAAGAGTGTGGATTATCAAGACTATTAGAATACTACAAAAATACCCTAAAAATGAACATTGATTAATATAAATGTAATTGCAAGCATGTAATTAGTATGGTTTTTTAAGTACAAACTATTTCTCCCTGGTAGCTTAAAGTTTTCTTCTTATTTTACAGATAAGTACATTTTCAATGTGTTCAAATGCAAATAAAACAAAGTCAAAGTATAATTTTTAATGTTTATAAAGACCTTTTGTCACTGTCATTAGGAGGTTTTTTTATTTGGCAAGCAATCGCAATTTATTATATGCTTAAACTTCTATATTTAAGCATTTAGCCATATGTGTTTGGAACAAGGTATATTCATGAATTTCTGGTGCACAGCAGGCAATAAAACTTGACTTGATGAAATTTAGAATTGAAAAGTCTGATATCACAAATTTTATTTATCGAGAAAAAGTCCATTCCATTTAACTGTCAAAGGAAATATATTTTAAAATATTTAACATATTCAAAGTATTAAATTTCTTCAAGATGACACACAGTATAAAAAATAAGTTATCAGGGGCGCCTGGGTGGCTCAGTCGATTGAGTGTTGGACGTCAGCTCAGGTCATGATCTCACGGATCGTAGGTTCGAGCAGCTCTCAGGCTTTGTGCTGACAGCTAGCTCAGAGCCTAGAGCCTATTTCAGATTCTGTGTCTCCCTCTCTCTCTGACCTTCCCTTGTTCAAGCTTTCTCTCTCTCTCTCTCTCTCCCTCTCTCTCATAAATGAATAAAAACATTAAAAAAGTTATCAGCTGTGGTAGTAGTGATTTTTGGAGTTAAAATTATGTCACTCTGGTGTTCACAGATATAATAATCCAAGTTATATCAAATTATTCTTACCTTATAAAATTGGGAACTATCATGGCCACAAACCTGCCATCATTTCATTTTGTAGACCTGCCTATGCATGTGTTGAACTCGATCTAAAAATGGCAGGTGGCTTATCTTACCCTTACAAGAACCTTTAATGAGGAAAGCCATTGGTTTGATTCATCTCTTTTGAGCCTGGCAGGTGTCCCAATGTAACTAATACTCCCTTTTGGTTAAGTTTATTCCCCACATTAAAGTACACATACCATACAGCTTAAATTTTACTAAAAATTCTGTGTTCTCATTTATAATATTCAATTTTTGTGCTAAAATAGAGGCTTATTTATTAGAGTTTATGTTCAATTTCTTGGTTCAGAACTTCAGTAAAAATTCTTAAATAATGTAAGGAAAATGGCCTACCCATTTTTCTACTATGTCCTGTCTCCCTATTGGAATTACTTATATGCCAGTGACTACACAATTCTTACCCTTACCAACTAGAAAGATCAACCTCTTTAAAATTTCAATTGAAAGGCTATGCAATCATTAGGTGAGAAAGAATGGCTGCCACGAGGTAAGTCAGTGCAGTCAGGTCTGCTTCTAATGGGAGTGACAGTGATGGAAGTGATCTGATCCATTCCATACATGCAGCTTAAAGGCATTTTAGTGTAGAGCAAGAACAAGGATTTTGGGGTCCTGCATAATGAAATTCATACTGTATCTATGCCACTTGTTAGCTGTATAAGTTACTAAATTGGTAAGGCATTTAAAAAAATGAAATAATAAAATGAGATATATAAAGTACTCCATGAATTAACTGACCAGATATGAAATGTTCCTGACTTCTAAACTGTGACAACTAAAATTCTCCATGGAATAATTCCTATTTAGGGACTATTTGGTCAAAAGACTCAGTCCATTAGATTGCAAATTCTTTTGGGCCTTGAATCTTGTCATACTCATCTTGTATCTGTAATGAAAAGTATCTATGGAAGAGAAAATGCTATCTTTTCTCTAAAGAAAATCTCCTTCATTTTTTTTAGCCATCCTTATAATGAAATGTCAACTCATATGTATAAAAACAAAATGCCAGTGGATTTGATAACTTTTTCTTCACCCCCAAGCAATTTATGGCCCATGAGGACAAAGTTAAGGAATTTTGTTCCTCACCTATATTTCAGGCAATGATTACTACATTCCAGTAGCTCCTCACTGGTTTTCTCTAAGTAATAATCTGCAACAAAATAATGACCATGTATTAGTCATTCTCAAGGGACTTTTATCATTCTAACAGCCTTGGCACATGAGCAGGGTACTGAGCTATTTGGTTTCAGTACTCTATAGGTATCTGTCAAAGAGTTGCTGTCTGTCTTTTTCAACCAACAGGCACAAAGATCCACAGGGTCTGGTCCACTGTTACCTCTAACCTACCACCTCTTTATCATCCCCTTACCTGTTCTGCTCCAGTAAGAACAGAGCAAGAACCACAAGCCTGGAAAGCAATTTCTGTGGGTCTGGACTGTGTGCTCTTTTCCTTCATTTCCTTCAGGCTTTCATTCAAATGTAATGATCTCAGTGAAGACTTCTCTAACTACCAATTTATTTTTTTTATTTTATTTTATTTTTTATTTTTATTTCTAGGAGAGAGAGAGACAGCGTGAGCAGGGGAGGGTCAGAGAGAGAGGGAGTCACAGACCAAACAGGCTCCAGGCTCTGAGCTGGCAGTCAGCACAGAGCCCGACGCGGGGCTCGAACCCACGAACCGCGAGATCATGACCCAAGCGAAAGTCGGACGCTTAACCGACTAAGCCACCCAGGCGTCCCTCTAACTACCAATTTAAAAGGTCTACCCTTACTAATTCCTATTTGCTTCCCCTGAGTTGCTTCTCTCCTTAGAACCTATCATTATCAAGTACATCACATATTTTGCTTACTGATTTTGTTTTTTGTTTTGTTTTTGCTTGGCTGTATATCCTGTAAGGATGGAAGCCCCATGATGGCAGAAAGTAGTTCCCATTTTTGTTCACTGTAATAACTCCAGGGTTTTAGGTCAAACTATTTTCCAGCATGACTCTGTCCTAATTTTTAACTGGGTAATAGCATGTAGTTATGTAAAGCAAAATCTTTTTTTTTTAATGCTTTATTTATTTATGAGAGAAAGAGAGAGCACGAGCAGGGGAGGGTCAGAAAGAGAGAGAGATACAGAATCTGAAGCAGGCTCCAGGCTCTGAGCTAGCTGTCAGCACAGAGCCTGATGAGAGGGTTGAACCCATAAACCATGAGATCATGATCTGAGCTGAAGTCGGACACTTAACTGACTGAACCACCCAGGTGCCCCATGTAAAGCAAAATCTTAATTTACTTAGGCACACATTAAAATCACCTTACTTATATGATAAATATGTTAGTTATGTTGGTCAAGCTTAGGCCTCTAGGAGGTGTGTTGATATTACTTCAGGTCATTTGATCATATATCCTGTAAATAAATATTTTCCAGGTTAACATGATTCTAGCTGTATTCTGAGATAAAACTTGATCATTAATTCAACTGTACATCATTGAAGAAGCAAAAATCATGCAGTTTTGGTTTTGAGCTTATAATTCCTCAATTTTCTTCCTTATGAAGTGGTCTTAATTCAGGTACTTTCCTTATTTGGGCCCCACATTTTTTATGCAACAGTGTTCGCAGCACCATACTCACTACTTAGTGATAAGATAGTATTAGAACAAAGGTTTGCCAAGTTGTATGACAATCACAATTCAGTAATTTTCAAATTATTTGGATTTGGGTGCAGGAGATTCAATATTATGGAGGTTATCCCAAGGGGATCCATGGAATGGTTCAAGCAGCAAGAGTATCTGTGAACCCCTGAAGTATTATACAAAACTTTAAACTTTGAAGTTGAATTATTGTATATGGTAGATCTTCTCATAGCATATTCTCTTTAACCTTTTGTTCTGAGTCATCATATTTTCCTTTCATCCTAAATGCCTCATTTAAAAAATGTTTCTTTTATATATTAAAATTCACCATATCTAGGTAATGATACAAATTCTTCAGACTATGAAAATCAACACTGTGTAGAGTAAATTTTGGTCTCCTTTTTTCCCCCCTAGGAGTACTTGGGGTCTTACACAGTACATAAGAATTATTTTCCTAAGTCAGGTAAAAGATAGTGATATATATATATATATATGTTTAGGTACCAAAAGCAAAATCAGCGGCCTAGTTATTAGTATTACTATCAACTCCATACTCAGTCCTCCCTTTCTCTTTAGTTAAGGAACAGATAGAACTTAAGCTAACTCTTCAAAAAATCTAGATGCATATTATCTGTCTATACTGCATGAAATAGCTTAGTCATTTTGACTCAGTAACAGACATTGTCAGCAGAAAACTGAGCAATCAATACAAAACTGCTGATGGGTCATGCTTCTATACATAAACAGAAATCAACAGAAAAGCAAAACTTGGAAACACCTGTATTGCAAAATGTTATATTTTATCATCTTCCTATAGAAATATCTTTGAATATACAGAAAAAATATCAGATTTATGAATATTAGTTACTGTATATTAGTATACTATGTTTAATATTTTTTGAGTGCAAGAACACAGACTGCATAAGCTATCACAGGAAAAGTTGAGCACAGAGATACAAGGTATGTATTAGAATCTAAAAACAAGAGCCATGAAACAAGTGTTTTCAGAAGTAGCCAGACTGAAGACCCTGTCTTCCCAGCACTGATGCCAAAGAGAGAATTATATGGCAGTTGACTTACCCCTTGCCTAATAAAAGGTGTCCCCCAATCTAATATTTAGAGTCAAGTATGCTTACCATGCAATCTCAGCTGCAAGAAAATATATGGAATTAAAATCAGTCTGCATATGGTCCAAACGTTTAGAGGAACTGTTCTAATATTTTTAAATGTATTAAGTCCAAACAACAACTCTATGAAGTAGGTCCCAGGATTATCACCATTTTATACATGAGAGATGAGCAGAGAGAGTTTAAGTGCCTATAGCTATATAGCAGTGCTGGGATTTGAAACTAGGTGGTCAAATTACCACCAGAAAGATCTGTAGGCAGGAAGCAACTGATTTTTACTGTTAGTATCCTAGATTTTAGAAATTCTTTTGGCAATGTCTACTCTGTTTCAAGCTTCCTGTCCTATTTCTAAGCTTTCTGAAGTTCCGTTGTCCTTCTCTAATTCTTCCCATCTCTAATTTCTAACTCCTTTCTTTCAAGAGCAAAAGTAAAACCATCCCCTAAAAATGCTGTCCAAAATATTAGATAGAGAAACTCAGCTTTCTCCATTTTGTACACTCAAACTTAGTTGTAAAAGTCTCCATTTTGATATTCATTGACTAGGCTGAAGCATAAAATTAATTCTTATAAAAATACATTCCACATATTTAAGTTTTTAACAAGGTTTTCAAAGGCTATATTTGTAAAATATTCCATTTTATATAATCCATTTGTTCATAGACTGTTTCTACTCCTTTTCTCTCCACATTTTAGGATTCAAATTTCTTAGTCATATTTTGTTTGACTCTCAGAGTTAATTAATGGAATCCCAACTCTTGAGATTGTAAAAGCCACAGGCTTTCCTATCTACCTGTGAAAGAAATCTCACAAGATAAAAATGAGAAATTACTTCTCTCCATGTAGCTGCAGAAATTTATATGCTATTTGATATAAAAACTATTCTTGCAGAGGTTATTTCTAATAACAGTCTCCTGACAAACCCAAATTATAAAGATTATATCTTTGTTCCATGGGTAATTTTTAAGCCCTACCAAGAAGCCTATAATTTGTCTTAGTTATCTTAGTAATATCTTGCCCTATTACAAATTAAAAATCTCTTTTTTATGAAAAATTTAAGCAGTTATGATGTTTGTTTTTTAAATCAGAAGTAGATCCTTGACACTTTTTTTATCTTCTTCATGGAAAGACACTAAAAACAAGAAAATTTGTGATTATGTATTTTTCATATATAAACAGAGGTTGATGGTCTAATAGTATTTATTTATTTGTTTGTTTATTTATTTATTTGTTTATTTGAGAAAGAAAGGGCGAGAGAGCAAGAAAGAGAGAGGGTCAGAGCGAGAGAGAGAGAGAGAGAGAGAATCCCAAGGAGGCTCCATACTCATTGTGGAGCCTGACACGGGGCTTGATCCCAGTACTCTGGAATCATGACCTGAACAAAAATCAAGAGTCAGACACTCAACCAACTGAGCCACCCAGGAACTCTAGACTAATCCCGTGTAAATAAATCAGATGTAAATATGGATATTTGCAACACACACACACACACACACACACACACACACACACACTTTCCATGTGTATTTGCATTTTATGTATTTATGTATTTTTCCAGTTACATTGGTTATTCATGTTTACAAATGACCATTTAGTTTAACTAGTATTGATAATTTAAGTGTATATGTTCTTCCCAGATGATAATCTCTGTTCCCCTGACAAAAGAATGCAGATTCCAATGAAAACTTGATATCCATTGCTGTACATCTGGCTAAGCAAATTTTCTATCAGTGAGATAATCTTCTGGGTGCAAAGTTTCATTGCTTTAATAGTGGTTTAGGTTGCCTAAGGTATTGCACTTCTCACATTTCAAAATTGACTTTGGTAAGTGGCTTATAGCTTTATCCCTCTAGGAAATACTGGATGCCAGCAGTCCTGAGAGGAGGGATAGGGTCAGTGACTCCACAAACTTTCATTCAATTAACTGAGTAATTGTATCACTACTCTGGTGCTCATTTCCTGTCTTAGACTTTGAGTTATTCTGGCCACTGTGTAGGCTATAAGCTACTTTATTCTGAGGTCTTGTCTTTGGCCGAGGTAGAGTAGTTAATTAATCAGTTTTATTGAATTTTACAGTCAGTCTGATTTTTTGAGTATTATGCATGGAGAAATTCTCATGCTTAAGTTTCTCATGATAATCTTCACAATTTTTTAGCATTACAGTGAATCATTAAATTTCTTCTGTAATTTAAGTCTGAGGAGGAGCACAGCTCTCTCATTAGTCAGGCATCGTAAATTGGAAACGTTTATAAAGCTGGAGAATGTTGTAAATATTGTGTTTGTGAAAGGAGAGGAATATCACTAAGATTCTTACAGAAAATCACTAATACAACAAAATTAATCAATTTAGTCTAAATTATATCATTGAAATTACAAATATAAATGATACCAGCTGCTAAAGGTAATGTTAAGGGTTTAAAAAGGTAATACTAATGGGGCTCGATTTCCTTTTAAATTGCTTTTATAAGATTTTCTTTTAGGATGATATATTTATGGTTTCTACAATTTACAAACTCCATAAACATCTTTTTAGATTATGATTTGATATAACAATTTGCTGAATAAATGTATTTCATATTCCATATTCTGAGTGATTTCTCTCTAAGGAATCTAAGTCATATTTACCGAAATACAACTAATTTTCAAAGTGTTCCTTTGAGGAAGAGGATAGGTAGGAAAAACATAAAGGTTAGAGAATCAAATCTCATAGCATGGCCTAATAGAAAAATAACATTTAAAGACATGGTCCCACATTCTACATTTATGTGACATGGGACATAAGGGATTTCATTTGATTTTTATCTGAAATTAATAATACACATTAATTATTGATATCCCTGATATTCTTATTATTTAGGCATAATATAAGGATAAAAAGAAAAATGTATAAAATTCTTGAGGGATCACTAGGCTTTAGTTTACCAAATACCATTTATAGTAATTTGTGCCCTGTGTGAAATATAAATATCTGGAACAGACCTAGGTCTCTTAAGAATAAGTAATAGAATTGTAATCATTTCTGCAGATTGTAACCTATTTATTGGAGTTATTTTTGTGTTCAGCCTCATGCATATTGCTAGGATCATAGGCATGGGATCAAGAATTCTTGAACCTCTCTGTAAGGGGACAAAGTCTTAGATTAAGAATGACCTCAGAAGGACTGCTAAAACCTTCATACGTTTGCATTCTTCTTGTTCAACCATCTGCAAATAACCAAGCATTGTGTGAATGCCATCAAGCTAGAGTAGAGCAGAGAACATGTTATTTCTGCCAAAGCTTTGTGTTTTGGTGACAAAAAAATAATTCATTGATTACACTGCTTAATTCAGTTCAATAATAGTGAAAAGTAAAACTTAAATGCCCAAATGGATTTTTACTATGTAAATAATCAACAGAAGTATTCCTTAGTAAGGTCACATTCTAAAAGGTGTATTTCTTATTTGGTAATATATAGTAGAAACTATAATGTTGGTAGTGCTCCTCTGTACAGATAATTTTCAATAAAAATATGTTTTTCTCAGGGCCCTGTGAAGATGACAATGTAAGGCATATCAAAACAACAAAAATGACATATATTGAATGTCAATGGACCAGCCATATTATCTATTATATAAGGTAATTATATAATAAAAATTATTATAAAAATAATAACTTGTGATACTAAGAAAACCAGTCTAAAAAGAAAAAGAAAAGAATCTAAACCAGTCAATCCAAAAAATATTTTTTAAATGCTTTAATCAAGTTATTCAAAGTTAACAAATGTTCTGAGAAAAGGAAAAGAGTTAAACCTTGAATGCAGGGAATGGCTTCAAAATGAAATAATACATGCACTGAATTTGAATTCTAAATGGAAATTTTGATAGATAAAACAAAATCAGGATGGATGCAAAATGTAAAATAAAAATGAACAATCACAATTCTTCTCCAGACTACTTAGATGCTATGCTTCTTACTATCTCATCTGCCCTCCAATCTCTCTCCCTTTATTCATTCAGTTATAGTTTTGAGCAAATCATATTTGGGTGATACTATCAAACCCTCTTCTCCCTTTCCATGAACCATGTATTTTCCCAAAATAGAGGAATTACTAGTCACCACACCCTTATCTCCTTTACTCTAAACCTCCTGACAACACCTTCATAACTGCCCAGGTCTTGCCCTTTGTCTTGTCTTGACTAAACACTGGTCAGGCCACTCTTCTTTCAGTTGGTATCTGTCTCTGTCTCTGTCTCTGTCTCTCTTTAATTTTTTAAATGTTTAATTTATTTCTGAGAGAGAGAGAGAGAGAGAGGAAGAGAGAGAGAGGGGGTGAACAGGGGAGGGTCAGGGAGAGACAGAGACACAGAATATGAAACAGGCTCCAGGATAGCTGTCAGCACAGAGCCCACCGCGTGATCCCACGAACCGTGAGATCATGACCTGAGCCGAAGTCAGACGCTTAACCGACTGAGCCACCCAGGCGCCCCAGTATCTTTCTCTTAGAAGCTCTATTTTCAAATGTGCTAAGCTGGGAGCTCGTGCATACGATTCCAGTCTCACCACAGACAAGAGCCTATGTCCACTCTCCTTACCAACTGACACCCTGAGGAATTTAACATTTTCCAGTTTACTGCACCTGAACATGAAAAGGTCAGTTGGAAACAAGGTGGATATTTTATCTGCCTTGATGTTACTTTGGAATACCCACATGGCTACTTGGCTCCCTTATCCCAAATTCATTCTTGGGCCTCTATAATGGTGAAAGGAAAAAACTAAATCTATTCCTCTACAATAATGGTAGGAAAAAATTCATTCTGCTTTGGAACAAGAGGTGCTATCTTGTACCATCTGTCAAAACATAACTGGGATAAAGCCGTAAATGTGGGACAAAGAAGAGATATTTGCTTCATTGGCAATAAGAGTTTATTCAGCTTTTCTTTCCAGTTTTTTTTTGTCTTTTCTAAATTTTCATTATTTATTTTATTATTTTTTGCCGTGTATAATATTAGTTTCAGGTGTACGATATACTGATCCAAAAATTTCATATTATTACTCAGCACTCATTAAGTGTACTTTTAATCCCCTTAACTATTTCACCCATCTCCCTCACCACCACCTCCACTCTGGTAATCATCAGTTTGTTTTCCATTGTTAAGATTGTTTTTTGGTTCGTCTCTTTGTTGTTATTTTTTCCCTTTGTTCATTTGTTTTGTTTGTTAAATTTCACATATGGGTGAAATCATATGCTATTTGTCTTTCTCTGACATATTTTGCGTAGCATTATACTCTTTAGATCCCTCTGTGCTGTTGCAAATGCAGGATTTCATTCATTTTTATGGCTGAAGAATATCTCATTGTATATATCTACGACTTGTTCTTTATCCATCTACCAGTGGCCGATTGGGCAGCTTGCATGGTTTGACTATTGAATATAGTGCTGCAATAAATATAGAGGTGCATGTATCACTTCAAATTAGTGATTTTGTATTCTTTGTGTAATTACTCAGTTACTGCTATTACTGGGTAATAGGGTAGTTCTATTTTTCAATTTTGGGGCAATCTCCATATTGTTTTCCATAGTGGCTGCAACAATTTGCATTTGACCAACATTGCACGAGTGTTCATTTTTCTCCACATCTTCATCAACACTTCTTATTTCCCAAGTCTTTTTTTGTTTGTTTGTTTTGTTTTAGTCATTCTGACTGGTACACAGTGATACCTCACTGTGCTTTTTGCATTTCCCTGATGCTAAGTAATGATGAACATCTTTTCATGTGTTTGTTGACCATCTGTGTGTCATCTTTGGAGAAATGGCTGTTCATGTCTTTTGCCCAATTTTTAATTGGATTATTTGTTTTTTGGGTGTTGAGTTCTCTATGGTTTTATATATTTTGGATACTTAGCCTTCATCGGATATGTCATTTGCAAATGTCTTCTCCTATTCAGTAGGTTGTCTTTTAATTTTGTTGGTTGGTTCCATTGTGCAGAAGCTTTTATTTCTATATTGCCCTGATAGTTTATTTTTGCTCTTGTTTCCCTTGACTCCAGAGACATATCTAAAAATAAGTTATTATGACTGGTGTCAGAAACATTATGCCTGTGTTCTTTTATAGGATTTTTTAAAAAAATATTTTTATTTATTTCTAGAAGAGAGAGAGAGATGGCATGAACAGAGAAGGGTCAGAGAGAGAGGGAGTCACAGACTGAAACAGGCTCCAGGCTCTGAGCTGGCAGTCAGCACAGAGCCCAACGAGGGGCTTGAACCCACAAACTGTGAGATCATGACCCAAGCGAAAGTCGGAAGCTTAACCAACTAAGCCACCCAGGCGCCCCTCTTTTATAGGATTTTTATAGCTTTAGGTCTCAGACTGAGGTCCATATCCATTTTGAATTTATTTTTATGTATGGTGTAAGAAAGTGGTCCAGTTTCATTCATTACATGTTGCCACACTGTTTTCCCAACACCATTTATTGAAGGGACTGCCTTTTTTTCCCATTGTATATTATGGTTTTCTTTGTCAAAGATTAATTGTGAGTTTATTTGGGGGCTTTCTATTCTGTTCTATGGATGTAAATGTCTATTTTTGTGACCATACCATACTGTTTTGATTACTACAGCTTTGTAATACAACTTGAAGTCTGGAATTGTGTTGCCTACAGCTTTGCTTTTCTTTTTCAAGATTGCTTTAGCCATTCATGGTCTTTTGTGTTTCCACATACATTTGAGAATTGTATATTCTAGTTCTGTGAAAATGCTTTTGGTATTTTGATACGGATTACATTGTATCTGTAGATTGCTTTGAGTAATAAAGACATTTTAAAAATATTTGTTCTTCTAATCCATGAGCATAGAATGTCTTTCCAATTCTTTTTGTTGTCTTCAATTTCTTTCATCAATATAGCACACCAGTGAGAGGGGACCTGAGGCCATTGCAGGGGCCAGGCTGGCCAGGACCAGTCACACAATTTTAACAAGGTGACTACTGGTCCACTGTAAAGGGAGACTTTCCATTGCTGCTGCCAGAATCAGGGTCAGCCAGGGACAATCTGCAAAGTGCATGCAGAGGGGAGTCCAGTGTTAACAAGGTCCAGGCTGGACTTCCATGGGAGGAGCCTGCCACTGCTGTTTGCAATCAATCCCTTATAAGCACATGGGTCAGGAGAGGTTGGTTGGAAAGGTTTATGCTTGTCTTCCAGGGAGAGGACCTGCAGTCTGAGAACTGAGACAAGCATGACTAGAAAGGGTGAGTCCATCGAAACAGGGCAGTCAGGGAGCAGAGCTTGGTTTAAGTAAGTTAGGTAGTGAATGTGGGCACTGCACTGGTTCCCACAGGTGGCCTTATGTTCATGCAATGGGGGTGTAAGACAGATATGGTGTCTGCTCCTTTGTTCCTAGAAGAGTCTTCCAGAGATCACTGTTCCTCTGAGATATGCTCTGAGAAGAGTAAACACTCTCCCTCCTGTATGCCCAAGGTGCTTTTCAAACTGGACTTCTGGGCTGTATCTCCTCAGGCTGTTTGTTGTGCTGTCTCTTTAATTGTGAGGCCTCAGTTTTCTATCACCCTCCAGGCTCTCCTACCATGTCTCTCCTCTTTCTACCTTCTTCACTGTGGCTTCTTCTCTCCTTTACTTGTGGAATTTGTTCTGCCAGTCTTCAGGTCATTTTCTGGGTTATTTATGCTGATGTGAGTGTCATCTAGTTGTATCCATGGGATGAGGTAAGTTCTGAGAGTAGGGAAGCTCCTACCTTGCTATCTTCCAAGTCTCTTTCTTTTTCAGTTTTATTGAGATGTAACTGTCGCACAGCATGTATTAGCTTGTGTACAGCATGATGATTTGACTTGTGTATATTATAAAATGATTAACGCAATGAAATTAGCTAACATCTATCATTTCATACAGATAAGGAAAAAATTTACAAATTTTTTCTTTGTGATAAGATCTCCTATAATCTACTCTTTTCACAGCTTTCAAATGCTCCATACAGCAATAGTCATTATGAGGGACATTGCATTCTGATTACTTACTGATTTCATAAATAGAAATCTGAATCTGTTGGTCACCTTCTTCCAATAGCCCCATCTCCCTGCCTCTGATAACCACAAATCTCACTTTTTTGTAAGAGATTTCTTTTTTTTTAATTCCCACATAAAAGTGAGATAATACAGTATTTGCTTTTCTCTATCTGATTTATTTCACTTTGTGTAATGACTTCAAGGCCCAAACATGGTGTCCCAAATGGCAGGATTTCCTTCTTTTTTATGGCTGAATGATATTTCATTGTACACATAGACAACTTCTTAACTGATTCATCCATTGATGGATGTTTATGTTGTATCCATGTCTTAGCTATTGTAAATAATGCTACAATATACATGAAGATACAGATGTCTTTTCAACAGTGTTTTCACTTCCATTGGATATATTTCCAGAGATGGGATTGCTGGATTATATGGTAGTTCTACAACAGCAAAACACTCTGTCTTCTATATCATTGTAATCAGTGCTTATTACAGTGAATGTAGATGGCCAACATAGATTTATTACATAAAAATGTCCATAAATTATTTTATTTTTATTCTATACCCAGCTCAGTTAGTATATAGATTTTTCAGTTGCTACAAAACAAAGGAGCTCAAAACTTAGTTGTTATGAACAACAAAATTTATTATTACTTATTATTATGTGTGTTGGTTGAGTGGTTTCTTTGCTGATTTCACTGGGGTTCGTTTATACAGGTGTATTAAGCTGGAGGATTTGCTGAACTGGAAAGTTCATTATGGCCTTGTTTACATGTCTAGTAATAGCATACTAGCTGTCACCTGTCATGCTTCTATATTCTCTGCAAGATAACGGTTGCTTACATACTACTCTAGGCATGGCCTCTTTGTCTCTGACTGATCAATTATATATCTTTATTCTTAATGCACAGTGTATTTAAAGATCAAAGTTATTGCTGGGACACCTCGGTGGCTCAGTTGGCTGAGCATCTTACTCTTGATTTCAGCTCAGGTCATGATCTCACAGTTCACAGATTGGAGCCCTGCATCCGGTTCTATGCTGACAGTGTAGAGCCTGCTTGGAATTCTCTCTTTCCCTTTCTCTCTGCCCTTTTCCTCTCCCCTGCTCTCTCTCTTTCTCAAAATAATAAATAAACTTTAAAAAAAAGTTATTGTCTTTGTTTTACATACTGTCATTACATACTGTCTTGCTTTATTTACATAGAAGTCGTTCTTATCCTGTTAGGATGAATAGCATCATTATGAGTTTCTTATCTGAAAATATATTGCTCAATTAAGCATATTCACTTTGATTTATTTAACTTGTGTTTTAACAGTCTCCTGCTTGTCATCACCAGTCTTCCCAGATCTGACTAAAATCCATTTCTCTCTCTTTTATATATATCAACATAGGCATGTGTATATGCACACGTGTACGCTCGCTCTCTCTCTCTCTTTCTCTCTCTCTCTCTCTCCTCTTCCCCCATTCCCCTTCTTCCTCTCCCCCCTCCTTCAATGAAGGAGAATAAACCCATAAAATTTGGGGTCATATTCTGAAACATTATTTCTACTTGATTTTAGGTAAGTTACATAAACTCATTAGGACCTCATTCTCTTATCTTAAATAGCCATATAGAATTATACTTATTACTGGGTCTTGTGAGATAAGCATTAGAAAAAGTTAAGTTTTATGAACTTTAAAGGATTATAACATGGTTAATTTGATTATGTGGACATAATTGTATGAAATTTATAGTAAATACACATAATTATACTTTCAAAATTATTCCCTTCTCAATTAAGAATAAGCATTTGTATAACTTACCTATTTCTTTTATTTAAAAAGTTAAGCTGAAATACATTGTAATTTATTATTTAGTTTCTTCAGTTAAATTTAACTTCAGTTAAATTAAACTGTATTTGACTGGACAATTAGTAATTATAAAAGACACTTGGCATATTGTAAATCATCATGACAGGTATAGGTGGGGTTTTTATGTATTCTTGTTTTCTTTGTTTCTCTTTTATTCAAAGAATCCAATTCTTAAAATTTGTCTGTAACACCTTTGGTAACATATTTAGAGGGAAATTCATTTTTCTCCTGTCCCATTAGAGAGTGAAGATTCTCCAGTTTCACTTGAATTGATCAGACCACATATTACATTGAAGTGGAGGTGGTACATTAAAAATAATATTTTTATTGCTCTTTTATTCCTCCTTTTTTTTTCAAATATCAGATATAATATATTGAGTATATATTATATATAATTATATTTTTCTAATTAGATATATATGCATATGCTCTCCTTTATCTCTTATTTTAAAATTTATTTAAAAAAATTTTTAATGTTTATTTTTGAGAGATACAGAGTGTGAATGAGGATGGGTTGAGAGAAAGGAGACACAGAATCTGAAACAGGCTCCAGGCTCTGAGCTGATATGGGGCTCGAACTCAGGAATGATGAGATCATGAGGTAGGCCAAAGTTGGACTCTCAACCGACTGAGCCACCCAGGCACCCCATATTTTCTCTCCTTCTTTTGCCTTATACTCTGAGGTAGGAACCCTCAATGGGCTATATTTTATGCATATGAAACTTTTTCTCAGGGGCTCTGTCCTATCCAATGATTACCCCTATAATTCAAAAGTTTCAGTACTACAGTTGTAACTCACATAAATGCCACGTTTTCTGATTCTCAGTTCCCAACTCCAAGTGCGTGTGTATGCATGCACCCATATGTGCATATACATGTACATGGTGGTCAGTTAGAGGGAGTGGCAAGGCTGATATATCTAAAACACAAACTTTGTATTATGCTATCTCACTGTTAATTGATTTAAAAAATCCAACAATGGGGTACCTGGGTGGCTCAGTTGGTTAAGCTTCCAAATCAGATCATGATCTCACGGTTTGTGGTTTTGAGCCCCGCATCAGGCTCTGTGCTGACAGAGCCTGGAGTCTGCTTCAGATTCTGTGTCCTCCTCTCTCTCTTCCCTTCCCCTACTTGTGCTCTGTTTCTGTCTCTCAAAAATGAATAAACATTAAAAAATAAAGAAAAGAAAAATATTTTAAAAATAAAATAAAATTTAAAAAATCCAACCACAAAGAGAGAAAAAAGATCTCCCTTCAGACTAATGGTCTTATTAATTTAGAAAGTTTTTGTTTTGTAAGGCATTCAAATTTTTTTGGAGAAAACTGTCTTTTTCTTCCTTCTTAGCCATTACTGCTTTTATGAAGCACTACTATAACATTTTACATGCCCTAATCTCTTAAAATGGATGACTTATGCTGTGCTTTTTCAGTGAATTTCACTTCTGTTAGCATTGTTTATTTTATCACATCAGGTGACATTTACCTACTTAACAGAATACCTTTTTTATACTGACTTTATTTGGAAGAGATGTTAAAAAGTGAGAAATCTCAATTGATTTAGAATTTATAGAAAAGATTTTAAATTTCATTTTTAACATGTAACTTAATTTAATGCTTTTTCATACTAAAGATTAATAATAATCACCCAACCTCACATGTACTCACAATATACCAGCAAAACTCCATGGATGTTTACTCATCGAATCCTATCTTACTGATAGACACAGAGAATGGCCTCAGAATTAGTAAACAAGTTTAATATACTTTTAAAAAAACATAAGAAGTGCATGTATATTTAAATTTAATTTTTCCATTATAAAGATATAAAGCCTATGATGGGATATTATGCAACATAAAGTTTTATAGCAATATTTAAAATGTTATACATTTTATAAAATAATCAGGTCTTAGCAATACAATATGGATAAAATCTGTGGCTGATCAAAATAATTCCTACCAGTATACTTCAAAATTTAACTATGAAATGCATGTGTAAAACCAATTATTTAATTATACTTTTTGAAATATATGAATATAGTGGTTGTATACATGTTGAAGCTTAATAACAACTGAGAAATATGTAGGACAACATAAATAAGAAATATAGCCTTGAATTTTTATTTTAAAGTACTTTCATATTATCTAAATGTAAAATAACCATATGATATATTATGCTATTTTTTTATTTCTGACAAAGTTTTACCAAGTCTACTGTAAACATAAATCACAATTTAACCTAACCATTGGGATATGCATTTTTAACATGCATCTTTAAAGAAAACACTTTTACTAAAGGCATACGATTCATAAGAGTACAGGTGACTACATTTTCAAAATGTGAATATACCCATGCAACCACAGTCCATAATGAAAATAGAATATGATTTTCTTACACTTGCTTCAATGTGCAAAATATTTTTAATCTATTATAAAATGGTATTTAAAATTTTTCTTTGTTATATTTCCTCTCTGGTAAAATTGACTTTTGAAAATTAACCTTATGCCTAAAAAATCATTGGCAACATCACTTACTAATTCTGAGAGTTTATCTACAGATTCCATTGGATTTCCTATGTACACATTAGAACTGTACATTTTTTAAAAACTCATTTTTGGAACTACCCTATGAGACATTTTCACAAAATTTGAGAATGTATTAATTCATTAAACCAGATTTAAGGAAATTGGAGGATGAAGATTGGAGTTATAAGAGAAAAGAGCAATTCCAAGGGGATAATTGGAAAAGACTGGACATGGGCAGAGAAAACTCAAAATTATTTTCAGAAAAAATATTTATACCATATGAAAAATCTTCAATTCAAATAAATAAATGTTGAGACCACAGATATATATCATTGGGAACCTACAAAGAAGGTATGGCCTATTTACCATGTTAGTACACTTGTTTTTGTAAATGATGATGGTTTGAAATTTTTAAGGCCCATTATGAGGGAATAACAAATTCTCCTACTACAAAGTTTACTTTTTCGTGTATTTCCTTTTTCCTCTTTCATTCCTTAGCCACTACCACCTTTCTTGTAACTACTGTTACTCCATTTGCTTTTCTTTGTTTCCACCATTGCAGTCTCTGCTCAAGTGATTACACAAATGCACATTCAGGTTGCAAATGCCATGACAACTGTGAAAAAAATTAAGAAAGTAAGCCTACACTGCTCTTGGTAAGAAGAAAAACTATGTTCATTTTCACATAGGCTTCAAGGCTATTTACATGATCCTTTTTTCTTTCACAAAATTAAGCTGAGATCAAGATGGTTTATTCATTTAGATAATTAAGCCAATATTTTCTCTTTGAAAATAACTATTAATTTTATCAAAATAATCTCATATTTACTATGGATGATAACTAACTGGAATAACACCTCAGAAAGCAGAGTATTTTCATTTTATAATCAATTCAATCGGAAAGAAACATGAAATGGGTAAAAGGCCCTATTTTTTCCCCCTTGAGAAGATGAGAATTTAAAAAAAAAAAAAAAAAGGTTCTTCTTATGGTCAGAGATTACCTGGAATTGTTGACTTACCATATTGTGATGTGCTTTATCATTCAGTAATAGCTTTTATTTGTTTCATTACTGTCAGCTTGATTATAGGATATTTGTCACACATTAGGAGCATGGGAAATTGTTAGAACCTAAGAATCCATCTTCTATCATTGTCTCTCATCCTTTTGAAGAACTATTTTAAGTCATATTTTATAAAATTCCTTACAAAAGGCCTGGAATGTCTAGTTGCAGATAGCATTAATCAGCTACATTACACATTCTTTATTAATTTTTCATCCTTTGTGCTTCACTTCCACTACTCTCTCATTCTGTCTTCCTGAGATCACCTCCAAAATTAATGCCCTGTCCCCAAATCCCTGCCTCAGTCTCAGCATTTAAGGAATCCCAGTGAAAACACTTACAAACATGATATGTGAAAACTCATCAAATTGCTTTTTTCCATCAGTGAAAATGACCACAATTTTTTTTCTTGAATATCAGTTTTGGATTTTCTGTTGCAAATCATGAATTCCTAGAAATTATTTTTCTTTGGTCATATAAGATTTGATTAACTGTAACTTATAATTTAATATTTTTATTATGTTTATAGGTAAAACATACACTGTTACTATTAACTTACTCTTGAGTTATAATAGTTTTGAAATATTTTTGCTTTTCTATGACACCAAAAGACTTTTAAGAATGTAAAATACAATTTAGATTTAGAAAATAAAATGTTAATATTTTTCAACACATCTCTTTGAATTTTGTTATATCAAGTAGGTAAGTTTTAGATAAGGAATATAGGTGATGGGGGCATCCAACTTTGGCTCAGCTCAAGATTTCACAATTCACATAAAGCCACATCAGGCTTTATGCTGACACCACAGAGCCTGCTTGGATGTTCTGTCTTCTCTCTCTGCCCCTCCCCCATTTATGTTCTCTCTTCCTCTTTCTCAAAATAAATAAACATTAAAAAAGAATATAGGTGATGAACATAATAGAATATCTGGATCAGCTTGGCCAGTGTTATATCAATATAAATTATATGACAAGCCACAAAAGCCTTTTCTCTTTAAAAAAAAAAAAAAGTGTCTCTGGGCCCAAAAAATCAACTCAGTAAACACATAAATATTAATATACCATATGATAAACAAAACTAAAGTACAAGTAAAATGGTGGCTTATTGAAAACAAAATGTTTATAGCATTTACAACACCAAACTATGACATCTGTAAATTCAGAGCTTGCAAATCATGGGGCACCTGGGTGGCTCAGTCGGTTAACTATCTGAATATTAGTTTCAGTTCAGGTCATAATATTAGGGTTTCATGAGTTTGGTGTAGGGCCTGCTGTGGATTCTCTCTTTCCCTTTCTATCTGCATACCCCCCTCAAAATAAATAAATAAACTTTAAAAATTTTTAAAAATAAAGAAAAGAGCTTGAAAATCATAAAAAAGAAAGGAGAATACTAATAAAAATGTGCCAACAAACTCTTTAGAATAAGATACATTTTCCAATAATAAATTTAAAATGTTAAAATTCAAAAGTCATAGTTTGTTTAAAAATTAAAGTATAGGGGCGCCTGGGTGGCTCAGTCGGTTGAGTCTGAATTTGGCTCAGGTCATGATCTCATGGTTCATGGGTTAGAGCCTCGCACTGGGCTCTGTGCTGACAGCCAGATCAGAGCCTGGAGCCTGCTTAAGATTCTGTATCTCCCTCTCTCTCTCTGACCCTCCCCTGCTCACACTGTATCTCTCTCTCTTTCTCAGAAATACATAAAAACATGAAAAAAATTTTTTAAATTACAGTAATTATAAATTACATTTTCTGGGGTGTCTGGGTGGCTCAGTCAGTTGAGCATCCAACTTCAACTCAGGTCATAATCTTGTGACTGCTGGATTGGAACCCCACATCAGACTCCGTGCTGACAGCTCAGAGCCTGGAGCCTGCTTTGGATTCTGTTTCCTTCTCTCTCTCTACCTCTCTCAAAAATAAACATTAAAATATTTTAAAAAATAAATTACATTTACTATTGAAGAAAAAGATTATTTATCTTTCTATATATGTAATTTATAATCATACATCAAGAAATTGGCAATTATAGGAAACCTGTGATTATAAGTTTTCATACATTTTTGAGCTTACTCTGCCAATATAAAATAAGTGATAACAACATTCATATGATTATTAATACATAAAGTTTTTTAATGTTTATGTATTTTTGAGAGACAGAGAGACAGAGAGAGAGCAGGGGAGGATCAGAGAGAGAGAGGGAGACACAGAATCTGAAACAGGCTCCAGGCACTGAGCTGTCAGCACAGAGCCCAAAATGGGGCTCGAACCCACAAACTGTGAGATCATGACCTGAGCCAGAGTCGGCCGCTTAGCCGACGGAGCCACCCAGGTGCCTCAATACATAAATTTTAAGAATTCATTCTACAAGCATAATAAATGATGAGTAAAATATTTTGTACTGTTTGTAAAAGCAAAAATTTGGAAATAGACATGTTTAATAGGTAACTTATGAAACTAGAAAGTAATGAGTAGAAGTCAAATAAGCTATGTATTTTGTAAGAGTTTTTGAAGATGTGAGGAAGTGGTGTGTGTGTATGTGTGTGTTAGAGAGAGAGAGAAAGAGGGCATGCACACACAGGGGAGGGGGCAGAGGGAGAGAAAGAGAATCTTAAGCAGGATCCACACTCAGAATTGGGCCTAATGTGGGCCTCCAACCCATGCCATGGTATCATGACCTGAACTGAAATCAAGAGTTGGATGCTCAACTGAATGAGGAAGTGAATTTTAAAGAGAAAGGGACAGAAAAAAGAGAAAATAGAAAAATTTTCCCAATTTAATAAGACTATTTAGACTAATAAAGCCTGCAGACGTACAAATTTAAATGCAATCAATGTCTAATTACTTAGAATACCATAATAAGTTTAATTTTATTATGCTTTTTAAAAATGAATATATATAACATCTTATCCACAAAAAGTTATTATTAAAAATGAAATACAGCAAAAGAAATTCCACTTGTTGTATTTCACTTTGTATGTTTTTTTTAAACTATTTTGTAATTTATGGTTTTTATTTTATCTCTATACATTCACTATAATGCAGGAAATATTAAAAAATAGAATCAAAAGCCTTTGTATCTGAAGCAAAAATAGCTTTTGGAGTCATCAAACTGAGGTGTCTTCTTTCTAGAAAATGCATCTAGAGAAATGAAATTTAAATAACCATAAATATACATTGATGGAAGCTTTACTTTGAATGAAAACATAGCATGGATTTCAACTTCTTATGTAAATAAAGCCTTTCTATTCAAGATATTTGACTTCCTTTTTCATTTTCTTTCCATCATATAAGCAAAAGCTTTTTGTCAAATAATTTCATTCATGCCAGTTTACACTAATCAAATGAATAATTGATCCTTATGTTACACCACAGGGAGCTTCCTTCTTGGCTTCTGTTCTTTTTACAACAGAAGTGAGGATCTTGTGAGACAACTGAATCAGCTATTTGCTGCCTTGTTTCTCATATTAACTATTTTACATACATTGTATTTACTGGAGAGTTATAAATGGCACCCTGCTATCTTCATGAAAAAAAAAAAAAGCATTTTCAAACTTTTTTACATTCCCAACAGAAAGCAGAAATCAAAACATGGATGAATAACTAAAGCAGGATGCTTTAAAAACAATATATTAAAAAATGTCTGTTTTGAAATTTCAATTTCAGCCTTTTTCTAGCAGAGAGCTAAATTCTTCTTTATTTACCATAATTACCTGCAAAGCAGCTAAATTTTAGATAGTATATTAAATTCCAATTACATTCTCCATCTACATATAATTTACATCTTCCCAATACCAGAAAAATATTTTTGTTTCTATGTTTACATGCTTATGAATTCTCTATTACTTTTTAATTTGAAAATCAAATGTGTCAAAATAATTTTGGATATCTAAAAGTAGTTAATATAATATAGGTATCAAAGACGGTGAATGTAGGGCATCTGAGTGACTTAGTAGGTTGAGCGTCCAGCTCAGCTCAGGTCATGATGTCATGGTTCATGAGTTAGAGCCCCGTGTCAGGCTCTGTACTGACAGCTCAGAACCTGGAGCCTGCTTCAGATTCTATGTCTCCCTCTCTCTCTGTCCCTCCCCTACTGTGCTCTGCCTCTCTCAAAAATTAATAAACATTAAAAAAAGTTAAAAAGTTGAACATTCATACCTCAACTCAAACTCAGATTGCACTGATACTCCCAGAGCACTTGAGAAGTGCAAGAGATACTGGTTGGTATGTTGGAAAATTGAACAAGGGAAAGGAAACTTCTGAATATGTCTCTTGGTGATTTTAGCACAAATCGATGGTGACACATTGTAAACATCATTGTTGGTTTTGTATGTCATTCCCTATACAGAAGCCCATTTCTTCTTGCCCACAACTCAGATTGTATTTCTTTCTCTTCTTGCTATTCCTTGCCAGCTTTTCTTAAAATTATTTAACCTAAGGAAACTTTTAAGATGATATTCTAGGGGCACCTGGGTGGCTCAGTTGGTTAAGCCTCTGACTTTGGCTCAGGTCATGATCTCGCGGTTCATGGGTTCAAGCCCTGCGTCAGACTCTCTTCTGACAGCTAGCTCAGAGCCTGGAGCCTGTTTCAGATTCTGTGTCTCCCTTTCTCTCTGACTCTCCCCTGTTCACACTGTCTCTCTTTTTCAGAAATAATTAAAAATATTTTTATAAAAGATGATATTCTACCTCCTTATCAGCACTTGTTATTGTCAGTTTTATTGTATTTTTTAACTATTCTAATGACTAGGTAACAGTATCTTATTTTTTCTTCAATTTGCATTTCCCCAGTAAGCCATGATGTTGCGTATATTTTCATATATTTATTGGCCACCCATAATGTATATCCTCTTTGTCAAAATGTCTCTTCATATTTTTGTAATTTATCTGTTTATATAATCTTACTGTTGATTTTAACAGTTATATTCTCTGGATTTATATCCTTAGTCATAAATGTGATTTATATATATTTTCTTCCAGCCTTCTCTTTATCTTTTCATTCTCTTAACATTGTGGTGATGCAAAAGTTTTTAACTTGCTAAGATTCAAATTATAATTTTTTTCTTTCATGTATCATATTCTTGTAGACATAATTATATACTCTTTTAAATCTAAAGGCATGAACATTTTCTTTTATGTGTCATTCTTTGAAATGGATATTCAAATTTTGCATTTGGAGGGCCAATTGTTTCTACACCTTTTGTTGAAAAGAATATTATTTTTAAATTAAATCTAGCCAACTTTGTGCTTTTGTTACAAATCAGGTGACCATATTTGGTGGGTTTACTTGTGTCCTCTTTATTCTGATCCATTTATTGAAATTTCTGTTCTTTCACTAAGGAGTGGATTGCTTCTTTTTTCTTGTTTTTTTTTCTTTTTTCTTTTTGGTGTAATGGTTACATTACCTATGTTAAAAGAGAAACTGAAGTGTATTAATTTTTTTGAGAGTTTATTTGAGCAAAAGTGAATTAGAATCAGGCAGCATCAAAGCAGTAGTAGTTAGAAATGGTTCATTCCAAAGAGCTGGAGAAACACTTTTGTACAGAAGAGGAAAAAACAAAGCAAGGAAATTATTTGATTGGCTGCAGCTTAAAGCCCGTATACCTGATAATGACTGGTTATCCTTAGCTTTCAATTTTATAACCCAGAAGCACTGACAGGTTTAGATTTTGATTTGCTTACATAGGCTGCCATGGGATTAGAGCCACCTCAGTCTAGTGATCTCCATGTTTAATTAATTTAACACCTACCTTACATTGTGAGGATCAAAGGAATTACTACATGCTAAGAACTTCTGATCAGGGGCTAACATGTAGCAAATGCACTTTATTTGTTAGTTTGCTCATCGAAATATCTGACCTCAAATCAGCAGGCTGTCTCTCCATATTTTCTTCGTGCTCTGGAATTCCCAGAGGGCTATTTTTCACATAACTACAGAATAAGTATAAAAGTAATCACATATATGTTTAAAAAATAATTATTAGAAAAAATATAGTACTAACATTTGTTTTAATTGGCAATACAGCTAGAGGCTCCTTGCTATATTTCTCGGAAAGCAAGTTTCTCAAAGTACAATGTGGGAATTTCTCTTCTAGCAGTTATGGTACATGAAACAATTAGTTTCCAAAAGTTTTGCTATACAGCATTAAAAAAAAAGAAAGATATAGACCTCATTCCTTTTTTCTGTCAATAGAAAATGTTTCTTTGGGGATACAGTGTTTGTCATTCAGTGGCATCTGGAGAGAACCCAGTTCTAAACATAACTAGAGTTTTCCTTTGAATATAAAATGGCCATTTAATTTGCATTTTTTCACATTTCTGTGTTTCTCAGCACATCAGGTTTCTATTCATCAAAGTAGGACAATTTCTCATATTGACCACAGCAGAAAACAAGTGTCTCTTCTTCTGTCGTCGTTTCTATTCCCTGCCTCTAATCTCTCTTCTGCACAACCCTCAAGCATTATCAGCCTTAGAAGAGAGTAATTGAAAAATCAAAGAATGATTTTTAAATCTGTGCACAGCTGCACTAAAAACCAAATTCCAAAGAAGGGTCCCCCTGCACTTATTTTTCTCTGGCATGAGGTTTGGTGATAAAAGCATGCCTGTGAGGGACAAAGGGATTGGAGCTCTCATAGAAAAGAGCTCTCTATTCAGATCAAACACAGACCTCTGGGTGATTGACAGGGGTTCCCACATCCCCTCTGTTCTCTGGCACCCAGCACACCCTGAAGCAAGGCCCTCTGTGGGTTTTCTGGGCAGCGATTCCTCAGCAAGGATTTTTAGGATGCATCAGTGAGTTCAGTTTTCTCCGTAATGCTAAAAAAATGGTAAAAAATGATGCTGCTAATAACTATTCTCCTTCATTATTCCAGAAAATTAATTGATGTATAGGTAACAGCAAACAAGCATCATCTTCCATTATTCTTATGAAGAATTTTTTTATTTAGTTTTCTTGTTAAGAATTTTCACATAGGGGCACCCAGGTGGCTCAGACAGTTAAGCATCCAACTCTTGATTTCTACTCAGGTCATGATCTCACTCACAGTTGTGAGATGGAGCCTGGAGTGGGACTCCATGCTGGGTACATGGAGCCTGGTTTCCACACATGCGTGCTCTCTCTCTCTCTCGCAAAAAAAAAAAAAAAAAAAAAAAAGAATTTTCACATGTTTGTATGGAAGAGAACATTTAAAAATAACATATGTGTGACCAGTGTATTCTAATATTCATGGTTCCATTATGGTGAATAAGAGAGAGAAATCTCTAGAATATGAAATTAGTAACTCAGGTTTCAAAAGGTTAAAAATATTTATGTTATTTCTTACAGGGCATATTGATATTTGTTTTTTGTGATACAGAAAAACACCTTAGGTTGCACATGTAAATGTGCCACATGTCACTTAGAAACTGAGAATGTGTGAAAGTAAGTGCATTACTGGAGATGGTGGTGTTAAGAGCATTATTAAAGACTAACTAATACAAAAAAACAGTGGATTTTTTCAAACTCTAGATTAATTTTTAAAGAAAACACCACATAAAAGAATGAATAGCTGAAAGCGATTTTTCTTTTTATTTAAGAGAGAGAATCTCAAGCAGGCTCTATGCTTAGTGTGGAGGGCTCAATGCCATGACCCAGGGATCATGACCTAAGCTGAATTCAAGAGTTACCCAGGTGCCCCTCAAAGCAATTTTTCAAAATTGTACTTTGAAATCAAGTTGTACTTAATGTGCACAACTTGATGAGTTTAGAGGAAGGTGCACATGTGTGAAACCATCACAATCTAAGTCATAAACATATCCGTAAACTCCAAAAGTTTCCTCCCACCCTGAAAACAATTTTTAGATACATGGCAGGTTTGTTAGATATACTCTCTTTTCTTGCATATGAACATGTATGCACACAGTACATGACCATTACATGGATCTATAATATAATTTACCTACCTAATGTACCTAATATATTGATAACTGCAACTAATAATAAACCAAGGGACAAAAGTCAAGATGAATGATTTCAAAAGGTGACTTAATGGGTTAAAGTACCAGTATTTACTTTTATTAATTACCTGTGTTCCATAAACTCTGAGTGTGATGATGACAGAAACAGAAGATTAACATTGCTTCCTGGGGAAAAAATCACCATATAAATTACATACATTTATGTTATTTTGTGTGTTGAATTGAATTGTGTCCTTTAAAATGATATATTGAAGGGTGCCTGAGTGTCTCAGTTAGTTAAGCATCTGACTCTTAATTTTGACTCTGGTCATGAACTCATGGTTGGTGAATTTGAGCCCTGCGTTCGGCTCTGTACTGACAGTGAGGAGCCTGCTTGAGACTCTCTGTCTCTCTATGCTTCTCCCCTACTTGTGCTCTCTCAAAATAAATACACACATACATATATACATACATATACATATAAATAAATAAAATTATATGCTGAAGTCCTAATCCCTGAATGTATGAAAATGCTTTTATTTGGAAATGGGGTATTCTCAGATGTAATCAAGATGAGGCCATGTTGCACTAGTGTGGGCCCTAAGTCTAATCACTAGTATACATGTAAGCGACACAGAGATACAAGCACACATGTGAAGATAAATAGAGAATGTGGTGATTTATCTTTAAGCCAGGGAATGTCAGCTATCACCAGCAACAACCAAAAGCCAGGAGAAATGCATGGACCAGATTCTCCCTCAGAGCGAACACCTTGATTGAAATTTTCTTGGTCCCAGAACTGTGAGAGAATAGGTTTCTGTTGTGTTAGGCCATCTAGTTTGTGGGATATTGTTATAGAAACTCATGGAAACTAATATACTGCCTTTTAACTAATATACTATAGAAACAGAATCTACCAAACATAATTAGGAAAATTAAAAATAACTGAAATTACAAAATCCAGAGGGAACTGTAGCATTTATCTATCATTATTGTCTTTCATTAACATTTTCTTTAGTTTTATATATGTTTTATAGGTTTTGGCTCATTATATGTTTTATATGTTTACCACATTTATAGTAGTCACATTTATTAATAATTTCCTTTGTAATTTATTGATATTTATACAATAATGAAAGGACTTTCTCATTATATATAAAATATATATTATATATTGGCAAAATATAATTTATATTTCCAAAAAATATAATTTACTTAAATACTCTTATTGTTTCATTCTAATATTTAAATATTACATCTTTCCTCTCTCCTCTTTCTCTGCCTGCCTGCCTTCCTTCCTTCCTTCCTTCCTCCTTTCTTTTCTTTCCCTCCTTCTTTTCTTCTTCACTTTTTGTGGTATAATGAGAAAAGCCAAGCTTTATGATTCAAACAACCGGCAAAAAGTCTCAATATTGCCTATAATATTGTATCTTTTCTCAAATGATTGAAACTGCCACCTTTATTAAACATTACATTATATATGCCAATGACTTTTTTGTGCTTTCTATTCTGTTTCATTGATCTTCCTTCTGTTCCTGAAAGACTGTCATATTCTTTTTAATATAAATATGTAATTTTTACATATTTGTAGTCTTTAATTTACTCATTATCACCTTTTTTGGTTCAGAGATTCTGTTATTCCAATAAGTGTTATGTTTCAAATAAAATTTAGAATTACTTTTTTTAAAGCCATTAATTTTAATAGTATATTTAGCTTATATAATCAGAAAAATACCAATAATAATTATCATAAGATATTTCAGCATACATTCTTAAATTTGTATGATCTATATATGTTTGTTTGTTGTTTTTGTTTTTGTTTTTGTTTTGAGAGAGAGAGAAAAAGTTTGAGTGGGTGGTCCAGGGGCAGGGAGAGAGATGGAGAGAGAGAATCCCAATCTGCTACACTTTGTCAACCAAGAGCCCCACTTGCAGCTTATTTCGTGAACAATGAGATCATGACCTGAGCTGAAATCAAGAGTTGATATTTAACTGACTGAGCCATGCTCAGTTCTTAGCAAGAAATATATATCTTGTTCTTAGCAAGAAAAATTAAACATGGGAAATGTTAATTATGCATATAATCATATATAATTTCATTCCAGTCTTGCTCTTTAGTTAACTAAATCCATGTCATATACACTATTTTTCTCCTTGGGTGCATTGCCACCTGCACTTATTCCAATCATGTCAAAAGAGCCTCACATCTCTGCACACAGATGGGCCATGATAATAACCAAATGTTATTTTTTTCTCAAAACTATATACATAATTGTTACCATAAATTTTCTTAAAATTTAAATAGTTTACATTTTTTTCACTTACACCTACAGTTAAATATCTGACCAGTACCAGGATTCCAATTACAGATTTACGAAATCTTTTAAATTCTTGTTTTTTTAAACATTTCAATTAGGCCTTATTTTCAGTTTTTCATTATTATAAACAACACTACAATAAATATCCTCATAGACAAGTCTTACTGCACATCCTTATTTTTTCTTTTTAAATTTTTATTTAAGTTTTAGTTAATTAACAATATCATTTACATTTTTAAATTCCTTTCCTAATGTGACTAAGGTAGCTTCTTGTAGTTTGCTTCAAATTTGTTTCTCTGTTGCCCATTTTGTTTCCATGTCTTGGAACAATGTGACAACAAATATGATTTTATTTAACTAATTAATATTTATATGATTTTATTTAACTAATTTAATAAATGATCTCTACTTTTGAAATAGATTTCCATTTTCTAGATATTGCAATGTTACTCTAATTCACCTTTGATTACTCTTTAAGTGCAACATCTATTCATTTCTTATCAATTTTAGAAATATTTTCTTTTTTGTAATATCAACTCATCTCGGCCATTTTTATTATATTCATTATTCATTTACCTAATTAATTTCTTAAGTAATTTAGATATTATAGAAATTTTGTCTGCTGTGATACAGTATTTTTGTTCTCTTTTTGTTCATTGACATTATACCTCTTCTCATCAAATATCTATTTTTTATTAGCTTCTTGATTGTTGGTCTTGATTACAAAGACTTTCTTTTTACTCAAAATAATTCATACAGTATCTAAAATTTCCTTGTAATATCTTCATGCTTTTTAAGAATATTTAAATATTTAGGGGTGGCTGGGTGGCTCAATCAGTTGAGAGTCCAACTTCGGCTAAGGTCATGATATCATGGTTCATGGGTTTGAGCCCTGCTTTGGGTTCTGTGCTGACAGCTAGCTCAGAGCCTGGAGCCTGCTTCAGATTCTGTGTCTTCCTCTCTCTCTGTCCCTCCCCCACTTGTGCTCTGTCTCTCTCTGTCTCAATAATAAATAAAACAAAAAAAAATCTTTAAAAAAAAGAATATTTAAATATTTTAGTCACCTGATTTTAGTTTTGACCAGGATGAAAACTTAGAATTCGTTTTTCTCTCTTTCTGTTGAATATCATGTATCTGCTACCATTTATGAAAGTGTCCCTAATTTTTTGCTGAATCAAATTTGCTGTGTTCCTCTGTATTAATATGTCATATCTGGAAATTTAGTTCTGGCTACTCTATTCTGTTTCATTGATTTGCTTATTCTTACATCAGTAGTAAGTTAATTTAGTTAGTGTCTACTCTCCATATTTTAATGTCTTTTTATTAAAAAAACACTTTTGGGGTGCCTGGGTGGCTCAGTCAGTTAGCATCTGACTTCAGCTCAGGTCATGATCTCATGGTTCATGAGTTTGAGTCCCAAGTCGGCTTCTGCGCTGACAGCTCAGATCCTGGAGCCTGCTTCTGATTCTGTGTCTCTCTGACCCTCTCCTGCTTGCACTCTATCTCTCTTAAAAATAAAATTAAAAACATGATTTTAATATACTTTTCATAAGTAGACCCCATGTCCAACATGAGGCTTGAACTCACAACCTTAAGATCAAGAGTCACATTCTCTACTAACTGAGCCAGCCAGGTGCTTCTATATTTTAATATCTTTTTAAGGAAATTCTCCACTAAATGGTTTAACAGCATTGTCATGTATAGTTATTTATCCCAATTTTTGTTGCAGATACTGTTGCTATACTCTACAACTTTCCCTTGGCCCAACTCTAATTCCAGCATCATCTATGTTAGATGGTCCTTGGGAATTTAAACTTACCTGTCACTGTCAGACCCTAGACAAAGTCAAAGTCTTGTCCGAGTTTTTTCCATTTCCAGCTCCTGGTGTTTTACAACACCCACAGGCTGTTTGACCCAAGTTTTGTGCAATACTTAAATAGTGCCCCCGAACCCCAATCCATTCTCAAAGAATAAGGGAATAAAGACGGTTTTATACTCAAAGAATAAGGGTTTTATATAGAATAAAAATCGTTTACGTCTTACATTTTATATAGAATAAAGATGGTTTACTGAAAGAATAAAGGTAGTTTTATACTTAAAGAATAAGGGAATAAAGATAGTTTTATATCATAGGTTTTTAAACACATGAATACAAACTAAAACAATTTCTAAGATCATTTTATTTAATTCCATGAAAATCTCAGGGTCCATCAACACTTATATTAATTGAGAACTTGCATTTTTATGATTATACCTAAGTATTTTCTATATATAACTTTACATTTGGTTTTAGGTATTGTTTTATCTCTGCTAATGGTTTTATAATTGTTTCATATAGATATTGTCTTTTTTGAGTATTACTTCTTAGGTATTTTCTTTTTATTCTATAATTTTTTTATCTTTTACTTATTTTGAGAGATATGGACAGAGCACGAGTGTAGGAGGGACAAAGAGAGGGAGACAGAATCTGATGCAGGCTCTAGCCTCCCAGCTGTCAGCACACAGAGCCCGATGTGGGGCTACAACCCATAAGCCATGAGATCATGACAACAGCTGAAGTCAGACACTTAACCTACTGAGCCAGCCAGGCAGGTACCCCACTTCTTGAGTATTTACAAGTATTTTATTGTAATAAATTTGTTGTTGCCAATGGAATATTTTAATTAATTTCATTCCTAATATTTAGGTTAAAATTAAGACAAAAGTTCTTCATTCTACCAACCCTAACTTGGGTATTTTCTAGGATTTCATCTTTTAATTTAGCAAAACAAATATTTTGTATTTTCTGAAGTTGATGTAAGTCGCTTTATTTCAACTTGTATTTACCAAATTCTCCGAGGACATGTTAAACCATAAAGGTGATAATAGGCATCCTTGCCTAGATAATTATTTTAAACAAAGCAGTTTATAGTGTTACCATTTGGCATATTTACTTCCTTTCGGCTATTGGTGCCTCTCTTTGCTATACTTTCCTAATTGCCTTCTAGTCCCGTGATATTTAAGGGTTTATTTTAGACTGCTCTGTTGAATTTTATCAAATGCTCTTGCAGCATCTATTGATATGATGCAATGATTTTTCCCTTGCCTTTATTTTTGATATAATTAATTTACTGAGAAGCAACTAGCCTACTAAGAATATTGGTATGCTTTTTTCAAAGACTTCGTAAAATATGAGACAGAGCCACATATTGTGAAGTTTGGGGACTCTTTTGAAAGTTATAGTTTGTATTCTAAACCAGAAAGCTATATATGGAGTTATTTACCCCATGGCCAGTACATATGGACCTGGGAGCCAAGGGATAGAAGTAGAATTAGTTTTTTTCACCATTACAGCTAATTACCCATTTCTACATTGTTTCTTCTCCTCATGAATCTTTAGACTTTATTCTTCCAGAGGGCCGTATACTCAGGAAAATGTTTAATTAGAAGACAAAACAATGGTTCCATAAACTAATGGAACTATCTATACCCCCCAAGTATAGATACCTCATATCATTGAACAAACTGGGCACAACGGAGGTTACTACATTATCTGGGATAATTAATTATTATCCCAGGGAAGTGATTTTGGGAGTAGGAATATATATGGAATCTAGGAAACTATTTGTGATAACTCTGAGTACTGCCATAACCAGTGGTTATGTAAAAATTAATTAAAAAACTACAGTTTTTCTAAGCAAGACCCTCAACACTCAAGATATTTCATATGTAATTGTTTCAGTTGCACCTTCAGTAAAAAATCGCTGATTGACTGAAGGAGCTATTTCAGAACTTAGGGCATAAGAAATAAGCAGTAAGAGAGCATTATAAATAAGATAATGATAAAGTACAAAAATAAAGAATATAATAGTTATCTATTATCTATGTATCTATGTATCTATCATCTATCTATCATCTATCTATCATCTATCTATCTATCATCTATTTATTAGTTTTACCTTGCTTGGTTTATATGTATTTTGTACATAAAGCAATTATATTTTCTTCTGTTATTCCTTTTACCAGTTAATATATATAATGATTGTTATTTGTGACTAATTATATAACTTATCCTTTAAATTATAGAATATGTTTTGGGGGATTTTTTTAACCAAAAGTAGAATAACTCACATGAAGAAAGAACTACAAAAATTGATATAACTTTGTTCATCTATTTTGGGGAGAGATTGAGCAATTTTTTTTCTTGAGCAAAAGGTGCATTATGTTGTTTCTATTGTTACTGTCATGTTAAATTTTTGGGATAACTATATTAGTATATTTAAATGTTGCATAGACAATGTATATACTGTATTTCATACAATCGATTGACATTTGGTACTCATTTCTACCTCTTTCTAGTAAGCTTTCATGTAGAGCAGAGACTGAATAGGTAAAACAAAGTGTCTCATACTCCTTTGCATCATATTTGGATGCAAATAAGTTTCCATTAAATGCATTCACTTTCCAAATTTGTGGAATAAGTTTGCTTTGTGGTGCTTTATCTATTTCTGCTCTTGCAAAGGTTGGGGAAACTTGACTGCTGGGAGAACATTTTCAGTGTCAAGATCTGCTAGACCCAAAGATGTTATCACCTAAGTCAGTTGCACAAGGCAACAGCATCATGCATAGCCTCCTGAGCCTCACCCAATTCAACTCTTTTCCTTAAACCTACTTCCCTGAATTAAATCCCATATCCTTAAACATGCAAAAAGTTATTTTTGTTTTTGTTCGATTGTTTGCTTTTGCAATGATACAGACTCATGGTAGATAAATTGGGGAAAGGAAGATTAAAAAAATAAACATTAACAAAATATTTTAAATCATTAGGGAAGACAAGGGGAGGAATTCAACAGTAATGGAGGGAGAAAATGTATCTTGTGAGGGAAATAGTTGAAATATTGCTTACAAATAAAAATAAAACTCTATGTTGATGCATAGGGGCACATGTACCCCAATTTTCATTGCAGCACTCTCAACAATAGCCAAACCATGGAAAGAGCCTAAGTGTCTATCAACTGATGAATGGATCAAGAAGATGTGATTTATCTATACAATGGAATACTACATGCCAGTGAGAAAGAATGAAATCTGGCCATGTGTAGCAACATGGATGGACCTTGAGGGTGTTATGCTGAGCGAAACAAGTCAGGCAGAGAAGGGCAGATACCATATATTTGCACATATAGGAGGATTAGGAGGAACTTAATGGAGGACTGTGGGGGAGAAGAAGAGGGGAAAAATAGTAGGGGAGAGGGAGACAGGCAAACCATGAGAGTCTCTTGAATGCTGATTACAAACTGAAGACTGATAGGGGTGGGGGAGAAGGGGGTTATGGGCATGGAGGAGGGCACTTGTGGGGATGAGCACTGGGTGTTATATGGAAACCAATTTGACAATAAACTATTAAAAAAAAGAAAACTGTACATCTGATTAAAAGTGCTAGAGAAAGGACAAAAGCTATCAATTGAATTAAAATCAGTAAATCTTGGGACACCTGGGTAGTTCAGTTGGCTGAGCATCCAACTTCAGTTCAGGTCATGACCTCATGGCTTGTGAGTTCAAGCCCCATATTGGGCTTGTTGCTGTCAGCACAGAGCCTGCTTTGAATCCTCTGTCCCTCTCTCTCTCTGCTCCTCCCTCACTTGTGCACTCTCTCTTTCAAAAATAAATAAACATTTAAAAATGTGGTAAATCTCAAATTTATTCACAGAAAAGGTGAAATAATTATTGCTCATTTTTCATTCATTTATATTTTTGTCGTGTGGTTTAGATGTTTCTGGCATTTGATCTTCCAGGTCACTTATTTGAATCTCAATAGAGATTATTTTAGATCTGTAGGTTTGCTACTAAAATATTATATTTAATAACCCATTTTTCTGCTCTTCAAGTTTTTTAATACTGGCTTTATTTAATAAATGGATTGGAGTTGTTCAGTTTGATCCTTTCATCTCTAAGGTACATGATAGCAAATTGAATGAAAAGTGTAGCAAAGTGAAATTTGAATATTAAGATCGATTCACTTGTAGAAAGATGTCAGTTCATTTCAAATCAATGCATAAAAGGCAGTTTATGCATTAATATACAACTTCTTCCTTTTCTTACAGGATTTCCTATTTAAAAAATTAATTGTAATTTTTTTCTCTGAATCCTTGAGATATAAATCATTTTAAAAGCCTCTTTCCAGTTTTACAACCCAGGATTGCCTTTCTCAAGTACTGCGAGATGCCTCTTTGAAATGTAATAATCAAAGAACATAGTATCCCTATCTCAGGGTCTCTATGGGAGGGTAGGATCCTAACTTTGGTGGACGCCTTGTTACAAGCTGTAAAATAACCTCCAATTGTGAAGTTTGCTCATCTTTTGGAAAAGCCCAATAGACAAACACAGATGGCCTATGATCCTCCTACTGCAGCTATGGGATAAAAATATCCATAGGGCACTGGATAGTCAGTTGAGTTATAGTCAGTGGCTTATTCAGTTGAGAGTTCTACTTTTTTTGTTAAGTTTATTTGTTTGTTTGTTTGTTTGAGAGAAAGTGAAAGAGCACATGCAGAAGGGGCAGAGAGAGAAGGAAAGAGAGAATCCCAAGCAGGCTCTATGCTGTCAACATGGGACTTAAACAAACAGAATTGTGAAATCATGACTTAAACCAAAATCAAGAGCCCAACACTTAATGAACTGAGCTACCCAGGCGTCCCCGAGTGTCCCACTCTTGATTTCAGCTCAGGTAGTGATCTCAGGGTCATGGGATCAAGCCCTATGTTGGGTTCTGCACTGAGCATGGAACCTGCTTGAGATTATTTCTCTCTTTCCTCTACTCATCTTCCCACCCCCCCTCATCGCTCTCATATAGAAAATAAAAATAAAAAACAAACATTCCAGGGCTTCATTTCAATAAAGTTCAACTTAACTTGTATTCTGGATTATCTGTCCTCTTATAATACTTTTGAATAAAGTATTTTTTGCTTCCTTTTTGCTTTGACAGTGATATTTATTAACAGATATTAATGCTAATTACAGAATTATACATGTTCCATTCCTAAACACTATGGGAATAAGTTAAAAGAAAATTCATTATAATTCTTCCTTCTATGTTTTGTGCATTCCCAGAAAAATATTGAAAGCTTTTGTTTATTTATTTGACCAATATTTACTCTACTTTTTTTTTATAGTGCATTGAATGAACTGGTATAGTGCATTGAATGAACTGGAATAAAATATGAGCTAAAGGAAATTTATTCAGTTTTACAGTTGATCCTTTTAACTTGCTCTTTTGATTTGCTTTTGTTTTTTTTCAACATCTGGATGAAATCGTGAGCTTTCACAGTAACTCTCAAGTAACAAACCCAGCTTACTCTCAAAATATCTTCCTCCCATCCCTGTCCCAAGTTAATGCTACTTTAGGGTAGAAAGTGGTAGTGAGTGCAAAAGAAAGATGACTGGTCTCTTGTCCTCTTTCCTTCCTTCCCTCTTGCAAGCTGCTGTCTGTGGCCTCTCTTGGGTTAGGCCTAATGGGAAGAGCTCTATAAAACTAGAGGAGATGCAGTCTGGCAGATCATGGGCACCAAAGATGATTTTTTCTCTTACAGGGTACTGTTTTGCTTTCCTCATAAATCTCTTTTCTGGGCACTTACTTCCCTGATAAGTCCAATGCCTCCTCATCTTAGCTTATGACCTCTTCCTTATAGTTTCTGTCTTCTAGTGTTCTGTTCCTCTCAATGCATTTTTTGGATCCTTGTAATATAACTCATATCCATGTCCTTTCGTCAGTTTCTAAAATCAGGTTCACATAAGGCATGCAATGGTTTTTACATGACCAAACTTGAAACATGTAGGTAGTTCTCAAGGTAACTTCCTTTCCTTTTCTGCCAGCCAGCATCTTAATTTTAGATTATTTACTTATAAATTAATATCAAACCCTAAATGCATATTAAACTGTAGAAGAATGGAACTGTTTCTCAGGTTTAGGCTTGCTTTTGATACTCCAAACCAAAAGAAAAGTTATAATTACTATCTTCTTACAAGTTTTTGCCTGTGTAAGTACAGATTTTGGTGAGTGAATGGAGAGATTATATTCTATATCTTTAAATTTTCTTATCAATTTTATTAACTTAGCAACAAAATGTAAATCTCTTTCGTTACTATTTTATGTCTACCAGTTTGTTTTGGTATTTTCCCTAAGTTTTATAAATGTCATATTTTTTCACTACGAAAAACATTCACTCATGCATTTTCCTTCCATCATTGAGTATCCACTATTCTTATATTTGATATAACTGATGTTTGTAATGTTATTGAATGCTGCTTTCTCTGTATTTAACAAACTACACTACATTTATCTCTCTTATACATTTTGTATATTTTCTCACTAAACCTTTCCATTGTTTCACTTCCCAACATTATATTTCACTCTCTCATTGTGATCCTTTAGACCCTTGGGAACCAGGATCGGGGTTCTGTTCTTAGATATGTTTGTTAGCCAAGCCAAACACGTTTGAGATTGTTCTGTTGCTCACGTTCATGTACAACATCATTGAGGCATAACTGAAACTTGGATTACAGTTTTTTACCATCTGCATTTAGAATTATTCTTTGGTGATTTTGCCTTAAATGTTTACCAGAAGTCTATAGGTCAAGTGAAGCTATTATTTCTTTTTTCTATTTAGCCAATTTGAGTCTTCTTGGGTGTTTATAGATTTTTTTTTCTTTGTGCTTGCACTGCAATGTCTTCATTAAAAGATGTTTTAACATTCATTAATGTTACTTTATTTTGGTCAACCTTTAAAAATTATATCTTAAGTTATTTTGTATAGTATTTTTTGTTGCCTTTAATGATCATTACATATCTAAATATTTGCTGTCTAAAGTTTGTCTCACATATTATCATTGACAGGCTCTATGTGTGCTCATGTATTCTTGCTGTTCAAATTTATTGGTATTGCAAAGTAAGACTCCAAGTTGATAGTTAACACTTTTTCTCCACTTTGCTTTCTTTCTATGGCATTAATTTAGTTTATGAAATAAGAGAGTTACTAGGAACTTTTCTAGACATAAAGTGTCACTCATAGTAGAGCATAATATATAATAAAACTCCAATTCTTTCTATGGCATTAATTTAGTTTATGAAATAAGAGAGTTACTAGGAACTTTTCTTATATTAGACATAAAGTGTCACTCATAGTAGAGCATAATATATAATAAAACTCCAATTCTAAATTTTTTAATGAGGAAAAGAAACCCAAATTACATTTTAAATTTTAAGCCTGTTTCAGTCTGTGTCTCTCTCTCTCTCTCCTAGAAATAAAATAAAATAAAATAAAATAAAATAAAAAATAAATAAAATAAATAAAAAAATTAAAATTAATTGCATTCTTCTATAGTTTAGCATGAAAATCATGTGGCTGCTCTAACATACATATGAAGAATTTACAGTGTTTGGTGACAAGACATTTTCTCCAAATGTCATCTAAATGACAGTGACATTTCATTGTCCACAATGAGCCCTGTGTGGAATATTGGGAAGTGCATCAAAAGGGGTGAAAGAATTTTAAAGCAATAAGTAAGAAGAAGAAAATGTTTTAATATATTCAGTTTTACCAACATCTTATATACCCAAAGCTAACATCTTTACTTTGACCTATAGAGAGAGGTTGAAACACCTAAAACTGACAATTTGTTAGGAACTAAAACAAGAATAAATTCATTCCAATAACTAGGAAATATATACTGATTTGAGGTTCCAAAATATTGCCTTCATATTCATTCCTATAAATTATTAGAAACCCTCTCCTCCAGGGCAAGTAGGTTTCTTATAATGTGCTGTTCAGACAGATGTGAAACAAAACCAAGAAGTCAAATAGATTGATCAAAATTAGAAAATTAATATGTTTTGTGGCTTCAAGTAGAAATTAAGGTTTTTGATTCTAAAAGTGACTGCTCTTCCACTACAGTATATTATCTTGCTAGCACATTTCAGATTTAATAGTTTTTAATCACTTATTTAGATAAAACTTATATTACAAGGAATAACATTTCTATTTTGAAAGATGTATAAGTACAGAAATCTATAATGGAGAATTTATTCCACAGGGAATTCTGTACATAGATATATCTTTAAGCTCAGCTAATACAAATTTAAGTTACATGAAAATTAGCCAAAAAAATAACTGAAAACTAATTTACTAAGAAAAGATCAATAGTTTAAAACCATGGGGAAAGAAATTCTAACTAAGACAATATATATTTTAAAGCCAAATGCAATAAAGCCAAATTCTTTTTTAAAACTTTCATAGAACCAGAACAAATTAAAGCTATTAAAAGATGCATTCTGAAAGTGAGTGTTTTAATTAGGCTTGGGAAATATTCAAAAATTAAACACCAAATTCTATATAGTTCTATTATTATTTTTATTTCATGGGAAAAAAGTTATTAGAGGACTATTCAATTTTATGGAGAGAAATTTCAGAGCAAATAGACAATTTTGAGGATTGCCATGTATGTACAAAGAAAAGTACGTGATGTTCCTTAAGCCTACATTGAATAGTTGGCCTTTGATTTTTATTTTTTATTTACTTAAAATTTTTTTAATGTTTATTTATTTTTGAGAGAGAGAGAAATACAGAGTGCAAGCAGGGAAGGAGCAGAGAGAGTGGGAGACACAGAACCCAAAGCAATGCTTTTGATTTTTAATTACTTGTCTATTTTATTATAAAATAGTTTTTGCCTTAAATTAGTCTTAGATCCAGAAAAGAGAATCAAAATGTTGTGCATTTTATATTTGTTCTCCATCAGTATCTTCCATAAAATCTAATGGTGTTTGAAAATGTATGTATTTGCAGTAAAAACAAACATAATATGCATATGCCACCAAAAAAGTACCATTTTGGCACATTGATTAATGTGAGCTGAAGGCAATAAAGACCTAGAAGATTCAAGAAAACTTTTGCTTCCTCCTTAACTATCTAAAAAATCTAGATAGGTGGTCTGGACCAGAAAGAGAGCTATCACCAGAAATAAAACTAGCTGAATGACCTATCTGTATGACAAGGCAAACATTGAATTACCAAACATGTGTTCTGTGTAATGTCCTGTGAATTACCACCTACCCCTTAGATGGCCCAGCCCCTATCCCATTCCTTAGCTTAGGATGCCATATAAGCTTCACCTTCATGACTTGTCCTTAGATCTCATATTTTTATGGGGCTCCCACACATGATAAATTAAGTTTGTTTTTCTCCAGTTAATCTGTCTCCTATCAATGTAACTATTAGGCCAGTCAAAGAACCTAGAAGTGTAGGATATTTTTTTCTTCTCCTATAGCAGTTTAGTGTGACAAACTCAAACCAGAATGAATGTGTGGGACACAAACTATGTTCTTTCCCCCTTACACCACCATCACTAACAAAGTACAGCTAAATATTTTGTTGCTGATGCATGAGATCAAATTGTTCACTAACCAATATCTGTGTGATCAAAACTGCTAGCTGAGGTTAAAAATAGTGTGTCAAAGTAAGCATCTCTAAGTCAAGAATGTGGACATGTGTGTAACAACTGTATTAAGTTTTTCAAAAAGTGGTATATGAGGAAATATTTTCACTTTTCACTACCACTTTCAAAAAGTGGTATATTGAGGAAATACTTTCAAAACAATTTCAGATGATTGTGCTTAGTGCGTCAGAAATAAGGAAAAGTAAATTTCCTTCCAGTTAAACTGATTTTTTTCAGCCTTCTTTCATTAAAATATAGAGGAGGTATGTTGGATATATGAGCAAAATGGGTAAAAGGAAGTGGGAGGTACTGACTTTCAGTTATGAAATTAATAAGGCACAGTTGAAAGTACAGCATAGGGAATATAGTCACTGGTATTATCATAGTGTTTTATGGTGACAGAGAGTAACTATAGTTATGGTGAGCCTAGCATAATATATAGAGTTGTCTAATTACTGTGTTATGCACGTAAAACTCATGTAAAATTTTGTTGGTTATACCTCAAAAATAGACTATGTTAAGCTTTTTATTTCCTTTTTTTTACTGAGAGGGAGAGAATGTGAGCAAATGTGAGGGGCAGAGAAGAGAGAGAGAGAAGACAATTTTAAGCAGACTCCACACTCAGTGTGAAGCCAGATGTGGGGATCAATCATAGACCTTGGTATCATGACTTGAGCTAAAATTAAGAGTCAGATGCCCAACTGAATGAGCCACCCAGTTGCCCTTATAGTTAAACTTTTAAAGAAAGTACTTGTAGGACATCATATTAGTTGAATATTCTAGACCTTAAAAGAACTACATAGTGGCAGAGATTATACTTTCTCATTCAGGCTTATCTTCTCATATCCCTCAACATAGCTTTGAGAACACACAGTAACTCAAAAAAGATTTAAAAATCATCAAATAGTAAACATCTATTAATTACATGTAAAGCTTGTACCTAGCACTATGCTAGTTCCTTGAATAACTTAGTGAAAAAAAATAAAATAATTAAAGAGAAGAGAGAATAGATTTTGGAGTTGATGTAGAGATATTGTTGAATTTTCAGTGAATCATTATTTTATTGTCACAGAGTAGGAGTTTACAGCAGAGATGTTGAGTCAGCAATTATATATATGTGTTTATAGTTTATGACAGTTGTCTGATACTAAAGACACGGATAGAAAATGAAAGGAATAGGTTGTAGAATGTGAAACAAAAAGGGGAAACTAAAGTAACCATAACAACCTACTTAGAGAGAAAGATCAAGGAAGAACATTTTGTAATAAGTTTGAAGTGGATGAGATCATAGATTAGGTACAGACTTAGGAGAGAATGATGAGACAGATGCTAAAAATATAAATAATTTTCATGAAAAATAGGATGGGAAAACTGTTAAAGACAGCCAGATAATCATATAAGAACAGATCTGTGATTTCGTTCCCTTTAGAGTTTCTTGTGGGACTACTCATTTAGATGACACAGCTGAAAGAAAGCTGCACTGACATACAAATTGATGTTACATCCATCAGCTTGAGTCACTAAATGACAACCTCACCCTATCCCTTCTCATCTTGATACCTGATAAATATATTTTGATAATCAAGATATAAACTTTATTGTGTGAAGCCACTGAGATTTGGGAAATAGCATTGCCATAACTAATGCAAATTTTAGAGAATAAAGGAAGTTTAAGTAAGTAATATAGTAGGTAGTTTGGAACATATGTCCACATGGAGGTAGTTGTAAATACTTGTTATGAGTTATGCAAATGAAGAACAGATTTGTAATATGTAAAAGAGATAATAGAAATGCCCAGAAAGACAATGATTATGTCAATTCAAAATTCATGCTGACAATGAGTGTTCAGGTACAATAATAATTATTGCAAAACATTTATAATTTGTTATACAATTTTTATGTTTATCATATTTATTTCTCACAACCAATCTACAAGGCAGTAGAGATAAATTTTTTCTTCATTCTAAAGATGAAGAAACGAAGACTTGGAGAACATAAATAATAAGCCACTTGTAAGGTCGTTCCAGGATTAATAAAATCAAATTTTTCTTCAGATAACAAACTAAGCCAAGGTTCAATCAGTCAAGGAGGTATAGGAGCCATGAGTTCATGGGATACAAGTCATGTCATCCTGAAAGTAGAAGGATAAAATCCTTATTTTTTAAATAAAATTATATGAATACTTTAATGTAAAATGTTTAACACTTAAAATCAGCAAAGCTTCATTTAAATTGAAAATTCATTTAACTAAAGATGGTTAACTCCATGAATTGTACAGTTGTTGATTTCTGCCATATAATGCCAGTTGTAAATTCATTAGGATTTGCATCTTTAGCCGTCATTTCCTCCATTGTTTTTCTATGCCCTAATGGATGGGGAAGACAATACTAAGGCAGACACAAAACAAAATACAGTAAAATCTTGGACTGCAAGTAACTTCTTCTGCAAGCGTTCTGCAAGACAAGCAAATATTTCTATAAATTTTAACTTGATAAATGAGCAATATCTTGTAATACAAATAGTACGTGACACCTAATGTCACATGATCACAGCTGAGCCTATGGTTCTTCTCTCTCACAATCACTGCAGGATTGTGGATGATACTCAATGCAATGTCACATTTCCATGAAATCCTCAAAAGGAGGTAAAAGCAAATGTCATTGGATAAGTTCCCTGCTAAAGCTGCATGAAAAGGAAAAGATTGCATTGAGCCTATAGATCTCAGGGATTCCAATAGTGATAGTAAATGTCATTCTACACAGTAACTCTCCTCTCTCTTGTCTCCCTCCCTCACACAAGCCATGAAGATTTTCAAAGGTAAGAGCAGACTAATTTGTTTATTTTTCTTTAGAATTTGTATTTTATTATTTTGTATTATATTACAGCATTGTAATCATTTTGTATGAATATGTTTGGGTTGTGGAACAAAACATCTGAGTTCATATTATTTCTTATGGGGAAATTCACTTTGATATACAAAATGCTTTGGATTACAAACATGTTTCAGGAATGTGTTACGCTCACAAACCAAGGTTATACTGTACAACCCAAATAAACTTCATGGTAATTCCTGGTAGTTATAAACTCATTTGACTAAGTGGTGTAACCAAACAGCTAGGAAATAACTTAAGATATTGTTCCAGAGTTGATAAGAGATTTTGTTTTTACAGCTTGGTAGAGATTCTGTACTAGGTGAGAAGTCACAGTTTAAGGATGCATATTCTGTTTAAATCATCTATAAATGTGGAAATAGCAGAAGGAAATGGGAAGCAGTGGTAATTACCTGGAGGAAACAATGAGGAAGATGGCACACCATTCAAGAAATAGAGGGTAAAAAATGGAGAATGGAAGTTAAGTCATCCCTGCCAGTTGGTGAATTTAGATCTGAAGAAGTCATCATACAGTGCATTGATATCAGTGTAAAGACAAATGTACTAAATGCATAAAGGATAGAGTTACTATACTATATTACCTCAGTAGGTAAAGTCAAACAGTAGCTATACTTTACAGCATAACACACTGCAAATTCAGAGCAATGTTAAATGAATGATGAGATACATGGATTGCCTTCAAGCTTCAACTGAGCTTCTACTACATAGAAGTCACCATGATAGGTATGAGAGGGTTCTAGTGTACATCTCAGATATGGCTCCTGCTTTGGAGTTTCCAATGTTGTGGGCAAGAAAAAATTATTTCTTTCATATAGACAAAAACTAACCATTAACTACCTTTAAAATAGTAGTGCATTTGGGGCGCCTGGGTGGCTTAGTCGGTTAAGCGTCCGACTTTCGCTTAGGTCATGATCTCGCAGTTCGTGGGTTCGAGCCCCGCGTCGGGCTCTGTGCTGACTGCTGGCTCAGAGCCTGGAGCCTGTTTCAGTCTGTGACTCCCTCTCTGACCCTCCCCTACTCACACTGTCTCTGTCTCTCTCTCTATCTCCTAGAAATTAAAAAAAAAAAAAATAATAGTGCGTTTATAAGTTTTGGAGGATGGAAAGAAAACTTCCCAAAGATCAAGAGAGACTCTCGGTTCTTACATAAAGATTTTTTTTTTCTGGAACAAAACTGGGGGGAGAGTCTACTGAACAGTAACAGAGGTAACAAAATGTTAAGGCAAGAAACACATGTGAAATGGAAAATGAAAGTGTTTCAATATACATGGAGAATGAGATTATGTAGAGAGGATACCAGAGTGCCTGGGTAGCTCAGTTGGTTAGGCGTCTGACTTCGGCTTAAGTCATGATCTCCTGGTTCATGAGTTCAAGTTCCTGTGTTTGGTTCTGTGCTGACAGCTCGGATCCTGGAGCCTGCTTCAGATTCTGTGTCTCTCTCTGTCTCTGCCCCTCCTCTGCTCATATTCTGCCTCTCTCTCTCTCAAAAATGAACAAAACAAAACAAAAGAAAAAAAAGATGTGACTATATCTAGAAGGAAAATTATTAAGAATTATTCCATGTCTTGCATTTTTTAAATAAAATCACTTTGGTCTGAATAAAATTATGAAGTAAAATTTAATAAAAATTTCAAAAGTGATAAAATACTTAGAAAACTTAACCCAACTTGCAGTATATGTAAAAGAGAATTTTACTAAAAAGTTTGCTCTTTCAACAGAATACAATATTGTCTGAGTTTTCAAATACAATTGGGGGCACCTGCGTGGCTCAGTCGGTTGAGATTTGGACTCTTGACTTCAGCTCAGGTCATCATCTCATGGTTCATGAGTTTGGGCCCCTCATTGATCTCTTCACTATCAGTGCTTGGGGTTCTGTATCTTTCTGCCCCTCTTCTACTCACATCTTCTATCTCAAATAAATAAACATAAAAATTTCTATCATCTAAAAAAATGAAAGAAAGAAAGAAAGAAGGAAAGAAAGAAAGAAAGAAGGAAAGAAAGAAAGAAAGAAAGAAAGAAAGAAAGAAAGAAAAAAGAAAGAAAGAAAAAGAAAGCAAGCATTGGAAGTTTATGAAAGACTTGGCAACTATTCATAAGAGTTACTCAATTTCTTAGTTACTCAAATTGATAGTCCTTAGGGAGAGATGAAATTTCATTTTAAGCAAAGAAAACTCAATAACAATAGAAGAAGTGTAAGCAGGTTGATCTAGTGAAAACACGTTTGGCAAAATGAAGAAAAGAATGAAAATACAATTAAGAGAGAAAATACAAAGTGGTTAAATAAGAAGGATGTTTGAATGCATCATAGGTCTATTTGAATAAAAGATGATTGGCCAAGGGGTGAAGAGCAAATGCGACATCAAAAATCCATACTGCTTAGGCAGTCTTGGAAAAATGATTTAGTCTTGTGTCTCTATATGCATATCTGTAAAATGAAGTTAGTTATGCAAGCTATCTCAGAATTGTTTTCTCATTTGAGTAAATAACTCATGGGAGTTCTTTCACAATTTTTGGCATATGGTAAATAAAAAATGAGAGTTATTAGTATACTTATCATCATTGTCTTTGTATTATCACTCCCTATCACTATTATTTTCATTCCTATACTTAGGTAAATTTGCATTACACATATTCTGAGAGCCATCAGCATGGGTGTTTTACCCATAATTAGAGTTGGCTCAATATCCGAAAATCACTAATCTGAAGGAAAAGAAATAACTCAGTGATAAGCCTGCCATGAAATCAAGGGTCTTTGTTTTTATTTTGGTTCCCATGAATGTTATTACTTTTTTTATTCTGAATCAGAAGCACAAACCAGGGCTCCCCTAATCTGGAAGCTTCTCATTGTGTAGCAAGCTATGGGTTTAAAGATTACTGTTGGCAGGATACCAGGAGGCAAACCCTTAGAGAAAATTACTTTTAAGAGGTGCTGTTTTCTCTCTACTTTGATGTACATATTTCTTTGCCAGATGGTAGTATTCCCATAGGGAATTACTTTAAGCAACAGGCTTCTACTTACAAAATTTCTCCCTTGGAAACCAACGGATCTTTTCTGGTTGAGTAATTCCATTGAGAAGAAAAGGATAAAAACAGTCTTGAATTTAAGGGCACTTAAACTCACGTTGTGTGTGGGTGTGTGTAAGTGTTGTATGCGCTCAAATATATATGCATCTTTAATTTCTGGAACTTTTTTTTTAAGTGAAATCCAAATGCAAGTCTATGAATTATTTATTTGCTGATATTATTGAATATGAAAATTTACTGACTTTAAAAACTATTTCAAAAATACATAAATGATTAAAACATAATGCAATATGCAATAATCAAAGAATAGGTGATGAATCATGAATCATAAAATATGAATATACATAGGTTTTGAAATACAGGAAAAGGGGATACATGGTTTGAAGATCAAATAGTAAGAATTGTTGCCAAACTGTTTAATTTACCTCTATTAGCTAGGTCAGCCATAAACATTTTTTATTCAGTATGTAGAGGAGGAAAAATTATTTTTCCTATATGCTTCTAGGTTCTTGACTGAAACCAGTCCCTGTAAAAAAACAGATCAACAGGAGGAAAAAAAAATAGGAATTTAATAACATGTACTCCTCCTGTATATATCAAAGATATCCAGAAAAACTGACTCCCACAAGTGGCCCAAGTGACACTACCTTAAGGAACATCTTTAGCTAAAAACAAAAGAATCTTCTTTGTTTGAGGTAGGGAGAGACAGCTATTGGAGGTTATCAGGCAAAGCACAGTAAACAAGGGCATGGTTGTTATGCAGATTTAAGTCCTTGACTTCTCCACTGATAAATTACCAGATTTCCTCATCCTCTGAGTACTTAGAGAGAGACACAGTTTACAAATGGAGATTTTGCTATCAAAGTAAATTTCTCTTACTAAAGGATAATTGGTTTACTGAGCTTTCTTTGTGCTTGCAGTTTTTTTGAAAATAACCAGTGCAACATAATTCTATGCCAAAGAGGCATACTTTGGGGTGGTAAATTCTGCTACCCTGAATTGACAAAGATGGAAGCAAGATGTTTCAATCATAATGCCTCTTCTGCAGAACAGCCTGTATAGTGTACTCCACAAGGAAGGGCTAAATGTCCCTATCAAGAGTGTCCATCAAATCTGGGTTTACTTCCTTTGTTATGGGTACCAAAAAAGGTTGCATTTCACATTCTTTTATAATGAAGTTTGGGTCATGTGTCTGGGTTCTGACAAATAGGATGTGGGTGGAACTGGTGGGTGCTTCATTATGAGGCTGGTGAGAAACACTTTCTATGATTTTCCCCTCCCTCCTTTTCCCAACTACAAAAAACAATGGCAGGGTAATGCCTCAATGCAAAAGGAACCTGGATATCTGAGTTACACTTAATATAGAGCTGTCTGTGAGGCAGTCTGACCCAAACTGGACCAAGATACATGCAGGATGTAAATTTCAACAATATCAAGTATTTGAGGTTTGGGGGGTATTTTTTGTATCTGTTCGTGTTAATTATCCAGTTGAAAATAGCTCCCATCATTCCTTTACCTTTTCTGTCCATCACTTTCTGAACATTTACCCCATTCTATTTTTCTACCTTAATAACTATCCTCTGACATTATATCAATGTGCTTGTTTGTTGTTTGTATCTCTTTTTAGCCGCAGGATCCATGAGGGCATTATGTTTGTCATTTGTCATGTGTCTGGAGAGAAAGAATTTCCCCTCCCATTTCAAGGTCTCTAGTTGGACCAAAACAAATTGATATGAGACAAATTAACAGGAGAAAATAAATTTAATTCATATTTACATGGAATCCACACAGACATGAAATTCCAAAGACAGGCAAAATGGAGTGTACGTATCACTCTAAACTAAGAAGAGGGTAAGGAGCTTCAAAGGAAAGGATGCACTTCACAGGAAAGCTAGAGTAAGAGCAGATGTTTAGTTAAGAAGATGTTTGCTGTGTCGTGTAGATGGATTACTGTGATAAAATTTATTTCTGGTAATAACCCTTATTCTGGGAGAGATACACAATTTAGATTCTTCTTTGTGGATAAGGGAAGGGCAAAAGTTTCTCTGGAGAATGTGATGTGTCTATTGCCTTCAGCTCAAAATACTCTATAAGCAAAAGTAGCATATTTTGGGGCAACCTGGTCCAAACCCCTTCACATGTAAAATGCTGCTCAGGAGCACATAGAACAATGCTAGTCTATAGCAAGAACTCAGTCAATGACTTGCTGATCAACTAAGTTATTTTATTTGCCACAAAGTGAAATAACTACTGTTATTAACTTGACTTTTGTACAAATAAGAAAACTAAGACTTAAGAGGTTCAAGTAAATTACCCAAGGTTATGTAAGTAATAAGTAAAAGAAATTATATTAGCCCTCTTAATCACTGTACTGTATTTTAGTTTGATGAAATTAAATGCAAGGACACTGAGATAGTGAAAAGCAGTAGAATATATTTATACCATTAAAGAAGAGAGAAAATTTTACTCCATAGGATCAGAAAAAACGAAGACTAGGGATTTTTACTGTGAGGGGAGTAGCACTACTGTTCTGAATAGCCCCTAAGAGAATTAATGCATTAGAATAGTACTAGTAAATTATATTCATAATGATTATACCAAATCAGAGACCTCAGGTATTATAGCAATTCTAAAATGTCATTCTACAGATAAGTAAATCAATGTCCAGTGGCTAAGTAACTTACTAGACGGACATTGTAAGTTCCTATGCTAGAAGTGAAATCAGGTCCAATTCCCAATACAGTGCTATCTGCTATTTGAACCACATCATACTGCCTGGTGTATATGTATGTACACACACACACACACACACACACACACTTTTTTAAATGTTTCTGTCAAAATTCATTGAACAATTTAAAATTATTTGAATAATTTACTTATAGGATATTGTTGTACAAATTGGATATTACAGTTCTTTCAGTGCAGAGATTTTCAAATTAGAAAAAAGTGCACTATATGCAATGTGTTATATTCTTCATAAATTCTGTGGTATATATTACTACATATTCTATTGAATATGGAATCTCAGTAAATCAGAAAACAATCTTCTCATTTCTGTCAAATATACAAAAAATAAAAGAGAATATATATATAAGCATTTACATAAGCCATGGTCTTATGTAAAACTATGGAAACTTTAATCATTAGGAACCATTGTTATCATAGAGGAAAGAACCAGGAAATGGAGATTCTGTGTAAAAGTAAAAAGTGAAATTAGAAAGAGTAGTAGTTAGACTTTATTTGGTTCTTGTAATATGATAGGCACTAAGTACTTGTATAATGTATAATTTTCTAAATAATCTTAATTGGCAGATAATTATATTGTCTCCTAATTTTAAGAAGAAAAACTGAGGAATTAAGATATTAAAAACATATACAGATCACATAGCTAAACCATGGCAAAGTGAGGCTGTAAACGCAGGAAATCATCTTTAGGGCCTATTTTATAAATCATTAAGTTATACCTCCACTCAAAGGGCAATGCCATTCAAGTTGGCTTTGTTTTGGTGTACAGATTACTTTTGCCAACTAAGACTACATTTCTTCTCTCAAACCTGAATAATAATTCCTACTTGTAAAACAATCCTTGCTAGCTATCTGGGAGATTTTTTTTGCTTGCCAAGTCTTAAATCTCCTGCTCATTGCTTCTGAAAGGAACATGTGTACAAAACTATGTGTATGTACATTTTTTTATTCAGCGGTGAGCAAGATATTCAGAACTTTGCAATTAAACAAAATTTTACTTATATTAAGCAAAAATGAGCTCTTTCTCTCACTACTCCCCCAACCCTCAGCTGTTTTCTTTATTTTGTGTCAAAATCCTCAAGAATGATTACTCCTTCGATCTTAGAAGGCATAGATATACCGTAGTCCATTCAGAATCAGTTTCTGTGGACACAACCCTATAAATGCTTCCAAAAGAAGGATCAGATTCCTATTTTATAATAGAAAATTTTAAACTTTTCAGAGCACTTGGGTGGCTCAGTTGGTTAAGCATCCGACTTCTGCTCAGGTCTTTATCTCACGGTTTGTGGGTTCGAGCCCCATGTTGGGCTCTGTGCTGACAGCTAGCTCAGAGCCCTGAGCCTGTTTCAGATTCTGTGTCTCTGTCTCTCTCTGACCCTCCCCTGCTCACGCTCTCTCTCTCTCAGAAATAAAACATTAAAAAAATTAAAATAAATAAATAAAATAAAAGTGTAACTCATGGTGAAGCCTATATTTTATATTGTGACAAATTCATAAACATATTTTTAATAAATCAAAATTCATGAGAATGATCTTTTCTATGTGTAACTCATTGCGGTTATTTATATTCTATTCTAATTAAGTCCCTGACTTGTCTAATCTTTTGTACCTTTAAAAAATTGCGGGTCTTGACTGATTACTTTGATTTAATGATGCAGTAAAAATTACAACCTACAATTTGAAAATCACTTATCTATATGGATGCCAGTGATAATGTCTGATTATATTTTTTTCCTTTATTCACTTGGGTAATTGAAAGATGGCTTCCTTTATTTTTTTTTAAATAGAAATATCACAATGTAATCAACATTATAATTTCTCTTTGGACAAAGTAACTGGAAATATACAGATGTTTTGTTTGTTGACTTGTCAGTTTACATCAATCCATATTTATTCTTTTGTTGTAACTTGAATAGATTTTTTCTTTGGGGGTTCAACCTTCAGTGCCTTGTATAACATTGTCAGTGTAGCTCTCAGAAGAATCAATTTATTGAGCTGTGATTTTTAAGAGCTTTTGTAATAAAGAGACTATTGATAGATATATGGGCTGGGTTATTGGAATCAGATAAGGATGTTGAGCCACGCTGGTGTTAGCAGTAGCCTATCTAAGCCTGAGTTTGGGGTTTCTAAGGGTGGAATTGAAACCTGGCTGAGTTCAGGGATCACACAAGAGGAGTCCCCACAAAGAATCAGTTCTCACAGAGGGATAAACCTCTGTCAGAACCACTTCAGAGAAAGAAAGATGGGGAAAACCCCTAGGTTTACTCTTTTCCTCATCTTTGATCTCCTGCCAGCATCTTTAATAAGCCAAACCCAAGAGAAAGTCAGATGACAATGGAGTCTGAGTAATGTTATCCGTAGACAGTCTTCTGAAGGATAAGCATAGGATCAAGAAAGATGGAGTATGAATCGAAGGGGCTAATGGAAAATAAATTATTTCAGTTTAGTTTTTTAAAGTGAAATAAGGATTATTATTAAGTTGTAAATAACAAAGGTTTCCTAAGGATCTCCTGGAACTCCCAGGAGTTTTGTAATGATTACAGAAGATTTTGTAATGATTACAGAAGATTTTAAAACTAATTTTGAATAGCCCCTGACTCATTGTACACGCGCGCACACGCACACACACATGCGTGTGCGCATATAATATTCTACTCACCTCCTTATTTTACTGTCTTTCAGAAAGAAAAATGACATTGTACATGTTTTCTAAACTCATGTGTGGATCCAAGCAGTCAAGACTAATCAAGGTGAAGGTGAAGTTCAAACCCCTTAGGCCACAGACACATTGCTCATCTTTAATAGAAAGTATCACATTTGCTCTATTACTAGCGACTCTGGGGAGGGAGAATAAAGGTTAATGTGTTGGCAGACTTGTCAAGTGGTTTCTGGAACAAACAAAGGGGGGAAAACAACCAACAGGACCCTGTCTTTTTTCCCAAATTAACTATTTCATCGTATACTGCTGTAAAGTAACATAACTATTAAAATAATTAGGTAACAATTTATTTTTTCATCTACCTGAGGGCATAGTATGTATGGTACATGTAAATAAAAACTCAATTGTAAAAATTGCAGAGGTTTTTAAAATTGTTAAAAATGAGAAAATTATGTCTTAATATTAGAAAGTATAGAACATTTGAAGTGTGAAAAATAATTTGCATAATTTTGTTACTGTGAATTTGTAGTATCTTTCTGATGGAATTATTTTTATTAACCATAGCTACCCAGAAGTCCTAGGTGAGTAGTAACACTTTCTATGACTTCCATTTTATTTGTCTATGAATGTCTTCAGCCTTTTAAACTGTTTCCATGATGCCCTCATTCTTCTTCCATATATGAAACACCTCTAATGGAAATGACTAAAAGAAGAAAACAACATAGACCCTATATTCCTTCACTGTCCTGAGAATTAGCTCTAATACTACATGCAAAGGTGGATAAAAACCAAAGATCTCAGAGTTACAGAGCTGCTTTCACTTTTAGAACAATCAGGATTAATTGGTGGATAAAAATTATTTTTTCTTCTTAGTGTTTAAATGTTTTTAAATTATTATATATTTTTGAGAGAGAGACAGAGTGTGAGCATCAGAGGAGCAGAGAGGGAGACAAGAATTTGTAGCAAGCTCCAGGCTGTCAGCACAGGGCCAGATGTGGGGCTCAAACTCATGATCTGTGAGATCATGACATGAGCAGAAGTTAGACACTTAACCAACTTAGGTACCTAGACTACTCTCTTAGTATTTTAACATTGCTTTCGTAATGTTCCCTTGAATATCTTCTCCGAATTTCCATTGTTATGAAAAATTAAATTCTACATTTAGATAATTTATGGAAATAACAATTTGAGATTTCTTTCCTGTTTCTTTCTTTATTTCCTTGTTTCTTTGTTTCTTTCCTTTGTTTTCTTTCTTTCATTGCTTCTTTGTTTTTTTGTTTGTTTGTTCATTTCTTTCTTTCTTTTTTGCTATTGGTATTTTTCTATTCCTTTTTTAATGAAGTAATTGAAATGATTTTAAAGTTTTAGTTCATTATATGATGTCAGAGGAAATAGGGGTGGTATTTATTGGCCTGTATATTTTAAGATAAAAAAACACAAATTTCCAAGAGCCTAGACAATAATCTTCACTAAATGGGCTTTTGTTGTTGTTAAGGAAAATATCAAGTAAATAGAGCCACCTTAAGTGATTTGATATTTCTAAAGACTAAGATGTTTTGTGGTTTGCCAGCTTCTGCATGTGGCAGAAGATATGGAACATTCCCAGGGGCATCTCTTCAAAAGTTGTGTGAGTTTATGTTATATAAAGTAGAACTGTAGGAGACCTTCCCTACAGTTCTTGAAAGGTACAGAGGATTATTACTCAGAGACAAGGCAGAGTTATAGAATGAGTATTGGGAATGACAATAATAATGACTGGAATTGACAAAGGATATGACCTCTCTCAGTTTTCTAGCTTATACTGCTAGATGCTATGTTCATCAAAAGTACAGCACTATCTATTTGTTTCTTTACATTGCTATTATAATATCAATGGCTGTATTCTTTATGCTCTAAATTTTTTTTTTAATTTTTTAATGTTTATTTATTTTTGAAAGAGAGAGAGACAGCATGAGCAGGGGAGAGTCAGAGAGAGAGGGAGACACAGAATCCGAAACAGGCTCCAGGCTCTGAGCTGGCAGTCAGCACAGAGCCCGACGCGGGGCTCGAACCCACGAACTGTGAGATCATGACCTAAGCGAAAGTCAGACACTTAACCGACTAAGCCACCCAGGCGCCCCCCTTATGCTCTAATTTTTATTCCAATGACTTACTCATTCCATGTCTGGAGGCCTCTATCTCCCTCTTCCTTTTACACATTTTGCTCAACTCTCCACCCCTCTATGCTTTAATAACCATTATTTTGTTCTCTGTATTCATAGTTATAATTCTGCTTTTGCTTGTTCATTTCATTTTAGGCTGTGTTTATGAGTACAATCATATGGTATTTGTCTTTCTCAGTCTGACTTCTTTCATTTAGCCTAATATACTCTAGGTCCATCCATGTTGTCTCAAATGACATATTTAATTGTTTTATGACTGTGTAATATTCCATTGTGCACACGCACACACACACACCATATTTTCCTTATCCATTCATATACTGATAGACACTTATGTTGCTTCTATGTCTTGGTTGTTGTAAATGATGCTACAATAAGCATATATCTTCTCAAGTTAGTAGTATGGTTTTCCCTGGGTAAATACTCAATAGTGAAATTATTGAACCATATGGTAGAAATACCACATTGATATTTCTATTTTTTAAAATATTTGTTTATTTAATTTTGAGAGAGAAAGATAGTGAAAGCAGAAATGGGGCAGAGAGAGAGGGAGAGAGCAAGCTTCATGCTGTCTGCACAGAATCTAACACTGGGCTCAAAATCATGAATTGTGAGATCATGACCTGAGTTCAAGTCAGAAGCTTAAATGACTGAGCCACCTAGGTACCTGGTGTTTATATTTTTATTTTTTTGAGGAATCTCCATACTGTTTTCCACAGTGACTATACTGGTGTTTATATTTTTATTTTTTTGAGGAATCTCCATACTGTTTTCCACAGTGACTATACTAATTTATGTTCCCACCAACAATGCATGAAGGTTCCTTTTCTCCATATCCTTGTCAACACCTGTTATTCCTTGTCTTGATTTTAGCCATTCTGATAGGCACAAAATGATGTATCATTGTGACTTTGCTTTGTATTTCACTGATGATTAGTGATGCTGAGCATCTTTTCATGTGTCTTTTGGCCATCTGTATGCCTTTTTTGAAGAATGTTTATTCATGTTCTCTGCTCATTTTTAATTAGATTTTTTTTGTATTGAATTATAGGGGGTTCTTTTTATATTTTGGATATTAACTTCTTATCAGATATGTCATTTGCAAATATCTTCCCCCATTTAGCCAATTTTCTTTTTTGTCTCATTGATGGTTACTTTTGCTATGCAAAAGCCTTTCTTTTTCTGATTAAGCCCCAAGAGTTTATTTTGTCCCCCCACTCTTTGCCTTAGGAAGCATATCTAGCAAAATACTGCTGTGGCTGTTGCCAGAGAAATTACTGCCTGGGTTTTCTTATAGGATTTTTCATTTGTTTATTTCAGGTCTCACATTTAGAGTTTATGTTTGTGTATAATATTACAAGTAGTCCAGTTTCATTCTTTCACATGTAGCTGTCCAGTTTTCCCAGAAACATTTATTGAAAAGACTGTCTTTTCCACATTTTATATTCTTGCCTCCTTTGCCATAGATTAAATGGCCATATGTATATCTCTGGAGTCTCTATCCTGTTCTATGGGTATACATGTTTATTCTTGTGCCAGTGCCATACTGTTTTGATTACTGCAGCTTTATTAAAGATCTTGAAATCTGAAATTGTGATATCTCCAGATTTGTTCTTCCTTCTCAGGATTACTTCGGTGGAATCTTTAGGATTTTTCTATGTATAGCATCATGTTGTCTGAGAATAGTGACAATTTAACTTCTTTACTCTTATGGATGCCATTTATCTATTTTTCTTGTCTGATTACTGTGGCTATTACTTCTAGTACTATGTTGAATTAAAAAAAGTGTCTTCTTTGTCTTGTCCCTGATTTAAAGGAAAAATGTCCAGTTTTTCACCATTGGAGATTATGTTAGTTGTGGATTTCTTATGTATGATCTTTGTTATTTTAAGGTATGTTACTTCTTCTAACTCCATTTTGTTGAGACTTTTATCATGAATGGATGTTAAATCTTTTCAAATACTTTTCCTGATTATCGGAATGATCATATGATTTTTATTGTTCTTTTGTGGATGTGGTGACATTGATTTACAAATATTGAACCATTTATGCATCCCTGCAATAAAATCTCACCAGATCATGGTGAATCGTCTCTTAATGTATTGTTATATGTGCTTTGTTAATCTTTTGTTGAGGATTTTTGTGTATATGTTTATTAGGGATATTGACCTGTAGGTTTTTTGCTTGCTTGCTTCCTTTTTTCCTGTTGTATTCTTATCTGGTTGTGATATCAAAATACTACTGGCCTCATAGAAAGTATTTGGAAGATTTCCTTCTTCTTATATTTTTTGGAATAGTTTGAGAAGAATATGTATTAACTCTTTTTTAAAATGTCTAGTAGGTGGAATTCACTTGTGAATCCATTTAGTCCTGGAATTTTAGTTTCTTTTGACAGTTTTTTTTTTTTAATTTCTGACTTAATTTTGTCACTTGTAATTGGTCTATTCAAATTTAATTTTTCTTCCTGGTTCAGTTTTGGACATTGTATATTTCTATGAATTTATCCATTTTTCCAGGCTGTCCAGTTTGTTGGTTTGTTATAAAATGTCTTATAATCCTGTGTTTTCTGTGGTAACTGTTGTTATTTTTCTCTGTTTCTAATTTTAATTATTTAAGTCATTTCTTTTTTCTTGATGAGACTGGATAAGAGGTCATCATTTTTTAAAAATCTTTTCAGAGAACTAGCTCTTGGTTTTATTGATTTTTCTATTGCTTTTTTAGTCTCTATGTTATTTATTTCGGCTCTGATCTTTATTATTTTCTTTCTTCTATTCATCTTGAGCTTTGTTAGTCTTTTTCTAGTTTCTTTAGGTATAAGGTTAGATTGCTTATTTGAGTTCTTTCTTGTTTCTTAATTTAGGACTGTACTGCTGTAGACTTCTCTCTTAGAACTACTGTCACCGTGCCTCAGAGATTTTGGACCACTGTTTTTTCATTTTCATTTGTCTCCATGTATATGTTTAGTTTTTTACTTCTTCAATTGTTTCTTTGATCCATTTGTTGTTTACTTATTGTAGTCTCTACATGTTCGTGGTTTTCTTCTAGGGGTCTGTGTGTGTGTGTGTGTGTGATTTATTTCCATTTTTATGCTGTTGTGGTTGGAAAACATGCAGGTATGATTTCAGTCTTCTTAAATTTACTGAGGCTTGTTTTATGGCCTATTTTGTCATCTATTCTGGAGTATATACCATATGCACTTAAAAAGAATGTTTAGTTTGTTGTCTTTGGATGATATGTTCTGTATATATATCTGTTATATCCATTTGATCCAAAATGTCATCCAAAGACATAGATTGCTTATTGATTTTCTGTCTTGATCTATCCTTTGATGTAAATAGTGCTAAAGTCCTCTACTATTGTATTGTCAATTTCTTTCTTTATGTCCGTTAGTATTTGCTTTATGTATTAAGATGTTTCAGTGTTGGGTGTGTTGGTAATTTGCAATTGTTATATACAGTTGAATTGATTCTTTTATCATTCTGCATTGGCCTTATTTGTTTCTTGAAGTCTCTGTTTTAAACATCTATTTTGTCTAAGTATTGCTACATTGGCTTTTTTTTTTTCCACTTCCATTTATAGGTAATGTTTTCCATCCCTTCACTTTCAACTTCATCTGCCTTTAGGTATGAGGTGAATCTTTTGTAAGCAACATTTAGAAAACTCTTAGGTTTTGTTGATGTTGTTTGTTTATTTGTTTGTTTGTTTTAATTCATTCCAGCACTCTATATTTTTTATTTGGAGCATTTGGGCTATTTATATTTTACACTTAAAATAATTGTTGATAGGTATATACTTACTGACATTTAAAAATTATTTTCTGATTGTTTTTGTAGTTCCTTGTTTCTTCTTCTCTTGCTCTCTCTTTGTGATTGATGAGTATCCATAGTGTTTTGTCTGGTTTTCTTTCTCCTTATTTTTTATGTATCTATCATAAGTAGTTACCCTGAGGTTATTATTAGCATCCCTAAGTAGATAGCAGTCTATATTAATTTCATGGTCATTTAAGTTAAAACACATTAAAAACAGAAAAAAATATATTTTTCTTTTCCCCATTACCTTCCCTTTGTACTCTTTTTTCCACATTTTATTTATATGTTATCATATTTTACATCTTTTTATTCATATTTTTCTTATTTCTAGTTATCACCATTTCTTTTCCCCTTAAAGAAGTCCCTTTAACAATTCTTATAAGGCTGGTTATTGGTGATAAACTCCTTTATCATTTGTTTGTCTGGGAAACTCATTATCTCTCCTTCAAATCTAAATGATAACCTTGCTGAGTAGAGTATTCTTGGTGTAGGTTTTTTCTTTTAGGACTTAAATATATCATGCCCTTCTTCTGGCTTGCATATTTTCTGTGAAAAATCAGCTGATAGTCTTTTTGTTTTCCCTTGTAGGTAACTATTTGTTTCTCTCTTGTTGATTTTAGGATTCTCTCTTTAATCTCTAAGCTCTACCATTTTAATTATTATGTGCTGTGGTGTGAACCTTTTGGGGTTCATCTTGTTTGGAACTCTCTGTGCTATGTCTATTTCCTTCCTTAGGTTAGAGAAGTTTTCAGTTATTATTTCTTCAAATAAATTTTCTACATCTTTTTCTCTTTTCTTCTTCTGGGACCCTATAATTTCAATGTTTATTCACTTAATTGTGTCCAGAGATCTCTTAATCTATCCTCATTTTAAAATTTCTTTTCTCTTTTTGCTGTTCAACCTGTTTGTTTTCCATTACCCTGTCTTCCAGATCACTGACGCATTCTGTATCTCTAATCTACTGTTGATTTCCTCTTGTGTCTTCATTATTACAGTTAATGTATTTTCAGCTCTGATTGGGTTTTGGTTTTGTTTTAATATTTTCTATCTCTTTATTGAAAGTCTTACTGAGTTCTTCCATTCCTTTCTCCAGCCCATTGAATATCTTTATGATCATTACTTTAAATACAAGGCATATTGCTGGCTTCTGTTTCTTTCTTTCTTTTTCCTTATCTTTGATTCTTTTAATTCTTTTACTGACTCTTTTTTCTTGTTCTTTAATTTGGAACATATTCCTCTGTTTATTCATTTTGCTTGATTTTCTGTGTTTGTTTCTATGGGTTAGGTGAAATGGCTGCTTCTCAATTTGAAGAAATGGTCTTGTGTATAGTGACTCCTATGTAGATTCTTTATGCTTGATGACTTTTGCTGGCTAACTGGAACTTGCCTTTATATGCTAATTACTCTTATAAACCATGGATTTTTACAGAGATAATAAGATAATAATAATAATAACAATGATACAAGAAAAAATTAAGAGAAAAGAAAAAATAGGAAAAAAAACAAGAAAAAAAGAAGGAAAAAAGAGAAGAGAGAAAATAACAAAACAAAAAGAAAATAAATAAAAGGAAAAGAGAGAATTTTTAAAAAGTTAAAAAAAATCAAACAACAATTTTTAAAAATCAAACCCCACAAAACTGCAACTTGTTTTCTGTGCCTTAGCACCACAGTTTGGTTGATGTGGGCTTGTGTACCCTGGGCTCACTGAGTTCACAAACTCACTGTGAGTCAGACTTTGCTCCAGTATGGGCCTTTAAAGTCAATGGGGAGAGAATGTTCCTGCAGTTATTTGCCATTTTATTTAATTTTATTTTTTTTAATTTATTTATTTTGAGAGAGAGAGAGCGATGAGAGGGGCAGAGAGTGATGGAGAGAACCACGAGCAGGCTTTACACTGTCAGCGCAGACTACAACACAGGGCTTGAACTTATAAACCATGAGATCATGACCTGAACCAAACTCAAGAGTTGGAGTCTCAATTGACTGAGCCATGCAGGCACCCCTCTTTGGCCCTTTTAAAGTGTGGCTATTTTTTCATACTCCAACATGACCAGGGCTGGAGTGGGCTTCAAGTTCCTGGTCTTGCTGAGGTTGCACGCATCTTGTGATGACCAAACGCAACGGTTATGGAGTTGAAAACCACCCTAAGGGGTTTGAACCACATATCGGCCTCTGAGCTGACAGTTTACAGCCTGGAGACTGCTTCCATTTCTGTGTCTCCCTCTCTCTCTCTGCCCCTCCCCAGAGAGCTCTCTCACTCTCTCTCTCTCAGAAATAAATAATAAACATTTAAAAATTTTTAAAGAAACAGAAGAAGGAATTTTCAAGATATAGTAATGAAATACTGAGATTAAGTCACTTAATTTCAGGTGACACAACTGATATGGAAGACTGGATTCCGTTAAGATATTTCTTATTACATCAGGTTTACTTTTCCATGAAGAGATGCTATACTTTATTTTCATGCTCCTGCTCTATTTTAATGCAACATTGGTTTAGTTTTTCCTCCTCATTCCCATATTTGATACTCTCTGCCTCCATAAGTGGGAAGATAATGGTTCATGTGCCGGAGGCTGGCTCCAGCAGGTCCAGGGGTCCCTAAAGGATGGACAGTGTCAGCGAGAGAGAGAGAGGGGGCCCCGAGATTCTTTCTGATCACCAGGCAAGCATCTGTCCTGTTGGTTTTGGTGTCTTTATTTATAGGTTAAATGTTAACATGGCATCATAAAATGGAATTTTTACAATGGATAGCCCTCTGTGATAAGATGTTTTTTTGGAAATGAACAGAAACAGGTTTTACAGAAGTATTCTTGCAGAACTGCCCCAATTATAGTGAGGATGAGTAACAAAGAAAATAACAGAGTGTTCACATTTTAATAACACTAAGATTGAGTTATAAGTTTGTAGATACTCTTATCCATCCTCATCACAGTTGCCAGGGTAAGGGAAGGTGTTTGTGCAATGTAGGCCTTAAGGAAGGGGCTGCTATACATCACCAGTTAGCAAAGGTATATGTGGTAACTTATGTTCTGCTCTTATCTGTTCCTTCTCTCTAAGTTAGGCTCTTTGTTTCCGGGAAAGACTTGATTTTCCAGTTATATTCTTTATGGCACCAGAGAGCTAACCATACCTTTAAAGAGTTTAGCTCATTTCCAATACATAGAACAGCTTCTTTGAGTGCATTTACTTTTGTGTCTAGTTTTATGATTTCTTGAGAGACATTTTTGGTTAGCTGATTTACATGTTAAGCTGTATGAACCTCTTAGACTAATGCAATGGTAGAAACAGAATTGTACTTGTAAAGGTCAGTCTTTTATGAGTAAGGGTAATTAGCCTGTTCATTGCTCAAGGGAAAGTATGAAGGGAAGCAGGACCTGCTGGAGACATGATGTCTGTTCCCATAATCGAAAGAAGAAGTTGTCCCAATAAGTTCCTTCACAAGGTGCAATCATTATACCCGCGCCAGAATAAGGGGACAACTCATTCCCGATATTGATCAACAAGGTACCTTAGGGGTCAGTGCTCAAGAAGAAATAATTGAGTGGGGGTGGATATTGGTCATCATCTGATTGGCAAGAGACCGTGCAAACTTGTTTTAACCTCCCCAGGAGTTTTCTTGACTAGTGCGCTCAGAATGGCTCCCAACAGTACATGTACCACAAATATGGATCAATGTAGTAAAATAGCAGTGATTATTCTGGGCTCTTGTGTGATCAGACTTAATAAAATTTGCACTGTATCTTCAGGTAAGCAGTCCAAATCCTTTATCAGTAACCCCTGGGAACATAAAATTGATAGAGCTGTGTGAATCTGACTTTCTAGAATTTGGAAAGTAAGATGTAACTCTGTATTCTCACATCCATTACAAATGAACAAAGGTGTGGGTATAGGCAGAGATAAAGTGATGTCAGTTCCAAGGAGGCTTCTGGGGTGAGGCAATGTATGAGCTGAGATTTGAAGGATGATTTGGAGGTAGAAAAACATGAGACTGGCATGAGAAACACCTCAGTACTGCAAAACAGATGACATATATATTCAGGGAATGAGACGTGTAATGCCATACTGCTGAAGATCCAAGTACTAAGGGAAGGTGAATTTGGAGAAGGAAAGAAGCAGCATCTAAACAAGGTTTGTTATTAAACACAATCATCCAGTTGCTATCTTGTAATTCAGTGGTTAGGATGTCTGGATACACATTAGAATTATGCAGGGAGCTTATCACAATTCAAATGCTCAAATCTTACTTCTTACTCTTTAAAAAAAGACTATTTGAGGATGTAGTTTAAGCATGATTTTCTGTTAAAATCTCCCAAGGTAATTCTATTGTGTGACCAGTCCTGACATCTTCTGATGTATGTAATGGGGAGAAATTACAGACCTTTATATGTCCTATGAGGAAAAGCAAGAGAGAAGTAGAAATCAAGTGCTGTCAGAGGCATGGAGTTGGGGGCATGTGATGATGCTCTGGCTTGCCTTTGGCTAATAGCAAGGAACAAAGTGATCCCATTTGTTGACAGGAGGTGGGTACTGAGTTTTGAAGTGGAAGTATATAACAAGAAGTGTTGTTAATTTTATTTTGTCAAGTGTCAACTTTGGTGTTTGTGTTATATATAAAAAAAAAAGTTAAAGGCAGTGTAATAAATCCATCAGTTCAGTTTAGCTAAAGGATATTTGAGGAAAAAAAGAGAATATCTTGTGGGCTTGACTAGGAGATAATTAGATTTGAAACTGGAAAACAACAAAGTTCAGTACTCAAGCAGCTTTGAGAGTCTTCAGCACAGAGGTGATGTTGAAAAAACTTAAGTTGATGAATTTAGCAATGTAAGGGACAAAATAATATATACAGTAATAAAGTGAAGTTCATAGCTGAGGTGAAAAAGGTTGTAATGAAGCAATAGAAATAACAGAGGGAGTCAGAGATCAACATAAAAAAGAGGGTCAATAATATTCTGGAAATTTCTACTGGGGGGTTATTGACCCAGTTATCCTCTCACTCAAGACTTGTTCAATTAATAAATTATATTTACCTGGATTTGATGTTCATCTTGAATATTTTGATATTTAAATTATTAAGATATCTATTCAGGAATTATTAAATCAACCAGTGGTCAGTTGAATAAAGTGACTGAGAATTAGATTAAGATAAAAAATGAGTCAAGGAAAATGAACATTAAGAAGAAAATCCTAGACAATTTATTAGAGTAATTTCAGCGTAGAGTTGAGGATAAAAGTTAGAGTACATGGGAATAAATGTTGAGTGACTGGATAAAAATTTAAGTCAATGGGAGTCACTACAGATTTACAGAGACAAATAATATTAAAAAATGAATTAATAGTAGCAGAGTAAAATCACCAAATAAAAGGATTGTAAATTCAAGAGGTATTTTAACAATATCAATTTCTCCAATCTGTGAACACAGGGTGTCTTTCCATTTATTTGTGCCTGTTTTGATTTGTTTCATCAGTGTTTTATACTTTTCAGTGCATACATTTTTACCTGGTTGGTAAATTTTAATCTTTTTAAAAAATTTTTAGAGAGAGAGAGAGAATGTGTGTGTGAGTGGGGTAAAGGAGCAGAAGGAAAGAGAAAGAATATTAAGCAGATTCCATGCTCAGCATGGAACCACAAGTGAGACTGGATATCTTGATCCTAGGATCATGACCAGAGCCAAAATCAAGAGTTGGGCATGCAACAGATACCCCTAAATTTTATTCCTGAGTAGTTTATTCTACGTGCCATAATAGTTATTTATTTATTTATTTATTTATTTTTATTTTCAGAAAATTCAGTCCTTCTTCAAATCTTCCAAAAAATAGAAGGAACACTGAAAGTTTTTTCCTATGAGATAGAGTTACCCTGTTACACAAGCCAGCAAAGGGACCAAAAACAAACAAACAAGAAAACCCAAAACACACAGATACACACAAAACAAAACAAAACAAAACAAAAACTATGGGCACTATTTCTGAAGAGCATGGATAAAAAATCTTAACAAAATATTGACAGACTGAATCTAAGGGCACATTAAGAGGATTATACACCAAGACCAAGTGGGATTTGTTCACTGGATGTAAGAATGATTCAACATACGCATATCAATCAATATGATACACCTCATTTAGAGAATGTAGGATAAAAATCACATTATCATTTCGGTAGCTGCAGAAAAGCATGTGACAAAATTAAACACTTTTTTATGATAAAAGCTCTATATTAGTTATATAAGGAACTTACCTTAATATAAATCTGAAGCAAGACAAAGATGCCCACTTCTGCTTGTATTTAACATAGTACTGTGAGTCTTAGCCAAAACAATTAGTCAAGAAAAGGAAATAAAGGACATCCAAATTAGAAAGCAAGAAGTAAAATTACAACTCTTTGCAGATGATGTAATGATCTTATATGAAGAAAATCCCAAAGGCTTTACAAAAATAAATGAATAAATTCAACACTGTTGCAAGATAAAAAATTAGTGTTCAAAAATCAGTTGCATTTCTACTCTCTAACATCATCTTTTTTTTTATTTTATTTTTTATTTTATTTCTAGGATAGAGAGAGACAGCGTGAACAGGGGAGGGTCAGAGAGAGAGGGAGACACAGACTCTGAAACAGGCTCCAGGCTCTGAGCTGGCAGTCAGCACAGAGCCCGACGCGGGGCTCGAACCCACGAACCGCGAGATCGTGACCCAAGTGAAAGTCGGATGTTTAACCGACTAAGCCACCCAGGCGCCCCTCTAACATCATCTTTTAACAGTGAAAACAGTTGTCTTTCAGAAAACTGACCTAACTTTCATTCTTCCCAAGTGCTTTCCTTTATTATTCTCATGTATTATCTGTTATTGTCACCATTATTTCTCAAAATACTAAAGAACTGATTGATTAACACTATTTTCTTATGCTTATTACATCAATGTCTAGAATTCTTCCTTTTCCTGATGAGTTTCTCAGGTGGATGGAGATGTCATAGAGTATGTGTGTGTGTGTGTGCACACACGCACATATGTGTGTGGCTAAAATCTGTTCTAACACAAATTAATATTTGTTTAGTATTTGTTGCCAACAAAAATAAGCTCTTTACCAATATTAGCTCAGGTAAAGCTTTAAGCCACCTAAATAAGATAGGTATATTTATTCTCATTTTAAAAATAGGAAACTGTTCTGAGAAGCTGTGATTATTCTACAAGATGCAAAATTAGTAAATAATGAAACAGTATTCCTATCTAAGTCAGTTATGTTACAAAGCCCACTTTTATGCAACTCTGTAAATTTTAATATTTACAATTTCTGCAATGTGAGGTATGTAATCAAAATCCTATTATTATGGGAGGAGGCAAGATGGCAGAGAAGTAGGGAGCACCGAACATTTGGCCTGCACTCATCTCTCAAACAGAGAAGGCCTGAAGTCGTAGGACACTGAGCCACAGGATTTGGGGAAGAGAAAGAGAGAGTACACTGGGAAGGAAACCTCATAAGTGCGTGAGTGCGAACTGGGGAAGATAGAAGCGGGATGGGACCCAGAGATACAGAGGGAGGGGAGGGATCCCGGCTTGCATGCAGCTGCGGTGAGTGATGAACCAGCGAGTGGTGGTGAGCTGCCGGGAGTCCAGGGGAAAGGAAAGAAAAGCTGAGATTGCTCATAGAACCGTCCTTGGAGAAGAGAAAATACATACATACATACATACATACATACATACATACATACATACATAAACTTGGCTTGGAAAGACAGTGTTTTTTAGCTCTGGCTGGGGTGCTGACTTTAAACTAGGTGCCCTGGTCCCAGAAGGCACAAGGAAAAACTGAACTGCCCTGCGCCCGGCACCATTCATGGCTGCAGCGGCCCAGTGAACCGGCAGCAACGCCTGCGGAGGCGGTCCAGGGCTCCGGGTGAAGCGGCGGAGGCGGCGAACCGTTGAAGTGGCGCCGGGGCCGGTGAAGCTGCGGCTGCGTGAGCAAAAGCTGCCTGCTGAGGCGGCGGCGGCCAGTGAAGCAGCAACAATGCCTGCTGCGGCAGCCCGGTGGTGGTTGAAGCAGCAGGGGCACGCGCGACATCAGCCCACTAAAGCGGCAGTGGCGGCGACCCAGTGAGGTGTCACCGGCGCCGGGTGAAGCAGCGGCTGTGTGAGCGAAAAGCTGCCTCCTGAAGCGGGGCGGCCAGTAAAACGGTTGCGGCAGGGTGAGGCGTTGCTGACTCTGCGGACCTAAAGTTGCTAGTTCCCCAAACGCACTCGGGTTGTATTGCTGCTTGACCCTGGCAGATCTGAGGCTGAGGCACTTCCCCCACCCTCCACTCAACCCTCCAGCAACAGGGAAGCAGTGACCAGCGGAACTGTTAATGGTGGTATAACAAAGCCTCTCAGGAGTAATCAGACTAGATAGTTTTTCTGGATAACACTACCTTCTTTCTCTCACCCCTCCGACCATATTCCACCCTTTAGCTCTTTGAAAACAGCTTCTTACCCCTTCTGCCTGTTCATTCTATTTCCAATTTTGCCTCATCTCTGCTCTATCATCTCTCTCTTTCTCTAGCTCTTCAACCAGCACTGCATACACCCCGCTGTTTAATTGTAGCTGGGGAATCTAGCTATATGTTTTAAACAAATCTTTGTCTATCGGTTTTCTTCTTTCTTCCTTTTCTTTTCTTCCTTTTTACATATTTTTATTTTCTATCATTCACCTTCCCTCCTCCGTCTTTTCTCATTACTTTTTAGTTTTCCCTCTCGGTTAGCGTGATTGTTGGATTTGTCTGTGCATTTGTGTCCCTCTGTTCCCTGTGTGTTTGTCTGTATATTTTCTTCTCCAGGGCTACCTCTAAAAACAAGCCAAAGTACACATGGTGGAGAGTCCCAAATACCACTATGAGTAGGAAAATAAAATAACAAAGGTCTCAACAAAAGAGACCAAGAGATACCATTCAAAGAACACTTTCTGAAAGGATAGGTCCTTGACAGTCAAAGAGTCTTCTTGGGTATAGCAGCGCTCACAGGTGCAGAGTACATAACAAGTCTTTAAAACTAACAAGAGACAGAAAGCTAATTAAAATGACGAAACGAAAGAGCTCACCTCCAAAGAAATTCCAAGAACTGACAGCTAATGAACTGCTCAAAACAGATATAAGCAGCATGACTGAACAAGATTTTAGAACAATAATCATAAAATTAATCGCTGGGTTTGCAAAAAGCATAGAGGACATCAGAAAAACTATGGCTACAAACAACATGGAGAACAAAAATAGGCATGATGAATTAAAAAGTGATAAATGAAATACATAATAAACTGGAGTTGTCCAATGCATGGATTGAAGAGGCAGAAAAGAGAATAGTGATTTAGAAGACACCATTATAGAAAAACAAGAAGCTGACAAAAAAAGAGACAGACTGATCCAAGAAAATGAAAGAAGATTTTGAGAGCTCAGTACTACAGTCAAACACAACAATATCCGTATCATAGGAATCCCAGAAGAGGAAGAGAGAGGGAAAGGTGCTGAAGGAGTCCTGGAACTAATTATAGCAGAGAACCTCCCCAACCTGGGGAAGGAAGTAAACGCTGAAAAACAAGAGGCACAGAGAAACCCCCTAAGATGTAATTTGAATCGATCTTCTGCATGACATATAGTGAAAATGGCAAAATATAAGGACAAAGAGAGAACTGTGAAAGCAGCTAGGGAGAAAAGGGCCCTAACATACAAAGGGAAACCTATCAGAGTGGTGACCTATCTACTGAAACTTGGCAGGCCAGAAAAGAATGGCAGGAGATCTTCAATGTAAAAATATGCTGCCAAGAATCCCCTATCCAGCAAGCCTGTTATTCAAAATAGAAGGAGAGATAAAAGTCTTTCCAAATAAACAGAAATTGAAAGAATTTGTCACCACTAAGCCAGCCCTACAAGAAATCCTGAGAGGGATTCTCTGAAGGAGTATTGTAAGGAATGAAGACACCAGAGACACCACCACAAGCATGAACCCTACAAAGGACACAATCTATACTCACATATTTCAATAATAACACTGAATGTAAATAGGCTGAATGCTCCAGTCAAAAGACATAGGGTAGCAGAATGGACAAAAAAGAAACAAAATCCATCTATTTTCTGTCTACAAGAAACGCATTTTAGATTGGAAGATACCTTCAGATTAAAAGTAAGGGGATGGAGAAATATCTATCGTGCTACAGGAAGTCAAAGAAAGCTGGAGTAGCTATACTTATATCAGACAAACTGGACTTTAAAGACAATAACAAGGGATGTAGAAGGGCATTCTATAATAATTACAGGGTCCATCCATCAGGAAGAACTAACAATTATAAATGTCTATGCACCGAATATGGAAGCACCTAAATATTTAAAACAATTAATCAGAAACAGAAACAAGCTTATAGATAAGAATGTGCTAATAGCAGGGGACTTTAATACTCTGCTTACAGCAATGGATAGGTCAACCAGGAAATCACTAAAGAAACAATGGACTTGAACGACACATTGGACCAGATGGATCTGACGGATGTATTTAGAGATCTACATCCCAAGGGATGGAATTCACTTTCTTCTCAATTGCGCATGGCACATTCTCCAAGATAGATCACATACTGGGACATAAAGCAGCCCCAATAAATAGAAAAGAATTGAGATCATGCCATGCACACTTTCAGATCATAATGCTTTGAAACTTGAAATCAATCACAGGAAGAAGTCTGGAAAACCTCCAAAAACATGGAGGTTAAAGAACACCCTACTAAAGAGAGAATAAGAAAAAGATACTTTCACCAGAACAGCTTGGCATCCACAAGGAATGGTTATCAGTTTCTGTATTGATTCTAAGTAAAAGAAAACCAGAGACAAATGTATAAACATTGTAAAAGTTTATTATACTTATTTAATGTAAGCAAGATATGTTTATGTAATTTAAGCAAAACATATTGGTGGACTGCTTATCAGGTTTATGTAATTACTATAAATTAAATAGTGACAAGATGCTCAAATAGGAAAACAATACTGAGAATTCTTTATGCCCTCACCTGGATGAAGGATAATGGTGGAAACCCAGGATCAAGGCTAAGGAGAAGCCCAGCTTTATGGCCAGCCCCAATAAAAACGGTCACTAGACCAAAAGCTGGGACAATTTTTAGCATTCTAAATTCGGGCATCAAATTCAAAAAAGGTGATATCTTCTGGCTGATTATTGACAGGATTGTGTTTCATATAGATCTTTGTTGCAAGAAATTGTCTAAATTCCAGATTATGATGCTGGTTGCAGAGTCAATTCCACTGCCTTGGAGAAGAGGATTGGCGTAGGCAAAGCAAGTGGTCACAGCCTTGTTAGACAATGAGCAAAGAGGCCAGTGATGAGGATTTCCAACAACACTATGTACAGTGTATGATCATATGACTAATCCTCATTCACCCAAGTGGGAGGAACAGGGACCTAGAATAAGTTGTCTGTGTTGATCAGGATTGGTTCAGGAAATTTGGCAGGATATCCCTATGGTTGATAGGCACTGAGGAATGTGTTAAGCATGGCTTAATTTGACAATTTTAAATTGGTAATACCTCGGTTTGAATATAAATTGTTCTGCTTGGACCCACTGGGTGGCTCAGTGCTCTGCTCCGAGCACTGGGTGGCTTTGCTGACCCTTGATTTTGGCTCAGGTCATGATCTTACGGTTTTATGAGATTGAGCCCCGCATCAGGGTCTGTGTTGGCAGTGAAGAGCTTGCTTGGGATTCTCTCTCTCCTTCTCTTTCTGCCCATCTCCCCTCACACTCTCTCTGTCTTTCAAAAAAAAACTACTTTTAAAAACAAACAAACAAACAAACAAACCCCAAATTGTTCTGCTCATTTACTAACTGCAACTTTTTCATAATCTAGTACATAGTAAGCACACAAGAAGTAGTGACTATTTTGACGTTTTATTTTCTCTATAGTATCTTTAAGGCATAGTCTATAATATATTTTTCTTTTACACTCAACCCTTAACATACCACTTAGCACTTAGTGGCATTAAGTGAATGTTCAATCAATGATTTGTGGCAGAGACTATGAAATTTAGAATAGAGAACTTCTTAGCACAGTATAGCAATATATTCATCATAAATCACTTAGAAAGTCTTTCATCCAAATCTATCATCACATAGTATGATGAAGAGAAGTGTTATAAAATTGAATGTACCTCAGTGTCTTCCCACATGAAAATAATCTTATCTTATTTGTGCTAGTCTTTTTTTTATAAATGTTTTATTATTTATTTCTGAGAGAGAAAGAGACAGCATAACAGGGGAGGGTCAGAGAGAGGGAGACACAGAATCTGAAACAGGCTCCAGGCTCTGAGCTAGCTGTCAGCACAGAGCCCGATGCAGGGCTCGAACCCACAAACCAGGAGATCATGACCTGAGCTGGAGTCCGAGGCTTCACCGACTGAGCCACCCAGGTGCCCCTTATTTGTGCTTGTCTTAAACCCACTCATTTCAGATAAATGTCATTGGGTTCAGACATATGATATAACCTGGTTAACTTCACACAACTAGTTCTTGTGATACTTAAAGCTGCATAATAAGTTTCTTAAAAGCCATATCTATTTGCACTAAATATGTGATTTTTGCCACAAGTCAGAATTATGTTTTTGAGTCACAATTGATGGGCTTTTCCCTCAGACTTCTTAGTAGGAACAGTAAAACAACATCACAAATGAACATGGTTCTATGTGGATAAAAGTGGAATTTGATTTGGCTCTTTGGACTCAGGAATGTTTCTTTATTAGCCACCAATTGACCTCCTAACCATACTGAAACCATTCACCAATGTAGGCCCATGATCTTCAAAAAGGCCAAGTGAGATCCAATTTGATACCTGCCTGGGATTCACCATGAGCAATACAGTTCATGGGTTTCTAAATGTTTTTGAAGAAAAGACTTCCACCAATGAAACACAGATACCTCTAGGCTGAAACACACCATTTTTCTTTCACATTATTCAAAGACACAGAGGAAAAAAAGTGCCTAAATCCAAATGAAAGTGTTGAAAGGAATGCAAGTAGGACATAATTACAAAGATTAGGTAAACTACTTCTTTGATATTTGCTATGTGTCTCTAGACTGTGCTTATTGTAATTTCACTCACAATTTTGTCAGAAGGAAGAAGCATATTGTGATGGCACTGGGTAATTGGCAGTGCCATTTATGTGTCTTCAGTGCTTGCAAACCTAGCCCATTGGTTCTCATTAGAGATGAAATGAATTATCCTGCAACAACTCTGTGGGGCACTATTCATACCAAGCAATGTTTAGTGAAAATCATGCTTTGGCTCTTGATATACTTATTTACATTTCTCAGCATTTGGAGTAAGCAACCTGTGGTCGTTCAAAATATTTCTTTCTGTATTAAATTCTTTTAATTTAGAAATAGTTAAAACATGGTAATCAGTCAAGTCTTTCAAGTGCTGTCCGTATAAGTTATATTCATTTGGCCAATTTCTTTTAAAATAAAATTATTTTAAAATGTATTCAAATATAGGCTTTAAATATTTCTAAACTAAAATATTTCTTACCTCCAGAGATGGTTGAGATGCGGGTTTTCAACAATTCTCTTGAGGTATTAAGTAGAATAATACTGAAAGAGAACAGTTGACTTGAAGCCAATATACCTGAACTTGACTCCTAGTTCCTTCCTTATATGTGACACTTAGCATGTATTCTCTGAATAAAAACAGGAAAAAAATTTCCTACTACTTGTAAGAGTTAAATGTACCCTTAAAAAATTCTAAAGCTGATGAACAATGGCACATCTTACTGTTCATGCAAAAAATGTTTTATTATAAACTCTGTGCATATGTTCTTCTAATGTCATGCTGCTGATAAACATATATGATATTTAAAACTCTTTTAGTTTACCTTTGGTTATGTTTGACAATTTCTTTTTAAAATTGTGAAAACATTTTCAGGTGCCTGGGTGGCTCAGCTAGTTAAACATCTGATTCTTGATTTCGACTCAGGTCATGATCTCACTATTTGTGAGTTTGAGCTCCTCATCAGGCTCTGTGCTGACAGCATAAAGCCTGTTTGGGATTGTCTGTCTCCCACCACCCCCTCCGCCCCTCTACTGTTCTGTCTGTCTGTCTCTCTTTCTCAAAAATAAATATTTATTAAAAAAGGAAACACTTTATTAAAAACATGAATAAAACTTTTATAAACATTTGGAAATTACTTTAGGTATTCCACATCCTTCATATAGCAAAAAGTATCTCAGAACAGAGTATTTATTATTTATTCATTGATTGTAGTTAGTACTGTTCTCAGTTAAATCTTTTGTTACCCCACTTTCATTCTGAGGAAAGTTGTGTTTAAAATGATTAAAGAACTTTCTAATGTTTCAGAATTAGAATTGGATAAAGGTAAAATTTAATCACCAGATTCAATTCCAAAGCTAATGCATATAAATTTCAAATGTCACATTTGTGATTTAAATATCTTCAGAAAATAATTTCCACTTTAAAAATATTCCACTTTTTTTATCTTGAGGGAAAAATATTTTCTTACTTTGATTTCTTCAGTCTAAGTGGAGAAGTTCTGATTTGTATTTGACATCGCAAGACCTTGAAATGATGGTTGATTTCACTGCTCAAATTATGTAACATTGGGTTACCTAAATAAACTCTCTAATTCTCAGTTCATCACCTCTAAAGTGAATAAAATAATACCTTTATTATGAATAAAATATTGACTGCCTTAATGATTGGAGAGGAGGGCTTAGAGAGAGGGCAGGCAAAGAAGAGATGAGAAACTGGACATGAATCAGATTTTGCAGAATTTGCAGTCAAGACTAGAATTTGGGCTGTATCCTACTTAGCTCTTGGACATCATAAGATATTCTCATAGATCCAACAGCACGTGGGTAGCGAAGAGAACTGAGAGAGGAGGGAAAGAGCAATTATATTGAGAGAGCAGTTTAGGTGAAATAATACGACTTGAAACAGCTATGGCAGCAGGATGGCAGGTCACTTGATGTGAGGCATGAGAGAATCAAGAGGGAAACTAGAAGCACTTAGGAACCGGTGATACGTATGGAAGAGTGGTGATGGATGAGTCACAGACAACTTGAGTGTATATATAATCTAAGGAATTGATAGAAGGACAAGAAAAAGAGGAAAAACTGGAGAATAAGTGCGGGGGTTTGATTTTGATCCAGTTTCTGGTGGTGATGGATATTATAGTCCCTCTCTCTTTGGAAATTTGATCCTGGTCCGCAGGACATAGGTTAGATATGGAGATGCAGAATTGGGAACCACCAACATAAAAAAGATACTTGAACATTTGAGGTAGATGGAATTTCTCAAAGATTCTGATAACAGGGCAAAACATAACAGCTTGAATACTATTTACATAAACATATACAGTCCTGGAAAAGGAGTTCAGAAAGGAATATGGGCAGAAGTGAATGCAGAGATAAATGGAAAATCAAGATTATTTTCCTTTATAACAGAATCCAACAAATCACAGCTATGCAGCAATTATAAATATTCTAGAAGGATGGAGGAGAATAAATTGGAAAGGTCAGCAATGAGTTTTAGAAATGATTTCATTGTGAAAGATTATACTGTGATACAAAACCAGCATTTGCTACATTTTCTTTTATCATTTTATTTATGAATGTTTACAAACACTTACAAAGGTAGAGAGAGTGAACAACTATCGACAGTTTGCCAGATTTTAACCTCTTCTTTAAAAAAAGGTTGAAATCTTCAAAACAAAAACATTTTAAAACTTATGTTAGTAATAGATTTTCTTCCCCTCACTTATTACCTCTTAATTTGCACTGGGGAAACTGCTGAAAATATTAGTCTTCCCTCTTTAATTTTTTTAGCACTATCCACATCAACAAATAAACAAAGATCTATCTTTTCGTTATGGGCTGAAACCCTTACAATTCTGACCACTACTGCCAGTGGATTAGGAAGCATCTCTTTTGATATAATATACAGTACAAATTCATAGTTATCTTTTTAAACCGCTTTGAACCAGATAATAGAAAAAATATGTTCAAGCTATCAATTTACACACACAATAGAACTTCATTCAGATCCTTTAAGCTTTAGCAAGAAATTACAAGTATTACAATCAGATTAGAAAAACTATCAAGAAGTTACATGTTTTACTTATATGAAATACTATACTGACCTTTATGTTGCAGCTATTCTGTTAAATGGTTTTTACTCTGCACATTTTTAAGGCATAAATATCACATACTGTTTGGTTTTTTTTTTTCTTTTTTAAAAGCTAAGCAGCTTTATCAAGCATAGCTAATTCTTATGTTCCAATTCAAAAGATAATGAGAATCACCTAAAGCTACTGAGACAGTCACCCAAGAATGTGCATTACGCTGATACCTGCATTCTTCAACTTCAGTCATACATATGAGCAATATCTACATATTCACATGGCAACCAAGCATATTATATTAATATGAAACATTTTTTAAAAAGTGAAGGCTTAGATCTCACCAACCAAGCTTTAAAAGATGACAGATTTTCACAGGAAATAAAAGGTTTAAAGCTGACACTTCTTGGTACTATATGAAAAATCCATTGTTGAATGATGTATCAGCAGACAAAGGAAAGGAGTTGGATGGATGTGTTTTGTGTCTGTGTGGCGTTCAGTTCATGGCCAAAGAGAAGGCACAGTAGAAAGTAGAGTTGATTCTAAGTGTAGGCTCAGGAAGAGATTTCCCAGAGATTATTGGAGGATAGAAACAGATATTCTAAAAAAAAAAAAAAAAGCCATTTGTCACCTAATGTCAAGTGACAATCATGAGCTCTTTGAACATTTAAATGTTAAAAAATTCCTGGGATTTCTACTTTGCAGAAAAAAACATTGATCAATAATACTCCCAGGATGACATTTGATATACTGAAATAGGCTAGAATCTTGATTTTTGTATCCCATATATAATCATCAGTTTGGTTGTTCACTTGGAATCATTGTCAAATTTTATCACAGTTTTTAGATCATCTCTTCCAAACTTGTAGGAAGCCACCATTTATATGTCTCTTCCCTTCATTTCATACTCTGTAGCAGATAAAAGTAATGCCTTTAAAACTAGTATAATCTCTGTCTCAGACTATACCCATAGTGCTTACTTTTTTCTTTCATTTCAATTGCTTTTCTCCTTTAGACCAGATCACTTCAAATGGATCTTCCAAAGGCCAAACTCAATAAAGACTTGCAGGATTTTATAAGAACCACTAGTTATTTTTATGGTCCAGCAGGACAAAATTGCTTATAGATCCAAAAATATACCTTCACAAAAGATTTCATCAATAAGATCCCCATCTCTTTATCTTATACAAAATTTTATGTCCCACTCTTTAGCTTATTTCAACAAACGTTGAAATCTTTTATTTGTCAAATCTCTGCTCTAGGACATAGGAAAGTATCTGATATAGAGTAGCTACTTAATACATGTCTGTTGACTTGCATATTGCATTGATTTGTTACAGGTGTAAGATTGGTACATGCTTCTTTATGTCAAATCCTGTTTATACTGTTTGTAATTGCAAAATAATGCAGAAACAATAAAGTTTATTTTTAAATAGAACAGCAGATATGTAATCTATTGATAAACCAAGATATTGATGGTCAAACCAAAAGGAATGCCATTTGTGATACAATGTATTTGAATAATAAAGTTTAATAGTAGCTGTTGCTATAGATATTTATATTTTTATTTTTAACCAAAGATGATAAATTTACCCTTTCATTCACTGTTTACATGTAGAAAGCATGTATTTCCACCTGATGAAATTTTCAATATGAATACAGTGAAAACCTGAAAAAGTTTATAAATCTTTCAAATACCGAAGAAAGGCTTGATCACATCTTCATATAATAAATGGAATCTTTAAGATTCATATAATTTTGTATCAGGATTATATTATTTTTATACCCTATTATATAAAATAATTTAATCTATATAATGGTACCTATAATAACTATATAACTTCCTTATATAATGAAGGAAAATCGATAAACTGAGTATGCAATGATGACCAAATAGAATTTATATATGTTTGAAATAATATTTGTATAATGATATATAACGTTTACTTAAAGAACAGTAATTATGTACTCAGACACTATTCTAAGTATTTCAGATTTTTTAACATGTATGATCCTCATGGAAACCATATGGAGTATATTCCAGTTCTATGATTTTATATCCAGGAAGATAAGGTCTAGAAATATGTATAAATGCAGAGTATTAAGCAGTTCAACCAAATTTTGGCTTTGTTCTTGTTTTTTTTTTTAATAGTTTATTGTCAAGTTGGTTTCCATAAAACACCCAGGACTCATCCCCACAAGTGCCTTCCTCCATGCCCATAACCCTCCTTTCCCTGCCCCCCACACCCCCACTCTGCACTCAGTTTGTTCTCGGCATTCAAGAGTCTCTCATGGTTTGCCTCTCTCCCTCTCCCGCACTATTTTCCTCCTTCTTCTCCCCATGGACCTCCGTTAAGTTCCTCCTAATCCTCCTATACGTGCAAACATATGGTATTTGTCCTTCTCTGCCTGACTTATTTCGCTCAGCATAACACCCTAAAGGTCCATCCATGTTGCTACACATGGCCAGATTTCATTCTTTCTCATTGCCATGTAGTATTTCATTGTATAGATGAACCACATCTTCTTGATCCATTCTTCTGTTGATGGACACTTAGGCTCTTTCCATGTTTTGGCTATTGTGGAGAGTGCTGCTATGAACATTGGGGTACATGTACATCAGCACTCCTATATCCCTTGGGTAAATTGCTAGCAGGGCTATAGCTGGGTCATAGGGGAGTTCTATTGTTAATTTTTTGAGGAATCTCCACACTGTTTTCCAGAGGGGCTGCAACAGTTCACATTCCACCAACAGTGTAGGAGGGTGCCCATTTCTCCACACCCTCGCTAGCATCTAGAGTCTTCTGATTTGCTCATTTTAGGCACTGACTGGCGTGAGGTGGTATCTCGGTTTGGTTTTGATTTGTATTTCCCTGATGAGGAGGGATGATGAGCATCATTTCATGTGTCTGTTGGCTATCTGGATGTCCTCATTGGAGAAGTGTCTGTTCATATCTTCTGCCCATTTCTTCACTGGATTGTTTGTTTCCGGTGTGGAGTTTGGTGGGACCCTAATACATTTTGGATACTAGCCCCTTATCTGATACGCCATTTGTAACTATCTTTTCCCATTCCATCGGCTGCCTGTTTGTTTCATGGATTGTTTTCTTTGCCTTGCAGAAGCTTTTAATCTTGATGAGGTCCCAGAAGTTCATTTTTGCTCATGACTCGTTTGCCTTTGGGGATGTGTCAAGTAGGATATTGCTGCGATTGAGGTCAAGGAGTTTGTTTCCTACTTTCTCCTCTAGGGTTTTGGTGGATTCCTGTCTCAATTTTAGTTCCTTTATCCATTTTGAGTTTATTTTTGCGTATGGTTTGAGAGAATGATCTAGTTTCATTCTTCTGGATGTTGCTGTACAGTTCTCCCAGCGCCGTCTCTTAAACAGGCTGTCTTTTTTCCACTGGATATTTTTTCATGCTTTGTCAAAAATTAATTGGCCATACATTTGTGGGTCCATTCTGAGTTCTCTCTTCTATTCCATTGGTCTATGTGTCTGTTTTTGTACCCAAACCATACTGTGCTGATGACAGCTTTGTAGTAGAGGCTAAAGTCTGGGATGGTGTTACCTCTCGTTTGGTTTTCTCCTTCAATATTATTTTGGCTATTTGGGGTCTTTTGTGGTTCCATATACATTTTATAGTTTGTTCTAGTTTTGAGAAGTATGATGGTGCAATTTTAATTGGGATTGCATTGAAGGTGTAGATTGCTTTGGGTACTAATGACATTTTAATATATTTGTTCTTCCGGGGCGCCTGGGTGGCTTAGTCGGTTAAGCGTCCGACTTTCACTTAGGTCATGATCTCGCGGTTTGTGGGTTTGAGCCCCGCGTCGGGCTCTGTGCTGACTGCCAGCCCAGAGCCTGGAGCCTGTTTCAGTCTGTGACTCCCTCTCTCTGTGACCCTCCCCTGCTCACACACACTCTCTCTCTCTCTCCTAGAAATAAAAAAAAAAATTAAAAAAATTAAAAAAAAATTTAATATATTTGTTCTTCCAATCCATGAGCATGGAATGTTTTTCCATTTCTTTGTGTCCTCTTCAATTTCCTTCATGAGTTTTCCATAGTTTTCATCATAAAGATCTCTTATTGCTTTGGTTAGTTTTATTACTAGGTATTTTATGGTTTTTGTGCAATTGTGAATGGGATCAGTTTCTTGATTACTCTTTCTGTTGCTTCATTGTTGGTGTATAAAAATGCAACCGATTTCTGTACATTTATTTTGTATGTTGCAACTTTGCTGAATTCATTGATCAGTTCTAGTTGGCTTCTGGTGGAGTCTGTCGGGTTTTCTATGTAGAGTATCGTGTCATCTGCGAAGAGGGAAAGTTTGACTTCCTCTTTGCCAATTCTGATGCCTTTGATTTCCTTTTGTTGTCTGATGGCTGATGCTAGGACTTCCAGCACTATGTTAAACAACAATGGTGAGAGTGGATATCCCTGTCGTGTTCCTGATCTCAGGGGGAAAGCTCTGAGTTTTTCCCCGTTGAGGATGATGTTAGCTGAGGGCTTCTCATAGATGGGTTTTATGATGTTTAAGTAAGTTTCTTCTATCCTGACTTTCTCAAGGGTCTTTATTAAGAAGGGATGCTATATTTTGTCAAATGTCTTTTTCTGCATCTATCGACAGGATCATATGATTTTTATCTTTTCTTTTGTTGATGTGGTGGATCACATTGATTGATATGGGAATACTGAGCCAGCCCCGTAACCCAGTAATGAATCCCACTTGATCTTGGTGAATAATTCTTTTTATGTGCTGTTGAATTTGATTTGCAAGCATCTTGTTGAGGATTTTTGCATTTGATTTCATCAGGAATATTGGCCTGTAGTTTTCCTTTTTTGCTGGGTCTCTGCCTGACTTGGGAATCAAAGTGATGCTGGCTTTATAAAATGTGTCCAGAAGTTTTCCTTCGATTTCTATTTTTTGGAATAGCTTGAGAAGAATGGGTATTAATTCTGTTTTAAATGTCTGGTAGAATTTTCCAGAAAAGCCATCTGGCCCACGGCTCTTATTTATAGGGAGATTTTTGATAATTGATTCGATTTCCTCACTTGTTATGGGTCCGTTCAGGTTTTCTATCCCTTCTGGTGTGAATTTTGGTAGTGTGTGTGTGTTTAGGAATTTGTCCATTTCTTCTAAGTTGTCCAATTTTGTTGGCATATAATTTTTTATAGTATTGCCTGATAGTTGCTTGTATTTCTGAGGGGTTGGTAGTAATAAGTCCATTTTCAATCATGATTTTGTCTGTTTGAGTGCTCTCTCTTTTCTTTTTGAGAAGCCTGGCTAGAAGTTTGTCAATTTTGTTTATTTTTTCAAAAAACAACTCTTGGTTTCCTTGATCTGTTCAACTGTTTCTTTGGTTTCTATATTGTTCATTTCTGCTCTGAATTTTATTATTTCTCTTTTCCTACTGAGTTTGGGGTGCTCTTGTTGCTCTCCCTTAGTTGCTTTAGGTGAGCTGTTATATTTTGCACTTGCTTTTTTTCTAATCTCTTGAAATAGGCCTGGAGTGCAATGTACTTTCCTCTTAGGACTGCCTTTGCCGCATCCCATAGAGTTTGGATTGTTGTATTTTCATTTTCATTTGTTTCCATATATTTTTAAATTTCTTCTCTAATTGCCTGATTGGCCCATTCATTCTTTAGTAGGGTGTTCTTTAACCTCCATGTTTTTGGAGGATTTCCAGACTTCTTCTTGTGATTGATTTCAAGTTTCATCGCATTGTGATCTGAAAGTGTGTATGGTATGATCTCAATTCTTTTATATTTATTGAGGGCTGCTTTATGTCCCAGTATGTGATCTATCTTGAAGAATGTGCCATGCGCACTTGAGAAGAAAGTGAATTCCATCCCTTGGGATGTAGAGTTCTAAATATATCTGTCAGATCCATCTGGTCCAATGTGTCGTTCAAGTCCATTGTGTCTTTAGTGATTTTTCTATCTAGTTGATCAATTGATTAGATGTCTATGGGTTATTTAACACCTAAATTCAGTCTTTTATAATTATTTCACAGCATCATTGACCGCGTAGCTATGACCCCTAAAAAAGTGTATTTGTCTATATTTTCCTAGAATATATAATCCAACAATATCTTAACATGGTGAGAATTAAGTAGATAAGTGCCTAGCTTAAAGAACAAAGCCAAGGCAAGCGGAGGCTGCAGCAGAAGTGGTGGCAGTGGCAGGCCTGAAGCTGCTAAATACCCCTCCCGCGGGGCGTGGAGGCCTCGGGTGCCAGGTTGTATCGCTGCTTGACTCCAGCAGATCTGAGGCGGCAACGCTTCTCCCACCCACCACTCAACCACCCGCAGCAGGGAAGCAGTGACCTGCGGGACTATTTAGGCAGGTATAAACCACTCCTGTAGACTGGGACCTGGAAACAAGGCAGGGTGGGGCATAGAACTCAACCCACTTTGGCTACGTCCTCAGCACAGGGAGATTGGACACAAAGGAGTGATTTGCAATGCTTGGTTGAGAAGGGACTGGGGCGACTCCATTCTTCTCCCCACAACCACAAAGGCAGGGCCTCAAGGAACAGCCAGCGGGACACAGTGTAGGTGAGACCTGCTTACGCCAAACACACCAATCCCCGACAGAGATCTGTTTTGTTGTTGTTGTTGTTGTTGTTGTTGTTGTTGTTGTTGTAGTTTTTACCTGAGCCTCGGTTTGCGTGTTTATTGGTTTTGTATATGCGTTTTTGTATCTTTGCTCCCTGTGTGGTTGTCTGTTTTCTTTTTCCAGGGCTACCTCGAGATACAAGCCAAAGTACACATGGTGGAGAGTCCCAAATACCACTATGTGTAGGGAAACAAAATAACCAAACTCTCAACAAGAGAAACCAAGAGACACCATTCAAAGAACACTTCCTGAATGGACTGGCTCTGAACAGTCAAAGAGCCCTCTTTAATACAGCAGAACTTGCAGAGGCATAGCTTACAACGAGCTTTTAAAATTAACAAGAGATAGAAAACTAACCAAAATTATCAAACCGAAGAACTCTCATCCAAAGAACTGATAGGAAGAACTGATAGCTAAAGAACTGTTCAAAACAGATATAAGCACATAACTGAACAAGAATTTAGAACAATGGTCATGAAATTAATTGCTGGGCTTGAAAAAAGCATGGAAGACATCAGTGAAACTATTGCTACAAATACTATGGAGCTGAAAAATAGTTGTGGTGAATTTAAAAATGCTATAAATGAGATACATAATAAAATGGAGGCGTCCAAATGCATGGAAAAAGAGGCAGAAAAGAGAATAAGTGATTTAGAAGACATAATTATAGAAAAAGAGGAAGCTGAGAAAAAGAGAGATAAACTGATCCAGGAACATGAAAGGAGAGTTCAAGAGCTCAGCGATACAATCAAATGGAACAATATCTGTATCATAGGAATCCCAGAAGAGGAAAAGAGAGGAAAAGGTGCTGTAGGTGCTTGAACAAATTATAGCAGAGAATGTCCCCAACCTGGGGAGGAAAGTAAATGTTAAAATTCAAGAGGCACAGAGAACTCCCCTCAGATGTAACTTGAATCGATTTTCTGCAGGACATATCATAGTAAAACTGGTAAAATATAAGGACAAAGAGAATTTTGAAAGGAGCTAGGGAGAAAAGGGACCTAACATACAAAGGGAATCCTATCAGAGTGGTGACAGACCTGTCTACTAAAACTTGGCTGGCCAGAAAGGGATGTCAGGAAATCTTCAATGTGATGAACAGAAAAAATATGTAGCCAAGAATCTTCTATCCAGCAAGTCTGTCATTCAGAATAGAAGGAGAGAAAAAGTCTTTCCAAAGAAACAAAAAATTGAAAGAATTTGTCAACACTAAACAAGCCCTAAAAGAAATCCTGAGGTGGACTCTGAGGGATATGTTGCAAAGAATGCAAGATCCTAGAGACACTACTAGAAGTATGAATCTCACAAAGGACACAATGACTCTAAACTCATATATTTCAATAATAATACTGAATGTAAATAGGCTGAATGCTCCAATCAAAAGACATAGGATAGCAGAATGGATAAAAAAACAAAATCCATCCATTTGCTATCTACAAGAAATGCATTTTAGACTGGAGGACACCTTCATATCAAAAGTAAGGGGATGGAGAAATATATATCAAGCTACTGGAAGTCAAAGGAAAGCTGGAGTAGTTATATTGATATCAGACAAACTGGACTTTAAATTAAAGAGAGTAATAAGAATGAAAAAGGGCATAATATAATAATTACAGAGTCTATCCATCAAGAAGAACTAACAGTTATAAATGTCTACGCATCGAATATGGAAGCATCTAAATATATAAAACAATCACAAAGAGAAACATTTTATAAATAAGAGTGTGCTAATAGCAGGGGACATTAACACTCTACTTACAGCAATGAACAGATCATTTGTAGCCAGCTATTGGATATGATGCTGAATATAGCAAGGTAATATGATATGAACAATTTTGGAAAGAATACTTCCAATGAGATCAAGTTTCCCAGGAATTTTATGAGTCAGAGTGTGTTAACAGTGGGATCTCTACAGAAGAATTGAAATTGATGCTTGATATAAAATTTGACTGAATGCAATTATTTATTTTAGTGAAAGTTAAAGGATGAAATAGCTTTCTTTGATTTAGAAAACAGGAAAAGACAAATGTAGATATATTTTCAATTACATGATATGATAATAAGAATAACTTGAATCATTTGATCAATAAACACTTTGGTAATATAAAATAAGAGCTGTATTTGGTATGATTGTGTTTTATACAGAAAACATGCACATATATTTTGAATATTTGGATTTGTGATACAGTATGTTGTAACAATGAATAATAGAAGTTTTAGCATTGGATGAATTTGAATTACTCAATTTTATTTTATGTTTTTTTAATGTTTTATTTATTTCTGAGAGAGAGAGACAGCGTGAACAGAGGTTGGTCAGAGAGAGAGGTAGACACAGAATCTGAAACAGTCTCCACGCTCTGAGCTAGCTGTCAGCACAGAGCCCGACGTGAGGCTCAAACCCACAAACATGAGATCATGACCTGAGCCGAAGTTGGATGCTTAATCGACTGAGTCACCCGGGCACCCCTAAAATTCCTCAATGTTAGAGTTTTGGTGTTGGTTTAATCTTTTTTTTCCCTACAAATGAGGAAACTGACCCAGAGTGCCCAGAGTGGGTGAACTGGGAATACAATAGGCTTCTTCTGATTTCTAATGTAGCAGATTTGACAACACTATGTTTAGGAATTGACTGGTTCCACCCAAAGACAGAACAAGATTGTCTCTTGCGAAGTAAAAACTGACTATTAATTCAGCTTCATACTACACAGTTAATAAGACCTTAGCTATAATGGATCCCGAATCAGTGACGTACACAATTTATGTTGATTAAAATAGTTGAAGGATAATACAATGTTAATTTTCAGTTAGATGGGTAATATTTATTTTGCTGAAGAGTTTTAACTTTTCATATGTTATTTTCCTTTAAATAAATTTTAAAACTACACAACTTCCCATATATGTGAAAATGTCAAAGTTGGTGTCCTTAAATGTTGATTAAATTACACATTCTCATTTTCATTCCTTTCTGTGTAGTCATTTTAAGTGTAAAGATTATCAATAATTGTGATTAATAAAAGAGCTTGTACTTAGGTTTTGTATACAGGGGTTTGTTCTTTTTTTAATTTATTTCTTTAATGCTCTTCTTTATTTCTGAGAGAGAGAGAGACAGAGAGAGAGAGTGAGCAGGGGAAGGTCAGAGAGAGAGGGAGATACCAAAATAGGCTCCAGGCTCTGGTCTAGCTGTCAACACAGATGCCGACGTGGGGCTTGAACCCACGAACTGTGAGATCATGACCTGAGCCAAAGTCAGACATTTCACCAACTTAGCCACCCAGGTGCCCCAAGGGTTTGTTCTCTATTCATTTTGATGTCACTGACTTATAATAACTTGCTATGTATGTTTGTAATAACTTTGTTATTACACACTTGCAGAACAATTTTCCAATTAATTGCTTTAGACTTATCGTAGCTTTTCCACTTCTTTGATTGATAACTCATGGTGAAACTCCCTATAATAATGTGTGTGTAATGTATTGGAGTATGTTATAAACCCACTTCAAATACTTTTCTTCACTATCAAATGTATCACTGTGTTTGGAACAAGTAAGATTTATTGAGTAAATAAGTTTGCAATCAACCCTAAAGATGCAAGTTATATAATAAAATTAAGACTCTGTTTGTCCAGTAATCGTGGGAGTACATGCATACAGGCAAACTTATTTTCTATTATTATGAGTGAAAACTATATTTCTATTCATAAGAGTAAAACTTTATTATTTTGAAAATAACTTTACACTCTTGGCATTCTATTTGTGGAGACAGCTTTTCAAAAGTTATATTCCACATTAGCATTTTTAAAGTTTGAAAAGCTACTAAATATTATATATAAAAACCTCTTTTGTATCACATATAATCACATGTTTTTATAATTAGTAAAGACTATTTCCTATGCCACATTATTGAAAGAATATAGTTTACGGCTGAACTGTATTACACATTGAAGTGACTAATGTTAGTCAATTAGTGACACTGAAGAGTGTTATTGTAATGAAAGTAGTTTTTTAGTGATGAATTATTCCTTCTTAGGCTCTTTAATAGTGAAACAGTCTGTCTTGCAGATTTTTTCATAGATAACAAAAGCTTCATGAAACAACATTAGGTGATATTACACTTGTTGAAAGTAACTCTTTCAAGTCCATATTTGCTCTAGGGGGATAGTATATGGAATTTTCTAAAATAGAATAATCAGGATTATCTCCACTACATTTCTTAAATTAAATGTCCATAGATATCATAGATTATTTTTCTTAGTACTTTCATTCATAGTTAATAACTAAAATATGCATGTGGTAGGAAGTGATTAGATAAGATAGCAAGAAGAATGCCCATCATCTGTCAAAAATGAAGTGCAAGACAATCAGTGTGTTTTGTGTATTGGCTATGTGTAGCTGATGAAATAAATAGAAAATGTGACATGATGTCTCTTTCATCTATAAAAGTATCAGCTCAGAGGTTATGCTTCATTAGCTTCAAATGTAGCATGCATAATAAAGGAGGAAGGCAGAGCAGTTCTTTGATTCATTGTGAAAAAGCCAATCAGACCCTCTTTCATGTGACAGTTTATTAAATACATTGAATAATGGAAAATATTCCAAGTAGAACAGAATCATAACCCTGTGTTTGGCACCTGATTGAAAGTACAGATGACAGGGCTGTCCCTCCATTTTGTGTGATTACAAATTAAATAGCAAAAGATAGGCAGTATTCCTGCATTTAGGGACTTTTGATTTTCTTTCTTTCTCTTTCTTTTCTTTCTTTCTTTCTTTCTTTCTTTCTTTCTTTCTTTCTTTCTTTCTTTCTTTCTTTCAATAGTTAATTGAAATTCAAAATGTGACAGGAAAATGACTTCATTGCAAACTACATGGAGATGGTCAAGTTGAATGTGTGAGACACACCTGGAGAAAACTCGGCTCCAGCTATATTTATCTTTGATATACTTGAAGATCCTTTGCAAAGACCCTACCTTTAGGACATGTCTCTTTCTCTATGGGTCAATGATTAATTAATTAATTGCTTCATTCATTTATTCATCACTCCATCAAAACAATCAACAAAATATTTTATTTTGCTATGTTTTATCATGGAATTTCTAAGCCTTAGAATCTAAAATATAAAAATGTCCATTATTCTTAAAGATATTATAGTCTGTAATAATGTTTAATACTTTTTGTGATTTGTAATTTCCTACTGTAAAAACAAACGCCGAGCTCCTTTTTTCACCACATTGAAAATAGGTGAAATATGTATTATTTTCTTCAACTAGGTTAGTTGCTCCTGAATTGCACTCCATTATTACCAAATATATCCCTAATTGTAGAATTTATCAGACTATGGAATAATTTCTAGTTATTTACCAATTTTTTCCCCACAGGTCAGACCCTAAGATAATGTTCATCACCATTGTACTATCAAGTTTGGCAGTTTAGTTAAAGTGGTTAAGAGTACAGAACTCAGTATGGACTAAAGCCTCTCCAGCTCTTTCTATTTTTCTGAACTTGACTGAGTTTCTTATTTCCCCAAGTCTCATTTTTCCCTTTATGCATGTCAATAGTATCTATAGTTCATAGGGTTATAAAGATTAAATAATTTCCTGATACCTAGTATTATGTTTTAGCTACTATTAATATTTATTTAATGATAACTAAATGACAGAATGATATGATTTCAGTAATGTTAAAAATGAAAATTTTTAAGGAAATTCAAGGGTTTAAAATTCTGGAAATAATAGGGGTGCCTAATGGCTCAGTTGGTTAGGCATTCAACTTCAGTTCAGGTCATGATCTCACAGTTTGTGAGTCTGAGCCCTACCTGGGCCTTTCTTCTGTCAGTGCAGAGCCCACTTCAAATCTTCTGTTTCCCTCTCTGCTCCTCCTCCATTCACACTGTCTCTATGTCTTTCATAAATTAACATTAAAAATAAAAAAATAAAAGAGGAAGAAACACAATTCTGGAATATATTTGTATATATATTTGTATATACATTAGGATATTTTATAAGAATATATACATATATATTAGGATATTTTATACGAATGCTCAAAGCTTATATGAATCCAAATAAAAAATCAAACAAACAAATAAAAAACAAACAGGAAAACAATTCATCTTATTCTCTCCCACCTTGTTAATTTTAGATTCCTGATTTGTAAATGCTATGGAAATTCAGAGAAGGAAGAAACAACAGTCAGCTGGAAATATCTAGAATGAATGTTTTGTGGAGGAAATGTTATTTGATTTGGTTAATTGAGTCTGTAAGAGATGAACACTAATATGTACATTCCTATCAAAGGCAAGGGTATTCTACAAGGCAGTGAAAGAATAGTACAATGTATGTTTGGAAGCAGTGGCTGGTATATGTAGAGAGAAGTGCAACCAATAAAAGAAAAGCTTGACCCAGAAATTAGAGAACTGTGAATGTTAGGATGAGGTATTATTGAGTGCGGATATTTTTAAATGGAAGATGAGTGGTGAATGCAGAGAAGGCTGAATTTTATAAGTTAGGCAATAAATTATTATAACGATGTTTGAAAGGAAGTAATCTGACAGTATATAGGATGGATACTAATTGGACTTTTAGAAATGTGTTTAGATACTCTATTTCCCTGTCTTCCTTCTTTTAGAAATAAAAGTTTTTTCACATTTGTTAGTGGGAAACAAGGAGTCCCCTTGGTAATGTGCATGCTTCAGTTAGTGCAGATATTCAGCCTGTTACATAAAGTCCATGATGTGCTTATTCTGAAATATATCTAAAACAATGGGTGTGAGCAGACTTTGGGAAGGGCTGTGATTAAACTGTTAAAGAGAGTCTTCCAGATGTTCGCTATGGTTTAATATGTTCTGTTGCCACTTAATCTCTGATAAAAAAAACATTTAGATAGTCATTAAAAAAACATAGTGCTAATGCTTCATATCAATCTCATTTACAGTTTAGCTAGAGGAGTGGTGTGAAATTTGTTTCTTCAAATCTGTGCTGTTACTCATTTTTAAGTAGAGCTTCTCATTAATTTGTGCCAGTCAAACTCAAGAGCTTCTGTCAACCTAATACAAGGTCAAGGATGAAGACAGTGGATCCATTGTAGCTTTTGATGTCTCAAAAGATCCCTGCCCTGTGAACTATTTGGTGAATTATATTTCCTAAAACCAACTGGCTTATAAACATGAGGTATCATGGAGAACATTGTCTTTTGTTCTTCAGATTTTTCTGACTAAAATATATGTCATGGCCAGTGTGAACGTTTAATTCTAAATGTAATCACACAGTCTGATCCCGCAAATAAACTAGATTAAATTTCCTGCAGTAGTGTATGTTCTCTGAATGAACAGAAGGCTATTAGGGGCATCTAGAAACATATTCCATTGACAATTCTGTTATCCACTGAATCATCTGAACATGGTGGCATTAGTTTCTTCATTAGAAAATGTCAATTATGCAAGTTGTCCAGGTGCTTTCATCTACTTAGTGAAACCTCCATATTATAGAAATGGAGAGTTAGGGTTTTTAATCTGTGTTTTCTGTGAAGTTACATTTAAATTATCTTTTTGAAACCTAAGTGTCCATCAACGGATGAATGGATCAAGAAGATGTGGTTTATCTATACAATGGAATGCTACATGCCAATGAGAAAGAATGAAATCTGGCCATGTGTAGCAACACAGATGGAACTTGAGGGTGTTATGCTGAGTGAAATAAGTCAGGCAGAGGACAAGTATCACATGTTTGCGCGTATAGGAGGATTAGGAGGAACTTAACAGAGGACCATGGGGGAGAAGAGGAGGGGAAATAGCCGGGGAGAGGGAGAGAGGCAAACCATGAGAGACTCTTGAATGCTGAGAACAAACTGAGGACTGATGGGGGTGGGGGGAGAGGGGGGGAGATGAACATGGAGGAGGGCACTTGTGGGGATGAGCACTGGGTATTATATGGAAACCAACTTGACAATAAACTATTTGTAAAAAAAGTTTTTTTAAATAAATCTGTATGCTAAATTAAGAAAAATAAAGATGAGATACCCTTAAAAAAACATTAGGGGCGCCTGGGTGGCTAAGTCGGTTAAGCGTCTGACTTTGGCTCAGGTCATGATCTCAGTTCATGGGTTTGAGCCCCGCATCGGGATCTGTGCTGACAGCTCAGAGCCTGGAGCCTGTTTCAGATTCTGTATCTCTCCCTCTCTCTCTGACCCTCCCCTGCTCACGTTGTCTCTCTCTCAGCAATAAATAAAATATTTAAAAAAAAAAAGTTAAAAAATAGAGTGCCAAAAAATAAAAAGAATCAAAGTGAGTATAGGGTCTGCATGTTTTTGTCAATAACTGAATACATAAGGGCATTGAATACCTAGAGAGGCCGCACTTTCCTTCTGCCTCAAATGTTAAAAGAAGGGAATAATGTGTTGCAAACATAAACACCAAGGAAACTTACCATATCCTTTTTGTTAGTGTTACTTCCCAGTATCATATAATCATTTATGCTGAAAATAATGACCTGAGGGTAATCCATAGTTTTTGTTTAATTTTTAGTCTTAGTGCACTCATCCTTAGTAAGCAAAATGTGGAATATATGTAGAAAGTAAAATGAAAACAACTGTTTGTTTTGTACAGGATTTCCACTGTTCTATTAAGAATGATACATATACATGTCTGACCTATGAGACTCTAATTGTGTAACATTGATGGTGTTTTGTAATATTGGTCATTATTTGAGTTAGTTTCCAAATAGAAGTTGAGTAGATTCGCATCTGCACTTAAAACTGGCATTGTGAAATATAAAGATAAATGGAGAAGTTCATGCTAACAACTTAAATTTTATTTTTTTGTTATTTTGAATGATATTAATAAGGAAATTTAAAAACATTAAAAATGAATCCATAAATATATTGTATACCTGAAACTAATATAACACCATGTCAACTATACTAGAATTAAAATAAAATATAAAAATAAATAAATAAATAATCTTTTTGATTCACAATAGTAAAGTAATTCATATATTTTAATATGTGAAGAAACAATACCATCACATTTCACTGAATTGAGAGCTTTGATTAATAGGTAATATACCACAACTATAAAAATGTATGATAATTATAATGCCTAAGGAGAAACTCTTATGTCCCAAGAAACCATATTTTACTTGTTAAATAATTTTTCAACGTTTATTTATTTTTGTAAGAGAAAGAGAAACAGAGCATGGGGTGGGGGAGGGACTGAGAGAGAGGGAGACATAGAGTTTGAAGCAGGCTCCAGGCTCTGAGCTATCAGCACAGAGACTGATGCGGGACTCGAGCCCATAAACCATTTGATCATGACCTGAGCTGAAGTCAGAGGCTTAACTGACTGAGCCACCCAGGTACCCCTCAAGAAACCATATTTAAAAATTGATCCAATTATATGTCCTAATACTAATATAGCAGGTGAGAAACACAATAATTCCTTTACATCAATTGGGGAAAAAATGTCTTGTTTTTATATTTCCAACATGTAACATTTAGATCAGTCAATAAGAAAGGAAGATTTGGTTTACTTTACAATATTCTGTAAGGCTACATCTATATATCACCAATTTCTCACAACAAATGAATTCTTATCCTTTGAAATAATTTTATTTTTCAGTCCTAGTACAAATTAACAGACTTTGTATCATTTTGTCGGTTGGCTATTTTAGGAGACTTAAATTTGACTGGTTTAACACTTCCACTGACACTTGCTAAGAAAGTGGGAAAAGTGCACTTTTTTAAAATCTAGAAGCTTTAGGAATATTCCTTTTGGGGAAAGAAGATAATTATCAAAATGTGGCTTTCTTTGTTATTCATTCTATAGCACTCTGTGATGATAAGTAGAGATTAACATCATCAGTGATCAAAAAATAACTAGAAATCAGAATAATATGAATCAATTTTGTTTTGTTTTGTTTTACTAAATGGACCCTGAAGACTGAAGGTTAAGGTCCTTGGAGAGATGACTTTTTGTTGCTTAACTGTATGATGTTGGTCAATCTATTTAACACATGCACCTAAATTCTTAATTTGTAAAATGAAGCTTATGACCTGTTTGCTTTAATGGTTAAGGTTATAGTGAGAGAACATATATAAAAATATTTTGCAAATGATTATCTTTGAGAAATATAAGACATCAAACCATTTAATAATTATTACTAGCTTTTTAAATAAATACATACAGAAAACCATGCTCCTAATTTATCTTAAATTTGTTGATCCCTATTTACAAAAGGCAGAATTAATCAAACTCATAAGTGGCTGGGTCTGGAAGATAATTTAGAGGACAGGACAAATTGCTCATTTTATGACTTAGGAAAAGGATTATATTAAGAAGACTGGACATGAGTTTCTGCTTCTCATGGTTCAGAGTAAGGGGAGACAATTTCAAGTTGATGTGTCCCTTTGTTTTCTAGAAATCTATTCTTCACAAATGAGGTTAAATTATCCATATTATAAATTACTGAATGTTCTTTATATTTATGACTACTTGTTCTTGCAACATATCATAACTCCATAATTTAATTACACATTGTCAAGTGAAAAGTTAAAATGACCAGTATTGCCATTATTTGGCAGTCTCTGGGTCATTTTCTCTGTTTTTAGTAATTGTTAATGAGACACTTCTTTGATCTTCCAATTACCAATTGTTTCCTGAATACAAGGTGATCCTTTATATATCTGACTTCTCAGTTTAAGAAGTTCACCTCTTTTCCTCTTCAAATCATTATTGCCATACCCAGAACAGCCACTGTTGCTAAGGTAATTGCAGTTGTTGGTGTTGTAATTTTTATTATTATATCTTTTTTTTTTTACTTTCTGTAAACTAACTCAGGATAAATGTTAAACAGGCAGGATTAAGAACGAAAAAGGAAGGATGCCTGGGTGGCTCAGTCAAGGATCTGACTCTTGATTTCAGCTCGGGTCTTGATCTCAGGGTCATGAATTCAAGCCTCATGTTGGACTCCACACTCTACTTTAAAAAAAAATAAAAAATAAAAAAGGAAAAGGACACCAAACAGGAATTTCTTTGCACACTTACCCTGTTTGAAATAACTAAACTAATCTCTATTCTTCCTGTTAACAGAAAAGTCTTTGATCCATCATTAAAAACTCTTTTAAAATTCTACCTTTTATGAGAGTTGTTAAAAGACTCTCCCACAAGGTTATAAACATCTTGAAGACAAGGTTCTTCGTCAAACTGGAGATTGCTTAGTACCAAGGTAAGGGTCTGGCTTATAGACATACCCTCAGTAAATATTTGTTGACATAAACCCTTCTATCTTTGCATAATCCTGAGAAGTTGCAGACTAACAAATATTTAGTAGAAGCAATTGAATTAAAGTTGAGAAAGATAATGACAAGCACCTACTTTGTTCTCGTAACTGAAAAAATAAATCTTTCAGGATTATACCAGTAAACAAAATAAGCATTGCCTTATCCTTGAAATTTTCAGTCTAGCCTGAAATTAAAATAATAAAATATATTGAGTACTTTTTAAGTAAAAAACATACTTTAGCATGGATAATACAGTTTGTACCATTATAAACACCATGATACGTTTAGGCCCTCTCATTTCAACCTGTGACTGTCCAGAGTACGTATTTAACCAATTTGACCTCAATTTTAATTTTTACAAAATGAGAGAAACAAATCATGTTTATTGTGATTAATAGGGTTAAAAGAAATAATGAATATACAAAGGAGTTGGATGTGGATATGTTAAAAAAAATAAAAGATACTGGAGAATGTACAGAAAGAGGAAACACATAAGACTCTTCCCTTCATTTAAGTTCTTTCTATACCTTTTACAGATTCTGACTATGAGCAAAGTATCTCTATCCTGTCATTGGATATGAACCATAGTGTCATTAACATCTAAGCCTTTGGTACCTTTGTGGTGAGTTAGCATGCCACTTTAAGTGAATCACATCTCTAATAGGAGGGAAAAAAAGCTGTTACACAAGTTATTCTAGAATTTTTTTCTTGACTCTAAAATGTGAGAGTGTAAATAATCTCTCAGTAACTATTGTTCTTTCTAAATCATGAAGATTGAGAAAAAATGACATTGAGGAAATTTTTGAGAATCTTCTGGAGCAGATAAATAATTCAATTTATTATGTGACATTACTATAGCTCTGACATGCAACTAGTAAAATATTGAATATGACAGGATACAATAAGCCAAATGGACATATAAACATAGAAAAATATTCTAAATGAAATATAAGCAATTTAATATAGTTTTATATTAAAAGACTTCTGTGATATTATTAAAAACTTTTTAACTTAGGACTGCAAGGATCATTGAAGATGGGAAAAACCACTTATGTACTTCTCTGCATTAATAGATTAATGTAGTCACCTTAGATATGAAAAGGATATCTGATAATTTCTACACTCATTCTTGATTAAATAACAAAACTCTTATGAATCTAAACTTAGAGAGAAAATTGTCATGACAAAAATATATCTGTTAGAAATCAATAACAAACATGATATCTAATGTAGAAACTCTTAAAAATATTTCTATTGAAATTAGGACCAAGATATTGATATCTACAATCATTGACATAATTTTAATGTTATCTCATCATAACCAACATGATAGGGTAAAAATAGATTAAGGTGAATAAATATTAAAAAGGAGATAAAATGTGTTTTTGTTTTCTTTCCCTGACCCCTTTCACATCCCACCCATCCTAAAATGTGTTACTTTTAAGCCTCAAATTCAAGTGTATATGTATTGGCACTGTCTTTCCAGAAGGCAATTTGTTTATGCTTACTCAAATAATGAACTTTCATTCACCTTTATGGATCTATTTAATAGATACTCATGGATTGATTAAAAAGTATATTTAAAAATATATTCATTTATGAAAACTAAGAAAAAACATCAAAGAGAACAATGACTAAATAAATACATACATCTATTGTATGGAGCATTACGCAGTTTATTAAGCAATGAGTTATATCTCTGCATTAGATATGACAAATTGAAAAAAGATGTAACAGATTGCTCATTATATGGTGTTATCATATTAAAAAATGGATATACACATAACATATACCTAAAAGGTGTGTGTATAGTATAAATACATATAATATATAATTGAAGATAATAATATATAATATAATTTACATATGTATATACATATATTTCAGAAAGGTGCTTATTTTATGTTTGATTCAACTCCTATGTCAAATTGTCATGTGTATACTGAAATTTCCATTGCACCAGAATATGTTAGGGGTTTACACATTTTTAAAAATACTTCCTTTCCAAGGAAGACTTTACATTATTGGTGGGAATGCAAACTGATGCAGGCACTCTGGAAAACAGCATGGGATTTCTTCAAAAAGTTAAAAATAGAACTACCCTATGAACCAGCAATTGTACTACTTAGGAGTTTACCCAAAGAATACATAAACATTAATTGAAAGAGATGCATGCATCCTGATGTTTATATCAATATTATCAATAGTCAAATTACAGAAAGAGCCCAAATGTTCATTGACCGATGAATGAATAAAGAAGATGTGGTGTATATATATGTACACACACACAAAATAGACTGTTATTGAGCCATAAAAAAGAATGAAATCTTGCCATTTACAATGACATGGATGGAGCTAAAGAATATTATGCTAAGCAAAATCAGTCAACCATAGAAAGACAAATACCATATGATTTCATTCATATGTGGAATTAAAGAAACAAAACAAATGATCATAGGGAAAAAAGAGATGCAAATCAAGAAGCAAACTCTTAACCAAAGAGAACAAACTAATGGTTACCAGAGAGGAGGTGGCTCAGTGGTGGGGGAAATAGGTAGTGGGGATTCTGAGGGCACTTGTGAGGAGGAAGAGGTGCTATATAGAAATGTGGATGGACTATACTATACATTTGAAAATAGTAGTTCACTGTATGGTAGCTAACTGGAATTTGAGTAAAAAATTTAAAAAACAAAATAAAATGCTTCCTTTCCTCAAAGATTGTAGTGCTTAAAAAGAGAAAAGTTATCAATAATTAGATAACATTTTGGATATTGAGATAAGAGGACCCCGGGTAAAGTTAGTAATATATTAATGTCAGTGTCTGGATATGGTTTAACTGAGTATTAAAATAATGCTAAGGAATGATTGTTAGAACTTTAATCTAAATATCTGTAAGGTAATTGTTTGGAGATATAGTGACTTTTAGATGATGTATTATTAATTGAATATCAATATCTGATAATTATCTGAATCAAGGGACAAAAGCTTTTAGTGTATTTGATTCTCCTCCATAAGAGAGTTTACCCTGTTTTCTCTAATTTCCAAACAGTATTTAGAAAATGTAGTTGTCAAGCTGGAAAAATATGAATAAAACAAAAACTTGTTTTAATTATTTTGTTTTTTTAAGCAACCTGTATATTTTGACATATTTTTCCAAAAGGGATTACATTCTGATAGTTCCTTAATCAAAGCTAATGCATCACATTGTAAAATATGTTTCATTTTAAACAATAAGTAGATATTCAGTGTATTTATAAATGAAGGTTTATGTTATTTTTGTTTGTTTCCCATGCTAGCAGATTTTTTAGGAGAATTGTTAATAACAGATGTAGTTTTAAGACTTCAAACTAAGAGACTAAATGAAAACTTTCTAGTATAATTCAGGAAATAAAAAGCTCCAACTCTTACAAAGTCTTAAACAGAATGGGGTAAAGAGGAGAAAAAGAGTGTGCATGCCCAAGAGAGCATTTATTCCTAACCCTGACTTCAGTTGTGTTCCTGCTTATCAGTCTGAGAGTCGATTTATAAATATTGAAAGATGTTTTTCAAGGTTATTTTCTACTTTCCTGGATTCATATGCATTTTATAAACATATCAAGATGAAAGAGTTATAAATTGTATGATATTCTCTTTATTGAAATAGAATTAAGGAAGAAGGCACAGCATTTTCATTATTTAACTAAATAGCAGGTTCATGTATATATTTTTAAGAATATTTTTTCTTCTGACTTCAGTGGGGCAATGACTTATTTGATTCATCGCTGACAAGAACACCACTCTGGAGATAACTCTTTTCCTCTGGATAGAGAGCAATGTGTGTTCAATCAGTTTCCCTAATAACTCAGAATTTATTCTTTTAGCTGTCACTTCTAGAATGCAAGTGGCCATTTTCTGTAACTATATAAGGTTTCAGAATCCTAGATGGCTGTGGCTAATGTCAATCAAACTATTTTGATGGTGCCCATATGCCCAAGGTATTATAAGGATAATAATTGGGAAAGACTTTTTAAAAAGGAATTTATATCAATTGTAATAAGGTCAGCAAACTCTGAATAGAGTATATGTTTTTATGTTGAGAACAAGTTCAGGCTATGTTCAACTTATGAACTAAAAGTTGATAGCATTTGCTTCAGATGAGATAGGGTCTTGGTCAGTTTAGGCTGCTATACCAGATTACCACCACCAACAAAACATTTATTTCTCACAGTTCTGGAGGCTGAGATGTTCAAGATCAAGGTGCCATCAGATCTAGTGTCTGGGGAAGATATATTTTGTTTGTAGATGGCCTTTTTCTCCCTGTATCTTTACATGGCAGACAGTAGGGAGAAGAAGCAAATCCTCTTTCGTTTATTTTTTAGAAGAGGACCAATCTTACCATGGGGACTCTACCCTAATGAGCACCCTAAATGCATCTAATCCTAATTACTTTCCCAAACCTCACCTTCTAAACCACCACATTGTGTGTGGGAGGGAATCAACATATGAATTTTGGGGAACACAGACATTTAGTCCATAGCATAAGCTAACATATTTGGAATTATCATTTGGTCCTATTTCCTCCTGCTGGCTTGCTCCTGTCACTGTATTCAGATGCCTTCAGAGAGAGGAGTATTGAGTTTAATTATCACATGTATGCATATTCTATTTGCATATTTAAGGTTACTAATGAGCTTTAAAATAGTAACAATATCAAGTTTTCTGTATGTGTGTAACAGAATCAAGTAGGCAAAACCACAGAACACTTACTTTGTCATATCTTGCTGGAAAAAGCTAAGGAAGCTCCAATTAGCTAGATCTCTAAATGCATTAAGAGGACTATTACATCAATGGAGAGTAGGAGTCTTTTACAATGTGCGTTTACCTCTAACTTCATACCATATTGTAACGATATGACTTTTGTATAAAGCTCTGTATCAAGGAAGAACGTGACCAAGAGAAGTTCATGAATAAAACCTTTCAAATGTCATTTTTACACCCTCAGGAACAAGTGGGCAACATAGCAAATCTACTGTACCTGGATGATATATAACCTATGTAGAGTTTCATAATGCTCTTCATAATGTTGTTTATAGTAACACATAACTTATGTGTTTCAATTGTATGATCATGAAGAACTATTGCCATGTTACAGGCTGGGTTGACATAGATATAACCCATATCATATATTATCTCAAAATAGATTAATAAACTGTCTTTAGACAATTGACAATGTATAGTGGGAAAATACAAGAACTTTGGTATATATTGGAGGTAAATTTATTAAATAACAAAGAATATTGAATGGATAAATGCCCTAGGAAGTAGACTGATTTCAGAAACTAGGAGTCTTGAATTTGAGTTTAAATTTTTTCCCAGCCTTACTATGGACCAATTAACAAAGCTATTTAAACAGCCACCAGATCAATGTATAGGACATTTTCAATATCTTCAAAATTCTTCTATTATTCCATAAACTCTCTACTGCCCAAAGCTAAATACTATGGTGACTTTTATCATCATAGTTTTTCTTTTTAAAATTGTAATATGTTTGAGGGGCACCTGGGTGGCTCAGTCGGTTAAGTGTCCGACTTCAGATCAGGTCATGATCTCACAGTCCATGGGTTCGAGCACAGCATCGGGCTCTGTGCTGACAGTCAGCTCAGAGCCTGGAGCCTGTTTTAGATTCTGTGTCTCCCTCTCTCTCTGACCCTCCCCCCGCTCGCTCTCTGTCTATGTCTCTCAAAATAAAATAAAGACATTAAAAATTTTTTAAAAAATGGAATATGTTTGGTTTTTTCACTTAACATGAAGTTTTTGATATTTAATTTTTTTTGCTTGTAATGCTGTTTTTTTATTATCCTTGTTGTGTGGTATTCATTGAGCTTATATTTTTTTTCTAGAAATCATAGAATGATATACCATAACTATAAAATATGTTTATGTATGTATATATTTATATATGTGCATATACACATCATTTATATATATTTTTCATGTATATATAATATATATGTGCATTATTTCAAATTTATTGACAGTGAGGGTTGTTGATAGTTTGAGCTATTATGAAAGCTATTGCTGAGAATTTTCTCATATCTATTCTAATAGAATAGTTTCAAAACAAAATTTGAATCAATGCTTATTTCTATCAGAATTATGTTATAATTATAATAATATTATATCATATATTATATAGCATATATTAAAAATTATGCATTATATGATTATATAATATTATTGTAATGTTATATAATTATAATAATTATAACTATGGTTATAGTTGCTTCACATGAGTATCAAGAAATAATAATATTGATTTAAAATATCATAGTCATTCTGTTAAGAGTGAGATGGCATTTAATTGTGGTTTTGATTTTCATTTCCCTTCTGAGCAATTTTTTATAAGTTTATTAAACAGTTTATTTTCCTCTTGCAATATGTGAATTTTAGCCTTTAAATATTTTAAAAATATATTTCTGTAATTATTGATATTTAGACTTTCCTTATCAATATTATAAAATAAACATTGCTTTTTTCAAAATATTGGCTAGCTGGTCATACATATATGTTACATTAAGCTGTATATTTCTATTTTTATTTTTTATTCTCTACAACCAACGTGGGGCTTTTATTTTTATTTTTTATTCTCTACAACCAACTCATGAACTGGAGAACAAGACTTGCATGTTCTTCTGACAGTCAACCAGACACCCCTATATCATCATTTTATACCTATTACACAAATGAAAGTAGCAAATATATTTTATTATTCTAATAACTTTTAATCTAAGGAGATCATTATGTTTTATCAAAAGATGTACCTATATATTTTTATTATATACTTTAAACTATAGGAGGAAACATATTTTATAATAAAGGCAGACTGTTGGGTATAAGAAGTAAAATATGATTTATTAATTGCAGCTACTTTCTTGTAAGATATACTGTGAAACTTGAGGAGTAGAGTGTCATCAATAAATTAAGTAATTTGAACCAAATAATTAGTTTTTCAAATGGTTAGTTGCTGTTAAAGTACAAAACAATCAATTTATTTGAAGAACTTTAGATAATTTTAGATCTCAGGCCAAGTTAGGTGCAGAAAAAATTTTTGTTATAGTATATAAGTAGTATGGACTTGTCAGGTGGAAAGACTTGATTTCATATTAGTGAACTCTTTAAAATGGTTTCTGTTTTCACAATAAATATCGACCTAGAAAGGAGTAAGAAACTCTTTATATATTGTAATACAGATCTTCCTAAACTTATGATTGGGATACATCCCAATAAACCTATTGTAAATTGAATATATTATAATTCATGATGTATTTAATATACCTAACATATCAAACATCATAACTTAGCCTAACCTACCTTAAACATGCTGAGAGCACTTACATTAGCCTACAGTTGGGTAAATAATGGAACACAAATCTTATTTTATAATATGATATTGATTATCACATGTAATTTATTGAATACTGTACTGAAAGTTAAAAAGGAATATTTGTGTTGTTGGTTGTTCAGTATTTCGATTGTTAACCCTATGATCACATGGCTGACAGGGACCTGAGGCTTGCTCCTGCCCATGATCATGAGAGAGAATTCTTCCACATATTGCTAGACCAGGAAAAGCTCTAAAGTAAAAATTTGGAGTATGGTTTCTACTGATTGTGTATCACTTTCCCACCATTATTAAGGCAAAAACAATCTTAAGTGAAATCTTTGTAAGTTAAGGACTGCCTGTGATGGAATTCAACTGAGGGTGTTTTGGGCTAAAGAGAACTCCTGATATTTTAGGCGAGTAGTAATTCTTAAAACTAAATTTCCTGGGCACTCTTATTAAAACTGATTCTGAATGATGATCTTCAGGGTTTGACATGTGTTGCAACATCTCTGAACTTGGTCTTGACCAAGATGCAGCTTAAGTTCTCACTCTAAGCCATACCCTTCTGTTCTTTATTAAAAATTAGTTCAACACCTTCTGTAACAAGCTGTCAAACTATTCTCAAAAAGCATCATCAATATCAAATTACATTTATTAATTGCTAATTCACCTGAAGATTCAAATCTCTGTAAAGCAAGTTAGTGAGACATAACATTTAGGAGTGTCACACTGAGAACACAAAAATGATATTTTTGTAGTATCTGTGGTAGTTGATGACGTGTATTTCGATAATAAGCTTGAGAGTTTGGTTTTGACAAAATTAGTATAAATAGTATCTCTGTGTATATATTACATTGGAAATGTTTCCATTATCTATTCATTATCCAAACTATACTAGTGGTCACTTCTATTTTCTCCTCTTTCTATTCTTCTTTTTCCATTTATTTTCTCTTTTCTGTCTGAACAGTTCAGATGGATCAGAACAAGGAATGAGAGCCCAAGTAGAATGAGGTCACTTAGAGGACTTCTTAGTACACAGAATCGAGTGTGTATGGGAACGGTCCATGACAGGTGTCACAGACCAAACAGATTGAAGAGAAAATCCATGTGGTGGGGTGGACTATGGCCTAAGCAGGGTGATGAAGGGATGGAATTGGTAACAGAGAAGAGAGATTCATAAAGACTGATCAAATAAGTACATGTATTAAGGGTAATAGGATCTAAGTATCTTACTTTCAGAGAAAGATGTTCCAATTGTAAAAATGGAGAAACTAGACTAACACTTATGACACTACACTGTAATTGGAGGTGTAGGTGTGGACTCATGGTTTCTAAAATATGATACTATATACAGAAATAAATATAGATGTAAATTTCTGTGTGTATATAAGTAGTTCTGTCCACTGATGGAACATAGAAGCAGCAACATCACCATAGTAATGGGAATGTCTAGCCCCTAAATCTTGGCTTGCAAAGATTGTTAAAAGGGACAAAGACATGGGGCGCCTGGGTGGCTTAGTTGGTTAAGCATCCGACTTTCGCTTGGGTCATGATTTCGCGGTTTGTGGGTTCGAGCCCCGCGTCGGGCTCTGTTCTGACTGCCGGCTCAGAGCCTGGAGCCTGTTTCAGTCTGTGACTTCCTCTCTCTGACCCTCCCCTGCTCACGCCGTTTCTCTCTCTCCTAGAATTAAATAAAAAAAAACATTAAAAAAAAAGGGACAAAGACTTCTGAAAAATGGCTGATTCTATGGCTGAGAAGGGTAAGTACAAGATGAATCTGCAACATCTTTTTGCCAGAAAGCAGTGAAGTGCTCAAAAAATAACAGGAGTTATGTCAGGAGATATGTCAAACACATACCAGAATACACTTTTCAGTGCTCTCACTGGGTAAATCTTGGACAGTTTGAGCAGCAAAATAAATCTTCAAATAATGTTTTAAAAATTTTAATGTTTATTTATTTTGAGAGAGAGAGACAGACTGTGAGTAGGGGAAGGGAAGAAAGAGAGGAAGACACAGAATCCAAAGCAGGCTCCAGGCTTTGAGCTATCAGCAGTAAGCCCAGAGCCCAACACGAGGCTCAAACTCACAAACCATGAGATCATGACCTGAGCCAAAGTTGGACGCTTAATCAACTGAGCCACCCAGGTACTCCAACCTCCAAATGATTTTAACCTATTTAATAAAATTGGAACCCACAAACTATAACAGATAAACATAAATTAAAGAACAATTTAAATTTGAATGAGAATCAGATGACGATGATAATGAGAAATAACATGTTAGAGATCTATAAAGGGAGAGAAGATATATATTCCCATGAATGGGAGAGTGACAAGAAATTCTAAAGTTAATACTAAAAATATTACAGAAGCATTCCTAATGCTGTATTAATACTAACATTTATGAAATTGTTTGTGTCAAGAACTGTGCTTAAAGTATTTTATTTTATATAATTTTGTACTGCCAAAAACATAGGAGGTTAGAGTTATTGTCATCTTGTCCATGTTTATATGAGAGTAAAATGGGGACTAGAAATTGGAGTGCCCACTTAATATAGCAGAATGATTTATTCCATTACATACTTTGCAGGCTTTGTTATTGTACTCTAACTCAAAAAACATTATTTGTAGCTTTTAGTTACTATTTTGTGCTGTATGTGTAAGGACACAGTGGCTAAGAGTTTCTTTGTTTGTAAACTGCCTGAAAAAATCTTTTTAGAATATTGAAAAATAAAAATGTCTGGGTAAAGACTCGGTATGTCTAATGTTGTCATTATTATAGTAAAGTCTGGGTTTAAGACTTTCACTTTTTAGAGTTCCTAGCTTGACTTACTATATAACTGGATTGGGGGATTGCAAGGTGATTTATAACATGTTTGATTGAATTTCATTCTCCATGAATAACAGCACAAGTGTTATTTACTTTTGCTGATAAGAACCTTTTCTATTGCCTAGCTTTTGGAAAAGGGATTTGTTGCACATATTAAGGAAAAAGTACTTTGAAATCTCAAAAATATTTTTTCTTAAGGAAAACATAACTAAAAATCTAATTCCTGATATACTGTGGATAAAAGTAAATAACTACCAAAGGCAGATGTATGAATGTTAATAGTCTAATATTCTGGTGCGGCACAATCTCTTTTGTATTTTCTTTGCATTAAGTGAAACTATCAGAAATGTAATTTGCAAATTATTTTATTATATATTGTCCTGTAAACTAGATATATGCTGTGTTTATTTGTGGTTTGCGTGGAGGAACTAAATGCCTGGTAAAGTAATATTTATTCAAAATGAAAAAAAAGTAATTATAGGTGTAGGAAAAATCCATCAAAATAATAAAGGTAGAAAGAGCTCCCTCATGATTGAGGCGATAAGGTTTTAGTCACATTGAGATCGGATGTCTTTCACGCTATTTATTTCTAACAAGCTACAATTGTGAACTTCGTGGAGAGGTGAAGCAGGCCTAAGCTGGAAGTGATGACAGTTCTGTGTTTATAACATTTTCATAACCAAGAAACTGTGATGAGTGAATTTTTGGCTAATGCTGAAATATTTCACTATCCTGTTGGTATGTTTTAATACTCCTTTCATATAAAGAATACTGATCCTGTGTTTTCAAAGAATGTGTTAGTCAAGCATTTGAAAGTGCACTTACAAATCAAATTTGATCTGGGAATACACACTACATGTGTATAGATAAATTACTAGGCACCCGAGGACTTTCTGAATTTCAAAAAGCAAAAAGCTATGATACTCAGATTTTCATCTATATATGAAATTTGAAACTTTGTCTTCTGGATATTTTGGCATATCTGTCATATGCTAAATCAGTATGTCCTATCTGCCCAACGTGTGTGTGTGTGTGTGTGTGTGTGTGTGTGTGTGTGTGTGTGTGTGTGTTTGTAAAGGGTTCAAATGTGTTTGCATTGATTAATTTTCACATAGGGAACACCAGCACCCAGATCAAAACATACTGGTACCAACACCTTAGAAGTCCCCTATTTTCTCTTCCTATGCAGTTAGTTTTTAGTTTTTAAAACCTATGTAGTTAGACTAAAAAATGTATACTCTTTGGTGCCTAGCTTCTTGTGCTCATTGATAGGTTTGTGAGAGCCATTTATATTTTTGTGTATAGGAATATCAGGACCATAGGACATATGTTTATTTAGCTTCAGTGGACTTTTTTTCAGACCATTTTCCGAAGGAGTTTTCTCTATTTATACTCAAATCAGTAGTAACAAGTGTTTTGTTGGCTCCATACCATAGTCAATATTGGTATTATTTGCATTTTCTTTTTATATTAGAGATTTTGGTGAGTGAAGAGTAATATCATATTGTGACATTAATTTGTATTTCACTCTACATGTCAAAATTGAGTTCCTTTTATATTTTATTAATCACTTTCATATCATTATTTCTGAAATTTCTGCCTAAGACTTTGATCCATCTTAATGTTGGATTGTCTTATCTCTAAAATAGATTTGTAGTAGGTTTTATGTTATGGGCATGGATGCTTAGAAATATTAATTTAATTCCAATTAATTTAATTCCAATTAAATTCAATGTAGTCTAAATTATGAAAATTTTCTTTATGATTATCTAGGTCCCATATTTTAAAATAAAAGTCTATAGTGTTCTCCATTAAATTACATTTCTGTAATGGTTAGAATAGTCATTAAAAATGTTTCAAATTGCTTTCCCCTCACTTTTTATCTATCTAAACTATAGAATGGGCTAGGTTATGTCATACAGCATGTCCACTGCTAAATTGGAGATTTTCTATCATAAATTACCTGTCTAATGTGTGGTTGATAATGGAGTAGGGTAATTGATTATAAAATCTATACCTTTGGTTTTAGAGCACAAATATTGTTAAGAATGACATTTGAAGGCCCCTGGATGGCTCAGTCAGTTAAGCATCTGACTTTGGCTCAGGTCATGCTTTCACAGTTCATGGGTTCGAGCCCCACGTCGGGCTCTGTGCTGACAGTTGGCTCAGAGCCTGGAGCCTGTTTCGGATTCTGTCTCCCTCTGTCTCTGACCCTCCCTTGCTCACGCTGTCTCTCTCTCTCTCAGAAGTAAATAAAACGTTAAAAAATTTTTAAAAAGAATGACATTTAGTCTATATTTACACATATCCACATGTGTGCACATATACACACATAAATACATCATATATCTATTATATACATATTAATCTAATTATACAGTTATATTCATGGGAGATTTTATAGAAATGTTATATAATTATAATACGATCTAAAAATATTTGAATCTAATATATATTCTAATAATGAAATAGTATAATTATTTATAATGTGTGTGTGTATGTGTGTATATCCTCTCTTTTCTAAACTCCCACTTCTATGTATTCAACTGCCAGTAGACATCAACTTCAGCTGGATACCCAGCAGGCAACTTAAACTCAACAGAAATTATTTTTTTCCTGATTTTCTCTTCATTTGTCAAATCTTTCAATATTTTGCATTTTAATACTTGGCAGTTCTACCCCTCCTGTTGCTTAAGAAAAAACCATATCACTCATTCTTGATTCTTCCTGATTCTTGATTTCATCTCTAAAGTTAAATTATAAAGTACCTTAATGTTCGCCTTTTACACAACTACCATTCTAAGCTATATCCCCATCCCTGCCAAGGTTACAATAAAGACTTCTTGACTTGTTTCTGATGTACTCCTACTACTCAATCTTTGCCAAGCAACCAGAGGGGTCTCCTACAAAGTAAATCACATTACATCACGTCTCTGCTTACACTCTCCAGTAATATCCCATTTTGCTTAGAGTATTTTCCCAATGCCTTTCTTTAACTAATCTGATATACTGCAGAATTTGGACCTCATCTTAATCTGGGCAGAGTAGGATTGGTTTACCTTCCCTCAAATGCCAGGCACTGGTTAATTTGCCACCAAAGTAGTTTGCTTGACTTCCTCTTTCCCAAGAGCCCCTCCATTTCTATCCCCTGTGTCAGGAAACCTGATTTCCTTGGCCTTTTCAATCTTACCTCCGAGATTTTGAAACCCTAATCTTTCTCTTGTCTCCCAAGGATATGAGATAAGTAAATACTTTTCTCACTGTTATAGAAAGTAAATACTCTTTTTCACTATCCTGTTTCCTGTTTTTGTGGTAGCATTTATTCTATGCTTGGTTCCCTTTCTTGTTTTTTGTTTGTTTGTTTTTGTTTTTTTGTTTTCTGTTTGTTTTGTTTTGTTTTTGATTCTCAAGGGCTTAGTATGGATTCAAGCTAGAAAACCTGTTATCACTTCTGTAAAAATGTTCCTGCATTTCTCCAATCTATTTATCCTACAATAGATGGAGGACTATCTGTATTTTGACCCTGTCCTTAATTATTAACCAGATTTCACTGTCTGTTAACAGCCCAAAGCACCTGTAATCAGCCATGAAACCTGGTGCACAATCCAAGTCAAAAACATCGGATGGACCACTTCAAGGTCTATGTGAATCAATAAAATTCTGTCAATTAGCTCCAAAAAGAATAACTGATACTGATCTCCCACTAGCCTAATTGGTATCTTCCTTTAAAAAGTGACACTTGTGGGGCACCTGGGTGGCACAGTATGTTAAGCACATCCAACTCTTGATTTCTGCTCAGTTCATGATCTCATGGTTCATGAATTCGAGCCCCACATCAGGCTCTGAGCTGATGGTGCATAGCCTGCTTGGGATTCCCTCTTTACTTCTCTCTATCCCTCACCTGCTTGTGCTTACTCTCTCTCCTTCTCAAAATAAATCATTAAATATTTAAAAAATAATTAAAATGCCATAAAATAAAATAAAATGTCATAAAATGTCATAAAATAAAATGTCATAAAATAAAATAAAATAAAATAAATAAAATAAATGTGATGGTTGATCCTAAACAAGGAAAATATTGCCCAGGTTAGTATGATTATGACTAATAATTGTTGGAGGAAATCCTAGTTAATCAAGTACTAACATATACAAAAATTCAGGTAGAATTTTACTTTTAAAATATACTAGGTTGTATCATGTTTTTAATTTCAATGTAGAACCTTGAGTAAGGAGTTTGAATACTATAAAAATAATTTACTATATATTATTCTAATGGCGTAAGGTATCTTTAAGAAATTTCTTATGACTCTATTTCTATGAAACAAGCCAGTCATCTTTTTTATGTTTATTTGGTGACTATTTCTCATAATTTGGAGAATGTAAGTATTTTCAGTTTTGTCTTATTGAAAATGCAATTCTAAAAATATTCATATTTCCATTTTAAGAAGAATTTGTAGACAACTGTGTCTGAATATGACATTGATTGATATCTCATCAATACTTTGGATTTTTGACAAAACTATAATTAAAATATCCTAGAAAGGTAGGTAATGTTCTTCTTACAATAACAAGGAATTAACCTTCTCCCCTAAAGAGTGATATTCCCTTTTATCTAAATTAATTTTCTCGTTTCCTAAATTGAACTCCCTTACTTGCATATTACTTGTGTATCTCGTTTCTCCTCATCTCAAAAAATTTTTGAACTAGTTCTAGCCATTGGTAATAGAAAATATATTTAGTTTTGGATTTTATTGTTTTTGATTTCTGAGTTTTTTTTAGGCAAAGCAAAATTTCTTTCATCTGCCTTAAAATAATATGCTTCTTGCAATTCAACTGCAGAGATCTGGTTTAAATAAGTTCTCTTTCACAACTCTGATATTCAATGTAATGTTTAAGCTTATGATTCTGCCACAAGCACTGAACTAAAACAAATTACTCTGTGACAAACTACTGTATGAAATTCAGACTTAATGCAGCTAAAGTCCACAAGGATAAGTAAAAGTCAATTAAAAAATATATATATATAATATATATATAATATATATATATTATATATATATATAAAATTGTTTTCGGGGAAAAATGAGAAAATTAGATTTGCCGTCAACTGACTTAGGCAAACATTTTCTCCAAAGCATAACTTTATTATCACTTATTGTTTCAATGATTCAGCTTCATGCCTGTGAAATGAGCAGAAGAAATCCTAAACTATTGCCCAGTGTTGTGAGGACCAAAGGGATACTGTATGTAGTGGAATTTTATGGTGCCTTGGACTCACAGACTGAAACCAAATCTCACTTCTGGCCTTTACTACAAGAGTGATCTTACCAAGTTTTCAGAATCTCATTTTTCATTGGAAAAATGAGAATAATTATAACTTTGTCATTAAAGATTGTCATTTAATAAAACAGCATGATACATGACAGGGATTCAATACATTGTACTTACATAAAACTATCTTATAAACTTCTAAGTGGCTATAAAATGTAAGATTGATAACTGTTATCATTATTTTATTCAAATAATAAGATGAATGTTATTCTAAAACAGTGTTGTCAATAAATATGCATAGAACTTTGCATCAGAAAAACCTTTAGAATTGTGTTGTATTATAAATTTAAATCTGATTTTTGCAAGAATAGTTTTGATATATATTATACCAACATATTTTAAAAGTCATATTTCTTTAAAAGTCAGGATATATACGATTTTTACTTTTCAAAAAATTAATGTGCTTTTTAAGTAGCTCTCTGTATATCTTACAATTAAAATAGTTTATATTTTATTTTAAAAATTGATTCTAGGTCTCTCCTCAGATATTCCATCTTTTTATTTTTTGGAAGATAATACGTTAATTTAAAGACATTGGCAACTAACACCAGATTCTGTATAGAATCTATGTCTATAATTGTCTGTTTTAATGTGCTGAATTTAGTTCCAGTATTTTGGTGTTTCAGTTAAAAAAAATTACTCTTTGTTTATCTATTCAAAATATAAAGGCCCCAAAAGACATAATTTCTTCTCATAGACAATGCATTTTTCCTCTGGTAGGCAAGAAGTCTGACAGCCAGAATGAAGTGTCTTCAAGCCAGTCCAGCTGACATCTAGAGGGTCCTTCATGTGTTTTCACATAAAGATTTGTGAAGAAAATTACTGTTGTCTTTGTTGTAAGCCATTATGTTTAGGGGTATATTGTGTTATATGGAAATTAATAATAGAAACAATCAGCCACAAATAAAGTGGACATGCACTCTTTAAAAGTTTTATACCCTGCACATATATTAATGTCTATGTATAAAGCTATCAATATATTGACAGAACTCCAAATTATTAAAATTGCCTCCAAAACTGAAATCCAAATCAGGGAAGCCTTGGTAGCTCAGTCAGTTAAACATTCAACATCAGCTCATGTCATGATCTCATGGTCCTTGGGTTCCAGACCTGCGTAAGGCTCTATATTGACAGCTCAGAGCCTGGAGCCTGCTACAGATCTTGTTTCTCCTTCTCTCTATGTTCCTCCCCTGCTTGTATTTTGTGTCTCTCTCTGTCTCTTAAAAATGAATAAATATTAAAAATATTTTTTAAAAAACTGAACTCCAAATCACTAACATTGCCTAGAGATCCATGTCAATTTCTATCAATATATCCATTTGTTCTGTAGAAATTATCAGTTATGGGGTACCTGGGTGGCTGAGTCAGTTAAGCATCCCACTCTTGATTTCATCTCAGATCATAAACTCACAATTCATGGGCTAGAGCTCTGTGTTGGGCTCTGTGCTGACAGTGTGGAGCCTGCTTGGTATTCTCTCTCTCCCTCTCTCTCTCTCCTCCACCCCAACCCCTTCTCTCCCTCTTTCACAAAATAAATAAATAAACTTTAAAAAAATAAAGCTATCAACTTGATTCCTGAATATATTTATGGGTTAGACCAATCTTTATGGGGCTATGGGGCTAGAACAAAGCCTAAGAATTTATAATATTAGACATCAATATTTATACATAAAAAGATAGGGAAGAAGACTGTTTAGTATTTGCTATTGGTATAATGATGGAAAAAATAGATATCTCATCATTCAGAAATAAATAGTGCACACATGGTCACCTATTTACATCTAATGTAACATCATAATGACCTGGGATATGGGTGGCCTTTATAAATAATATGTGTTGATTTCATTGTATATCTTTCTGGAAAATATTAATCCTATACCCTATCTAACACCATAAATAAACATTAATCATATCCTGAATATGAAATGTATTAAAAAGGAAGCTTCTACAGAAAAACAGATTATTTTTATAACCTTGATATAGGTAAAGATTTCTTAAACAGGCCAGAAAATAATGAGGAGAAAACATAGGTTAGATTATATTAAAATTACAAAATTCTGCTTTTTTTTTTTAAACAATTTTTTTTAATGTTTTATTTATTTCTAGGAGAGAGGAAGACAGCGTGAACAGGGGAGGGTCAGAGAGAGAGGGAGTCACAGACTGAAACAGGCTCCAGGCTCTGAGCTGGCAGTCAGCACAGAGCCCGACGCGGGGCTCGAACCCACGAACAGCGAGATCATGACCTAAGCGAAAGTCGGACGCTTAACCGACTAAGCCACCCAGGCGCCCCAAAACTCTGCTTTCTAAACAAAGATAGAAAGGATAGAAAAGATTTATATCCAAAATTTATGTCAATATAAGTATATACATATTAATATACATTGATACATACATATCAAAAGACTCAAATCCATTAAATATTTTGAAACACTTCACATCAATCAGCTAAGCAGACAATGAATAAAATAATGAGTAAAAAATCTCAATAGGCCCTTCATATACCGGAAAAAAATGATAAATAAATCTTTTGAAATGGAACTCAACTTTATTAGTACTAGGGAAGTGTAAATTAAAACACAATTTAATTTACACTAGGGAGGTGTAAATTAAAACACAATGCAAATTGCTACGTACTCAACAGAACGACTAAATTTTAAAAAGCCAAACAATATTGGGGCGCCTGGGTGGCATAGTCGGTTAAGCGTCCGACTTTCGCTTGGGTCATGATCTCGCGGTTCGTGGGTTCGAGCCCCGCGTCGGGCTCTGTGCTGACTGCCAGCTCAGAGCCTGGAGCCTGTTTCAGTCTGTGACTCCCTCTCTCTCTGACCCTCCCCTGCTCACGCTGTCTCTCTCTCTTTCTCCTAGAAATAAATAAAAAATATTTAAAAAAAAAAGCCAGACAATATTGATAAGATGTGGGAAAAATTGAATTATAAGTGTCAGGCAGAGTAAGTTTGTACAAGTAACTTGGATGAAATGTTTGGAAGAATAACCTAACGATCCCATCCTTAGTTAGACACCTAACCAGATTTACGTAGACTACACACACACACACACACACACACACACAGTGAATATACATGTATATTCATACATAGTGAAAAACGTAAGATTTTATCATTGGTAAGCATAGTGTTTAACTATGGTATATTCACACCATAGAAAAAAACATGTATCTCACAAGGTATTGGGGAAAAGTGGCCAAACACAGATGAGTACATACTGTATGATTTCACTAACCTCAACTTCACCTATGCATATTATAATTAAAAAAAGAATTCTAAAGAAACAAAGAATATTCCTGCTTCATATTCTGAGGTCCCATACTTACCATGTTATTTCAGAGGATCTGAATCCTAATGATTTTATATAAGGATATTTTATTTTCTTATATTAGACACAAAATGACTCAGCATTGAAGTGAATATGAGACAAGAGGTGCTGGTTGAAATCTGTAAAAAAATTTAAAAATATTTTTTTAATGTGTTATTTCTGTCTGAGAGAGAGAGAGATAGCGTGAGCAAGGAAGGGTCAGAGAGAAAGGGAGATATAGAACCTGAAACAGGCTCCAGGCTCTGAGCCAATTGTCAGCACAGATCCCGACTCGGGTCTCGAACCCATGAAATCATGACCTGAGCCAAAGTCAGACGCTTAACCGACTGAGCCACCCAGGCACCCCGAAATTTGTAAATTAAACAATAAAGCATTCCTCTCAGTTCAGCTTATATTTTGCTTGTATCTATTCTGAATGACTGTATGTTTTTTGTTTTATGTCACATATAATATTTTACTGTTTTTCAAGCATTACTTAATCACAGTAGATGAATGTTTTACCCACTTTTTGTTGTTGAGTAATTTACGCTTACAGACATTAATGAACTTTCTCAATTTTACACAGTAGAAAGTGAGAGAATTTTGGATCAAGCCTAATTTTATCACTGTGAAACAAGAGTGTTTTAACACTGACAAAGACTTTCAAATATGATGACTTGGGGTACCTCGGTGTTCAGTCAGTTAAGCATCTGATTCTTGATTTCAGCTCAGATTGTGATCTCAGGCTCAGCACTGGCAGTGTGGAGTCGGCTTGGGATTCTCTATGCCCCTCCCCTGTTTGCTGATGCATGCGTGTGCATGCATGTATGCACGCATTCATGTTCACATGCTCTCTCTCTAAAAACAAATTGAGAAACATCAAAGAAAATTTTCCCTTGGAATTCATTTTGATTTGAATATTTCTATTAACATAGTATGACCATGGAATAATAATAAAATATAACTTATATTTTATAAAGCACTATTGTGTAAAGAACTACTCTCTCTACCCCAAAGAAAAACAATCATTTGGTCTCTTAAACTTTTCAGTTTTTTTAAAATTAAATTTACACTCTTCAATCACATGTTTTATAGTATATGAGATATTAAAATTTCTTACTGCTAGATTTGGTTGCTTATGATTGCTTGAGGTCAGGTAATTAGTAAACTGTCTGATATAATATGCAGCATAATTAATACAGCTTAATGAAAAGTAATTTTTAAACCCTCATGTATTCTCAGAATTACAGTAATGAAATTATTATCTAAAGGTCATAATAAAATCATTTTTAGAAAACATCCATTCAGGACTGAATTAAGCATAAGTCATATTTTCTCATGTGATCAATTACAAAAAATAAAATCAGAGCTTTTTAAAGATGATTTTTATGTTAATATTCACATTGTTAGCATTTGACTTTAGTAAATAAATTGATAGTACAGTCTCTAAAGTTAAGGAAAAATCCTTAGAAGGTAATTGGAAACTATTTGTATAAAGTTATCAAAATAATAGAAATGTAGAGTTTTAATGAAGTTGTAAATTTGCTTTTATACTGAATTAAATTGAAAGGAACTAATAATTCATATTTTATATCTTTAAAGAAGAACTTGCTAATGTAACAGTGATAGCAATGGACATAAATATTTTATATGCATTATGAATATTAAAAATAACAAATTATTTGTGTATATTTTCTATTTTAGCTGCATTGTATTATGTCCTGCATCTCCAAAAATTATTAAACTGATTATTGCCACCAAATATTAGCAACCAATAGTTAAATATTATTTCATATTTTAAGTTTAAGGATTTAATCATGGGACTGATAACAGTTGTTCATTTGTGATATTATCAAATCATTTTCCAACCAGATGACTTTAGAGGATTAATAAAACTATGTAATAACGTAAAATTTCATTATGATACTATTTTATTCAATCCAGTTTGGACTTCTTAAAAATGTAAACAACATATGTGTTGACATTTTTTTCTTTTCCTTTTCTGCATTTTGATTTTTGTAACTTTATGAAAGAAACATTTTCTAAGAAATTTCATAACATAAAATAGATGACAGCTGAATTTATAACAAAACAAATGTTATCACAACTAAAATACACAAAGAAAAATGGCACAGTTATGATTATCATGCAGCTAAATTTTTCTTGGGCAAGCTCAAACTAAGAGAAAAAATTATTAACTGATCTTTCTAGGAGAAGCTTCAACCTTTTTTATTCCTATCATTTCTTGCCACGTTATCCAGATTCCTGAGTTATGCATTATCTTTCCAAGAGTAAAAAAGCTTTTTGCCATTATGTGTTCTTAAATATTTTATTAGTACAACTATATACAAAGGATTTACTACCTATAAGTTATTGTATTTTAGGAAAGTAGGTTTGATACAATATGCTAGTATGTTTAGCAATTGTGTATGTTATTTGAAAATAATAATGGTGGTTTCATTAATAGTCCAAATATTGACTCCATTTCATATGCCTATTAATCTATAACAATTAAGTTTTTGTATCACCTGAATATTTCTTAACTGGGGATACAATGATAAAAGTGATTCATCATTTTTTAGGAAAAAGAAGGAAATGGTTTTGAATTGAAATTGTGAAATCTATAAAGTTTTATTTAAATGATTTGAATTTAAGATTTAAGTTAGGAATACCTGGGTTCTTCTTGCTTATATCATTTGTTAATATAAAAGTCACAGTTTACTGGAGATATGCATTTCTTTTATTGTGAAATATTAAATTCTTTTGACATTTCGATTATGAAACCAAGATTTATGTCTAGCAATTCTCACATTATGCAATTTATTTTCAGAAGTGGAATGAGTTACTTCATTTTACAAATCTGATTAAGAAATATCTGGTTTAAGGATTCCAGTAAAGAAAATGTAGTTTAATAAATTGCTAGTGTTTACCCACCTCCAGATATTATTTATCACTTCTTTTATAATTTTTATTTATCTTTTCAGGATGACAGATTAACATTTTACAATACTCCTTTTGAGAAAACTGTTTTCTCAATAAGAAATGTATCTTTTAAAGATATATTCTTCTCTCTATATAAAAATTCCCAAACAATTGATTCTCCTGGTCTCTCTTAAATTCCCTCTCCATTAAAAACTCAATACAAGAAAACAAGCCTCAAAAATGATTTTGATATTCTCACAGATGCCTCCCCTTTTTTCATGTAAAGGATTGTCTTTCATGGAAAGCTTATATTTTCATATCCATCCAGCTAATCTTCCAAGTTGGCAGCGTTGTCTTTTTTAAATGTAAATTCCATAACCCTCTATTGCTTAAATATCTTCAACAAAATGTCATACAGATCATATGCTTGAATATGGCGTGTATGATCCATTTCAGTTGGGCTTTTCTTATTTTATCATCCAGTCTGTCCCCAAGTGTCATAAACATAATATCCAAATGAGTTGTTTAGTACTCTTGCTTCTGGAGTTAATGAGTAGCTTCTATCAGGCTAATGATCCTGTCAAGGAAGAGTAGAAAAGACATCTCTGAAACCACCAGAAAGCTGCTGAGACAAAAAGGTTTTAGGGTCAAAATTGCAGAAAGAAAAGAATAACAGGTTGAGTTACTGAAATATTGAGTTGGAATTCTGCAAGCAGCCTTCCTTCCTGGCCGTTTATCAGTAAAGATGCTGAGAAATACAGTGGTTATGGCTGTATAGCTGATAAAGAGCGGTCTTGGCAGTCTTAGAAAGCTGCAGAAGCAAAGAAAGGAATTTGGCTTTCACTGGAGGGAGTCAATAGTCTAGTGAGAAGGAAGATAAGGGGAAGTGAGCCCTGCCCTCAGCAGCTTTTCCCAGGAGGCTTTTCCTGAATTGGGAATTCTGCCAAACTAAGCAGAACGATGCGGAAACAGATGGTATTTTACAACAGGCTGACAGTGATGAGGAGACAAATATTGGAATTCAGAACCTTCGAAGGAAGGAAGCATCAACAAACTCCCTAGATTCTCAGATTGGACCCCTGGGGTACTACACAGGGGTAGGCCAAGCTTAACAAAAACTCCAGTCCAGTGTCTAGTCAGCTCAGTCTTTAATTGATTTAAGATGTTTTAATTCTTAGCCTATTTGGTTAAGAGAGAATGGAATTCAGCCATACTTGAAAGATTATCCTAGTCTATCAGAATTTACCCTACCAAACAAGAATCAGAACCAAACCTAAACTGAGAAATAGGCAATTAAAAATTCAGTATATAATAGTATATATTCAGTATATATATATATATATAGTATATAAAAAGTATATAGTATAAAAAAAGTATATAGTATATAAAATTCAGTATATATTCAGTATATAATAGTAGATGAAGTTATCAGAAAAGAGAATTAGTGAATGAAAGAGAAGTCAATAGAAATATTCATTTTGAATCATAGAGAGCAAAATTTAAAAAAAGAAAGATAAAAGTTTGTAAGAAACATTGGAATACAGTGAAAAGGTCTAACATACTAGGAATTGGAGTTTCAGAGAGAGGGAGAGAAAAGAGAGAAAAAAGATCAAAGTAATATTCAGAAAGAGAGTTTAATAAATTTTCCATATGCATACCCTCTCTGATTCAAATCATAAATGTTTACTTTTTTACCTGCTCTTCATAGTGCCTTGTATTTATCTACCATTGTTCCTACCACCAGATGTTGCCATTATATATATATATAATATATATATATAATGTTATATATATAATATATAATATATATCCACAGTACTTAGCACAAGGAGTTCTTAAAACTTCCTTTTTAATGGACTAATTAAATGTTTAAAGAAATATTCTATAGCACAGATTTCTTTTCCATTGTATAATTTATTTGCTCTTAAAGTTAATATTTGTCCAACAATTACCTATGTATCTAAAGTAGTTGGGTGGAGAAAAATACAGCTAAAGACTCTGGGTTTACTACCAATTAATTGAATTTAAGAAATCATTTATAAATACATATTTGTTGAAAAGAATTAAGTAATTAAGTGGGAATGAAATCCCTTAGGTGCAAGAGAAATAGCATATGTTAAGCACAATATTTCCCCCACCCCTCCTCACCAATTGCCAGTGTATAAACTTTGAGTTTATTTAATTATTATCAGCTTTCATAAAAGTTATGATTTTATGTCATTAATGCCGAATGAGACAATGAAATTGAGAGCCAAGTATCATTTTTTACTTTTTTCACTTAACAGTTTATAAATATTATCAATAATATGTCTTTGAACAGAAATGTCAATGGTAGACTTTCAAAGGAAATGAAAACTATATGCCATTTGTCTTCATGGGGTCTTTAAAGCCTTAAAGAAAACATGTATAGTTAAGCCTATTTTGATTTAAATCTACTACCAAGGCAATTGAATAAGAGAATAGGAAAAAATAGCCTTTGTCTTCTCTTTCTTGCAGAAAATTACTCTTATACTTTCCAGACTTGCTGGGTCAAATGTGAAGGTAAGCCAATGGTGTATCTTTGGTTTATAGATGATTCTAACAGATGAAATCAATAAAGTTGTTATGAACGTGTAGTTCGAATGAAAGGGCATTTGGCACATCCTACATAATTGATTTTAAAGCTGATTTAAAACTGCTTGGTTCTTACTTTGGAATTTTGAAAACCCAATGCCATAAACAAAATATTTCTGTTAACACTAAAGATTCTAATTTGCAGTCTACCTCTCTGACACACAAAGCTGACAGTTCTGTCTTTGTTATGGCATAAATTAGAAGGAACACGAACAAAATTGATTATTAATTACCCTGAGAGCAGCAGAACAAAATTAACAGTGTCATAGTCTCTAGATTGGGATCAGTAGCTTCTAAAACAATACATAAACAATTGTTTAAACTATAATCAATTTTACCTGAATTAGAAGTTATTACTAGCAATTAGTGACCATGTAACTTTGATATCAATGAAATCTGCCAAAAGAAATTATGGAGTCTACACCATTTTAACAATTTAGGTAATTTGGCTCAAGACTGTTATGAAAAAGGGCTTGGGTAACTGTAATGAAGAAATGTTATATGAGCGAGGAACATGAGTTTTAAAATGCTGTTCTCGATGTGTGATGTGTATCTACTAGAAACAAACATATTTTTGCTGTATTATTGGAAGTATACAACATTTATTTAAAAAATAACTGATCTTAATGGGTTATAGTATTATTTCTATTTCTATTTTTTATTCCATTATATTTCTGTCATAATATGAAAGAAATGAATTTTCATTATTAAATTAACAATAGCACCTTGTCACAATACATCATGACCATTTCCTCTGCATCAACAGTATTCATAAGAACTACTAAGGTCTAAATATAGGATTTAATACCAAAATATTTTGAACTGGAAGTAGTGAAGATTTCATTCATTCTAACTTAAACACAAAATATAGATATGTGTATATTTTTTAACCTAAATTTCCCCCTTTAGTTAAATATAAATATTGTTATTTGTTTCAGTATTTGTCTACATTTCAGATTGAAAGCAATGGTTTTAGGCTTAGAAGGAAATATCCAATTAAATTGTCATAAAGGATGGACATGCCATTAGGTTTGCCATTTGAAACTAATATAAAATAGAAATTTCCTTCAGACTAGTTTTCAAAATCATGAGTCTACCTTGATGTATTACTTTCTATGTAAAACTAAATGCATGATCCATTTATGATATTGATTTTCTTATATTCCTGACTCTAATGAAAGAGGTCTTATAGAACCGTTTCCAAAACATATCCTTGTGAATGCAGACACCAAACTGTTACTTAAAATAGCAAAATAAGTAACAAAACATCCCTTGGGAAGGGTGATATTGAAAACCTGGTTTGATTCATGAAAAATCTGTTAACTAAGAAATCACAGAGTCTTGGAGTTGATAAAAAGAACTGCGACTTCAATTTCAAGCTCTTTTTAACACCTGATTTTTTTTTTTTTTTACTGAATTCAACAGGGCCAATTTAAATGAAATTAAAAACTGAGCTTCACTGGTTGAAGTTGGATTGAGAAGTACTCCATTTATTTCTGTTTGCACACCAAACTTCACCCTTCCTGTCTTTTACAATGATTCCAAGGTATTTCTACAGAATAGCCCCCAATCTTCTCTAAGTGTTTTAAAAATCACTGAATTTAAGATGCTAGATGTCACATTAATATATCAATTTTTCTATTGACATATTAATAATGGGCATTCCCATGCTTATATTAGAATGAATTAGCTTATTAGCTGGCTGAATGAAAAACAGAGAAAAAAATTAAGTCTTTCTTGATAAAATTCCATGGTAGCAATCAGATTGTTCTCAAATTCGTGACAAAATCTGTGTTGAACGAAGTAAATTATACAGTTATTCCCTTGAGAAAGTACAAGGACATAAAACCCATTGCAAGAGTAAACAAAATGTAGGTACATGATAAAGTACAGTGAAAAAATTAGCAATATTAAATTATAAAGCAGTTTTACTGAGGTCTCTCTCCTATATCTTTCTGTTAGGTCAACATATTATAATATATGTTCAAGTGTGATAAGTGCTATAAATAAGGAAGTGCAAAATTCATTGGGATGAATTCGTGGATGTAGTGGTATGTAATCTGGGCCAAGTAGAACAAAAGGATATTGGAGGAAATGGGTCACAGGGAAGATTTCAAGATATCATTGATTGTTCTTTCTCTTATCTCACATGATTTGCAAACCTCTCTATAATATAGTGCTATTCACTATACATAATAGTATTTCTTAATATTTGTATCACCTTGACCCCATAGAGGTGAGCTTAACAATTTTGTTTTCTTTGATGTTTTCTCCCCTCAATAATTCCTTAAGGTTGTTCAATTCAAGTATTCTTGGCACTCTGTTTCTTAAAGCCACATATTTTTATGGAGGTGCAGTGGTGAAACTGATCATATGGTAAAAATCCTCTCAAAGTCTACCCTTTCTAAGGTTAGGACACCACTCCAGTGAGCACTCTTATAGCCCTTCCAGAAAACACATGGAACAATAACTGCAGGTAAATTGGAATGCCTCCTCAGTCACTTGTCACTGGGGAGTCACCACTGCAGCCACCAAACTCTCTTTAGTTGTCAAATTGATGTCATTTCTTTGATAATTAGCTTCTGAAAATCGTAGATGGGATACTTTGTTTTGTTTAAATACTGTCTGGTTATCTGCAAAGAGAGGAAATCAGTCCTTCATGAGTCAGTTTGCCTATAATCTGTTATTGGAAAATTTTCCTGACCCTTCTTGTATCTCTCTGATCTAACCTTTGTAATTTCTTTGTCACTATTTCACACATATTTACTCAACCCAGGAGATTCTAAGGCATGAATGATCGTGCAGTAGTTTCACCAACATTGTCCCAAACATGACATTTCTATGATTAATTCAAAGACACTAAGCACAAAAAATAAATAATACAAGTAGCCATGCACACCTAGGGGATGAGAGATTCCAAAACTCATTTATCCTAGTACATGCTACCATTCTGTGAACTTCTCTAAGGCAGGAAGAATATTTCATTTTTTTCCTTTGTTGACATTATCATCTAGCTTAGTCTCAGGCAAGCAGTGAAAAAAAAAGTATGTGTTTAATGAGTGAATCTTTTTTTTGAGTAAATAATAAAAGAAACAACTAACTTACTAGTTCATTTGCTACCAATATATTAATCCTTATGTTAATGTTGTGTTATGGGTTAATGATTATATTTAGTCTTACTGAAAAATTATTGTAAATTATTTGAGAAACATAATAAACTTAAAACCTTCTTTCAAGTTTCCAAAATGCCCAGATTGCAATGTAAAGTATGCTAAAATTTTGGCTACCTTCCCTGATGGAAATGTTATAAAGTATATCATTAACTGTATTTAAGAATCATACAATACTCTTAAAAAGAGAGAGATGAAATTTTACACAAAATTTGCACCTGTGTTGCTATCACTAACTTAGGGAGGTATTTGAGTTTACATATAGGTAACTATCAATGATTATTTCCTATACAGATGGATGCGAGGTTGAAAAACATATATAAAAACTTTGATAGGGAGAGTATAGTAGGTTTAAAATTGTTCAGCAATTTCAAATAGAAGGATGCATGCAATCACAATAAAACATGTTTCGGGGTAAGCTAAATTTGAAATTTTTACATTTTTTACCATCTCATGTAACACGAAATAGAGTTGCAAGATAAGGATAGAATGAGACATTGCTTTTCTCCTTCTCATCTTCCTTTTCTTCCATTTTCTTTATCTTCTCCCTTTATCTTCATTCCCTTCTCTCTTAAGCCCATCTGTAATGATTACAATGTTTACAACATAAGCAAGAAATCATGTAAACAAATTGGACATCTGGTTGGGAATAGTGAACAAAATCGTTTTAAGTAAGGTGCTGGGACTTTATCAACAAGTAAATTTAGCTACAGAACCCTGAATAAGCAGATGTGAGGGATGATTTAAAGGACAAAAAATCTACAAATATCACCATAATGCACATATTTTTTATTCACATCTTGTTTCTTTTCTTTCTTCCTTCCTGAAGAAATCATCAGATTAGAAGAAAGTAAGCAACCATCTACAGAGGTCCAGAAGCAATCAACCTAACCCTCAAGTTTTGATAATTGAGCTTTAATAATTTTTTTATAAATTCATGTGAAAATATGCATTTCTCTGTATAATATATTCATTTACTTCAATGTAAGAAGTAGTGTCTTTACATAAAATTCTGAGCTTTCTTGTCAACTGAATAACAAGGATCATTTTTATTTTGTTTTGTTTTACTGTAGCTTTCCAAAATTCCCTACATATTGTTCTTATGAGGAGTATTTAGTAGGTCAATTTGAGAGAAAGAATGACTTTATATGACATGTTTAAAACACCTTAGAGGGCAGAAAATGGATGAGACTTTGGTTACCTTGTGCTGCTAAAAATTAAAATGTGAAAAACAGATCTTATATGAAAGTACTCGATAACAATCTTTGGGTATAGGCACAAAGAATGAGGACATGAGATAGAGTCAATAATGTGAACAAAATAAATGTGAAATAATAAAGGCTGTCTTGCTATAGTAAATTTATAATCATGAAGTTCTGTCATAAAACACAGACAATAACATTAACTGTCCTTGAGGAATTTTTTTTAATGAAATTATACTATTAAGGCATAAGTGATTGGCAAAGTCTGTAATAATATATGTACAGCGTTTTGTGCTTCCTCCAGCCTGTAATAATAATTAGATAAGTTCATATGATTTGGAATAGTTTGTAATGGGTTTTGTTGAAATGATTTTCGTCTGGTATTTTATGTCATTACTGGATATAGCAAAATGGATAAGTAAAATCAAGCAAATATATGGAGATACATCCCTCTGTGTGCCATTTTTCAGTGGAAGTTTGTTAACTAGTTTTTTTGTGTAATTATAGATAAAAATACAACATTTAGCCACTTTCACACATATACATTGTATTTTTCTTTTTTAAAATTTTTTAATGTTTTATTTATTTCTGAGAGAGAGAGAGAGAGGGAGAGGGAGAGGGAGACAGCGTGAGCAGGGGAGGGTCAAAGAGAGAGAGAGATACAGAATCTGAAGCAGTCTCCAGGCTCTGAGCTAGCTGTCAGCATACAGCCCGATGCGGGGATTGAACCAACGAACCATGAGATCATGACCTGAGCTGAAGTTGGATGCTTAACCGACTGAGCCACCCAGGCGCCCCCATGTTGTCTTTTTCTGAATGTATGTCTATTTATAGATAGATGATAGATAGATAGATAAATAGATAGATAGATAGATAGATAGATAGATAGATAGATAGATAGATGGATAGATAGATACTGATATATATCTATAGACACAGATGCTTTTTCCATCGTCTGTAACTTAGTTTTGGCAAAAGTCATGGTTACCAGTTATAAAAAGGAAAACATCATGTCTCATGGGCACTTTTGTTCTCTACCTAGACACATTTTGACCATATATTTCATCTGTACTTAAAAAAGTTATTTCCTTATACTAAAAATTTGATCAGGTCTTATACTTTATGCTCTCTTTTGAAATTATTATCCAGCATCGTATTACTTTTATTTTAAAAACTCTGAAAATTAACCTATATTCAATGCCTCCAGCTTCACATCCAACATTCTAATCTTAACTGCTGATTTTTCTCAGCTAGCCAATCTAACTATAGGCTTTTTTATTCCACTGATATCATTTTTCAAATGTTAATGTTTACCTCATGTCAAATGTATTCCTACTTAGGATTTTGAAACTGCTAATCATTAATCTTCTACTAAAGAAAATATCTTCTTCTTTTACTTTTCAAGCAGTGAATATTATTCTCACAAGCTGAATGGTTTCTATTTTCTTCACCATCTCAATTTCTGCTGCATTCTATACCAAAAAATGTAGTTTTTCTATAGGTGTTTTTGTTGGCTTTCTGTTTATTTTGTTCTCATTTATCTGTCTGTGGTCAATTAAATTTACTCCCTGGCTTCAACTCTCACAAAAAGCATGACAAACTAAAAATATTATCTCCATGACTTTTTCTGAACTTCATATTCAACAGTAATCTTATTATATACATGTCATATATGGAATAATATATGTTAAATTTTATGTACATGATATAATAATATATAACATCATAATTTATTAATAAAATAAAGTACTTATCTTGCCATTCTTATATGGAGAGTGTTTGAAGATCACCAGAGGCAGAAGTAAAGATCAAACTTCTAGAGGAATCACAGCTAATAAACACCACTAACTCATCAACAGCTGCTATCTTTTGTGAGATGTTGATATGAGTGTTATGATAGGGGAATGAAGTTAATACACCTGAATTTCTCATCGGTGTTAAAATGATTAAACAACAGGCAAACAAACATGATGTATTTATTGATATGATACAATATGAGTTGAACAATGTTATCGATGACATATTCTTTCCAAGCACTGAACATGAATCACGCTTTTAATTGTGTTAGTTTAAAGAGAAACAAGCTGAGTGACACTGGAAAGATAACATCAGCTGAACCCCCCACACCATATGGAAAATTCTTTGTAACATGTGATATATTTTCTTAAATAAAGTAATACCACAGGGAAAAATGAAGCAGATTAAAGAGATATAAGCCAAATACAATGTACAGACTTTACTTGGAACTAAATTCTAAAAAAAAAAAAAATAGAATTAAATATATTTACAAAACTATCAGCGAAATTAGTGGAGAATGTCAAATCCTGTAAGAAATTACAATGTACAGACTTTACTTGGATCTAAATTCTAAAAAAAAAAGAAATAAATTAAATATATTTATAAAACTATCAGTGAAATTAGTGGAGAATGTCAAATCCTGTAAGAAATTACCCCTAATTTTGTTGTTTGTGTTTATCATTTTGACACTATTTTTTAAAAATCTAGATACATATTTTTTAAAAATCTATAGATACATGTTAATGTATCTATACAGTGTATATATATGTGTATATATACATTTTATATACTATACATAGTATATAGTATATATAAATATATAATCTGTATATGTAGTATATAAAATGTATATATAATTAAATATTTTTCTTTCTTTTATGTTTTCTCTTTAGTTTATCCCTGGTCTTCTAGTCCTTGAATGTCAGTTTTATCAGATACAATAGAGGAAACCTGAAGCTCCTACCAACCTTTCCACTTCCTCATAGCTGTGCCTGTGCTTTTGTTGTCCTTCTGGTGACACACTTGCCTCTTTGGATAAAGCTCAGCATATGAACTGGGATGAGACAGTCACGACTCTCAAAATAACTCTTTATTCCAGGATGAGTTCATTTGCTAAGCTGGGCCACCCTGAGTAATCACTTATTGTGTTTTTCTTACTAGCGATGGCAAGAAAAGCTTTCTTTGTGTTTTGACGAAAAGCCTATAATCCAGAACTGTTTTTTGCAATGTAGCAATGGGTAAGCATCGTGCGTGTGTGTGTGTGTGTGTGTGTGTGTGTTTCCTAGTGTTTATTTAAATTCCAATTAGTTAACATACAGTGTAATGTTAGTTTCAGGTACACAATTTAGTGATTAATCACTTCTGTACAATACCCAGTGCTCATCACAAGTACCCATCACCCCTCTAACTCATTTCCCTGCCTGCCTTCCTTCCACAACTCTCATTTTGTTCTTTGTAGTTAAGAGTCTGTTTTATAGTTAGCCTCTCTTTTTACAATGGGTGAAGACAGTCTATACAACAAAATGTAGATCATGCCCATAAAGATGAAGTGATAATTAGTGGGGAGAGAAAAAGGGAGAAGGAAGGAGAGAAGCCGTGTACAAGTCTTCATATCCTTGGTTTTATTTATCCTTGGTAGGAGCCCAAGTCTTTTGTTTGGAATCAAGAACAGACGGATTTCAATTCTTACATGTTTATTTAAATTGGGGTTTTGTCACTTACAAATAGATACACAACTATTATACAAGATTCTCAGTTGTGTTCATATTTTGGATATCAGGGTAAAAATCATTTGGAAGAAAATAAAATCCACCCAATATTGTATATGTTCATTTATATATTTATTCATCCAGCATATATGAAGCATATTTTTACGTCTGTGACTAAGCCTTTCTGGAAACATAGTCAAACCAGATGTACAAAGATCTCTGCCTATATAATTCTCCCAATATATGGCAATTATACAAATCATTACAATGGAAGGCAGTGCATTCTTTAAGAACCAAATGCAAAGTGCTACAGGAACACAGAAAATAGACAACATACACTGTAGTTTCCAAGTTACTGCTGAAAAATTATCTTATCTTCAAAAATTGTCCTATCTGAAAAGTTGTCTAAGTTTCATGTTGGAATCAACATGTTACTGATAATGACAGCAGAATCAAGTTAAAACACTGGAGTGACTCTCAACCATTCTTACAGACTAACATTACTTACAGAGCTTTAATAAAGTACCCTATACCTAGGACTCAGCCTAAATGATTGTGTTCAATTAATTTGGAGTGTGCCTTGGATATGGCTATTATTTAAATTGCTGCAAAGTGATTTTATTGGGATGCCAGGGTGGATAATCACTGACCTAGATTCCTAGGAGGCCCAGATAATATAAGCATTACTTGGGGAATTAGAAGAAATATGTGAAAGAATTTTTTTTCTCTCTGTCTGCAATATTGAGAATTTCAAAGTAATGCATGGGAATTTCCAAGTATAAGGAGTCAAACATCTGACATCTACATTCTATTCAGATTGATCACCATAGTGAATGGTGAAAACTAGTACAAAATTATATTTTCAAAAGATTTCTGTTGAAGGAAGTCATTAAGAGGACATGACCTCCAACTGACTTGTGAGCTGGACCCTGGCAATCTGAGGCTCTTCACTCTCTCCCCTGTTCTTGGAATGTGCACTCCACTTGCCTTCTACATAATAGAAGCTGCCCAAGGACAAAGATTTGAGATGGTAGTATGTTGATACCATCTAGAAGGTGTATGTGACTCAGCTCAGTTAAGACCTCTATATAAACCTTAAGATTCTGGTGGGAGCATGCAGTGTCAATTTATCTTGCAGCTGCCCAAAACAAGCCTAGTAAGTTCCCTTGCTTGGTAAACTTGCCACCCAACAACCTGGAGCGGTCTAACTTTTAAATCCCTCTTGGCCCTCTGTGTACTAGGGCCAGTTTGTGAACAATAGTTTCAACAATGACAATAAAAAAAGTAAATAACAAAAATGTGAATAACAAAATAGTTATACATATATTATGATATGCTATATATATATATTATTTTATATTGCACATATATCATTTCTTTCATTTTATTAAAAAATTTTGCTGCACATCTTAAAGGTTTATGAAAACACAAATAATCACTGTTTATATTTTAGAGATTCAAAATTCAATTGGTGATGTTCATAGGTATATGATTTACATAAACACTAATAATTCTGTTTACATTTGCTTTGCTCTAGATGAGTTGAAAAAGAATATTAAACGAACATTTTTATAAAGATGAGCCTGAAAGTGTTTCATTGAACATGTAACTCTATGTACCCTGTAATGTTTTATTGCAGGGAAAAGTGAATTACATTTTCTAAATTCTAACTTGCTGAAACAAGCCTAAAATATAAGCATTAATACATGTGCAATATCATGTAACGAAATGAAAATAGTGAAACTTTCTTAAAAATACTGTATATTGCAGAATCCCATATTTCTTGAGTACTAGGTTCAAAATGAAGATGAAAATTACTCAGATAAAGATTACATCTGTATGTCTTTTCAATATTCTACACCAGATGATATAGATGGTATTGTTTACAGTAATGCTTATGGAAAAAATGATTTAAAAACAACTGAACCACAGAATAGGAACTAAGGAAAAATAATTACTACATACAGATAACTATCCTTTCAAACTGTTTTGATTTTACAACTACCATTAAATATAAATTATATAATGTATATCAAGTATTAGGCACATTTATAAGTAATTTACCTGAATAAATTCATTATTCATTCCTCTCTGAATGCAATGAAATATTCTTATAATTAAGTGATGCTCTTGAAATTATTATGAAATGCAATTAATGGATTACATGGTAACAGTATGTTAAGCTTTGTAGGAAACTTCCAAACTGTCCCAATGTGGTTTTGCATTAGATTTTTCATTATATTCATTATAATTATTTTAAATTCCCTGCTTGATCATTTCAACTTCTGCATCATATCTGTTCAGACTCTACTTTTTCCTTGTCTTTTAGAATACATTTTAATTTTTAATTTTTTTAATGTTTTATTTATTTCTGAGAGAGAGAGAGAGCAGGGAAGGGTCAGAGAGAGAGAGGGAGACACAGAATCCGAAGCAGGCTCCAGGCTCTGAGCTAGACAGTAGCACAGAGCCTGACAGGGGGCTCAAACCCATGAACAGTGAGATCATGACCTGAGCTAAAGTTGGATGCCTAGCCAAATGAGCCACCCAGGAACCCCAAGTACATTTTAATTTTTAAACATTTTTATTGGATGTTAGACATGATATATCAGAAAATAGAAATTGAAGTGAATAGTTCTCACTTCAATTCAATAGTGAGCAATCATATTTCCCTGACTAGGAATTGGGGTGTTTATAATGGTGTTTTTGCTATGGCTGTAAGCACCAGAAGATTCAAATTTCTCTAATAACCTTGTATTGGTCTTCTGTGTTGTCTTTGGGCTTTCCTAAGAACAACTCTTTGGATGAGGTCTTTACTGTAATCCCTGTCACTATACTGGGACTCTGTTGGTGTGTTGGATAGGCATGGGGAAGCAAAAGGATTTTACAATATTATGATTAAATCCCAGTGTACTAGTGGAGTTGTGTCCTTTTTGTAAGCACTTATTGGCTTTTTTTCCCCCCTCAGGTGAGACATAAAGCCCAGAGGAAGCTAAAGCTGGGGAAATAACCTATCCCCAGATCATACAAGTTTGTAGCCCTTTGCCTTCCCTCTAGAGTTCCAGCCTGACAGGAGCATGGACGTCCGGTGTCTGCGCGCGGCTCTTCCAGGGGCCCAAGCCACCTGGGAGGACAATGGCGGCAGATGCGCCGCTACTCTAAAAGTGCAGCCAGCCAGGAGCAAGTACAAGGAAGTAGTCTGTGCGCTCAGCCCCTCCGGGACCAGTTGGCGCGAGGGGACCTGGTGTGCAGGTATTTGGCAAGTACGGTCTTTCTGTGCCCCGAGCGGAAGTTTTTCTGTTTCGGTCTCTCTCTTTTTCCCCTCTCACTCCCTGCAGAGGGTAGAGGGGGATCACCTCCGTCCCTGGAGTCTCCGATCCCGGCCCGATTTTATCTTCCCCAGTTCGCACTCACATTAGAAGGCTTTCTCAGTGGATTCTAAGTCCTTTTTCTTCCAATCTCTCAGGTTTCCTAAGCTTTCCAATGGCTTCAGATCTTTTCCATGTACTATGGGCTCAAGTGCAAGTACGGAGCTCCTTACTTCACCATCTTGCCTATAATGGTTACTTTTAAACTCATGATGTTATCTGATGCTTAAACCCACTCTTCCTTGCATAGACTCCCACTGCCTGGTTTATGGCTTTTCTGTCCTTTGGTATTCAGTGTTTTATTATTTGTCATATGGATGTCAATGAGTTTACTTTTTTGTATAGCATGTGTGTGTGTGTGTGTGTATGTGTGTGTGTGTTTTGTGCGTGTATGCATGTGTGTACATGTACAATAACAATTTTGGTAGAGTCTCTGTACTTCATTTCCATTCTTAAATGATAGATAGCCTTAAAACTATCTATCTATCTATCATCTATCTATCTATCTATCTATCTATCTATCTATCTATCTATCTATCATGATCATCATCTATCATCTATATAACGTTTTTAGCTCTATTTTTGTTGTTCCTCATTCTTCTTTGGATTAATGAAGCTTTATCTCTAGAAGGAAAAGCTCCTGGAAACAGCTCTTCTGATTCATTTAGTTGTTTCACTTTTAGTAGAACTACCGACGTAATTTGGGTTTAAACATATCAGTTTACTATTTATTTTCTATGCATGACCTTTTATCTATCTTTATTTAGCTTTCTTATAATTATTTTAATTATTAAGTGTTTCATTTTGTTTTGCTTTGTGTAGGCTTTCTATCTTCATTTACTAGATCTCCTGGAAATTGCATCACATGATCTTTTTAATCTGAATTTAAAATAATACTTTTACTATTTCCTGAATAATGAGGAACCTTAGAAACATTCTAACACTATGTACTCCCTTCTTAACTTACATGTGATTATTATACATTTTATTTGTCTCCATGTTGTAAACTCCACAAATATTGTATTACTGTTTTATTCATCAATATTTTATTAAATTTACCACTATATGAAAATTCTCTGCTTTTCAGATTTGTTCTTTCTCTACAAATCTCCTTCCAGGTTACATTTCCTTCAAGTAAAGAATGTTCCATTCCATTTGGAGCAGGTCTATTGCCGGTGAATTTTCTGTATTTTATTTGGCTGAAAGTGTCTTTATTTTGGCTTCATTTTATCTTGCCAGTTATTTTCTTGAAGTACAGGAAATATAATTCTATTGTGCTCTGGTTTCCATTCTTTCTTTTGAGATGCCAGCTGTCACTTTATCGATGTTCCTTTCACGTCCTTTCCAGCGCCTCCATTCCCCCTCCTTTCTGATTGTTGTCTTCGCCTTTTATTTCCAGCAATTGTCATATGACATTTCTCAGTGCAGTTTATTTGTGCTCATCCTGTTTGAGGTTTATAGAGCTTTTTGATCCTGTGACAAAAATATTTTTTTAATTAGGTTTGTAGCTCTAGTACATTGTAAGATATATTATCTCCCACACTTATTTTTAAGTGTTAACATTTATTTGTATCCAAAATTCTTGGTACAGTAATTTTTATTCATAAAAATATTAAACATCATTATTTTGGCCTGTGTCTACTTTCTTCGTATTTCTTCATGTAAGTTATTAGGTTTGTTTTAAGACTTTATACTTTTTTAGAGTAGTTTTAGGTTTACCAAAAAACGGAACAGTAGGTATAGAGGTATATACCTCCTGTACCCACACATGGATATCTTCCTCATTATTAACATCTCCTACCAGGGTGGTACATTTGTTAAAATTGATGAACCTACACTGATGCATCCTAATCACCCCAAATCCACAGTATACCTCAGGGTTCATTCTTGGTGTTACATATTCAAAAGGCTTGGACAATTGTATAATGACACACTTCCATCATTATAATATCATGCAGAGTATTTCCGCTATTTCAAAAATCTTTTGTGTTCTTTCCCTCTCTCTGACTTCTGACAAACACTGATCTTTTTACTGTCTCCATAGTTTTGCCTTTTTCAGCATATCATTTAGTTGGAATCATCTAGGATTTTGTTTTTTCAGATTGTGTTCCTTCACTTAGTAATATGCATTCAAGGTTACTCCACTTCTTTTCATGGCTTGATAACACATTTCCTTTTAGCAGTCACTGAACATTTTTCCATTCTCTGGATGTACCATAGTTTATGTACCTAATAACCTACTGACAACATGTGGTTGTTTTCAAGGGTTAGAATGTCCATACTACCCAAAGCAATCTACAGACACAATGCAATCCCTATCATAATTATAATAGCATTAGTCACAGAAGTTAACAAATAATTGTAAACTTTGTTTGGAACCACAAAAGACCCCAAATGTCCAAAGAGATCTTAGAAAAGAACAACACTGGGGACATTGTGCTCCCTGATTTCAAACAATATTACAAATCCATAGTAACAAAAACAGTATGATATCGGCATAAAAAACAAACAGATAGATCAATAGAACAGAGTAGAGAGATCAGAAATAAACCCAAGCATATATGGTTAATTAGCTTATGGCAAAGGAACCAAAAGCATACACAGGGAAAAATAGTCTATTCAATACATAGTATTGGGGAAACTGGACAGCCACATGCAAAGGAATAAAACTTGATGACCATCTTGCACTATACCTAAAAATTAACTCAAAATGAATTAAAGACTTGAATGTAAGACCAGAAACCATAAAACTCCTAGTAGAAAACATAAGTGGTGAGATACTTGACATAAGTCTTGGTGATGATTTTTCATTCTGACACCAAAAACGAAAGCAACAAAACCAAAAAATAATCAAATGAGATCACCTTAAACTAAAAACCTTCTGCACAGAAAAGGAAATGATCAAAAAAATGAAAAGGCAAGTTACTGAATGGGAGAAAACATTTGCACTAATACACTTAGATGGTCAACTGGTACATGAAAAAGATTCTCAACATCATTAGTCATCAGAGAAGTATAAATCAGAACCACAATAAGATGTCACCTTACACTTGGTAGAATAGCTATTTAAAAAGCTGAGCAATAACAAGTGATTGTGAAGATGTGAAGAAAAGGGAATCCTTGTGAGCTCTTTTTGGGAATGTAAATTTGTGCACTCATATGGAAAACAGTATGGAAGTTCCTCAAAAAATTAGAAGCATAACTACCACATAATTTAGCAATTTCACTTCTGGGTATTTAACTAATCTAGAAATTCCATTTTTGAGTATTTAGGTATTTAACTTGAAAAGATACATGCACCTTCATGTTCATTGCAGCACTGCATACAATAACCAAGATGTGGAAACAACTGAATGTCCATGGATGTATGAATGCATATATAAGTGTGGCATGCATATAGAATGGAATTTTATTCAGCCATAAAAATATTTCATTTGAGATTTTGCCCATCAGCCTGAAAGTTGAGTTATATATTAGTGCCTACCTTGTCTTGTTTAAGAACTAAACTTCTTTATGAATAGTATGCTTTAAATATTCAGTACTATTTCACTCATGTTAAGATGTAGATTCTACATATTACTTATATTAATTATATTTATGTTATTTTCATGAAATCCATTCATTTTACAGACCTAACACAAAATTATAGGACTTTTAATTGCTTTGATTGGTTTGAAAAATAGCAGAAATAAGTAAATCCAGTTATAAAAATGATGAAATATTAAGAGAGATCCCAGATGTATGCAAAATATTTTTTCTTAGAGCACAAATGAAAAATAAGTAAGCCTTTCTACAAAATGATTTTTTCTTGGTAAATGTGTTAATTTATAAATAAACATAAATATGAATAAAAAATTGACAAGGCATGTTTTAGGGACCAGAATGTAATATTTTTTTGTTGTTGTTTAAATGTTTTATTTATTTCTGAGAGAGCGAGTGAGTGCGCGAGCAGGGGAGGGTCAGAAAGAGAGGGAGACACAAAATCTGAAACAGACTCCAGGCTGTGAGCTAGCTGTCAACACAGAGCCTGACACGGGGCTGGAACCCACAAACTGTGAGACCATGACCCGAGCTGAAGTTGGACGCTTAACCGACTGAGCCACCCAGGCGCCCCAGTAATCTATTTTACATATGATAAATGTTACATATGAACTTGAAAATAACATGTTGTCGGGGCGCCTGGGTGGCTTAGTCGGTTGGGTGTCGACTTTTGCTTAGGTCATGATCTCGCGGTTCGTGGGTTCGGGCCCCGCGTCGGGCTCTGTGCTGACTGCCAGCTCAGAGCCTGGAGCCTGTTTCAGTCTGTGACTCCCTCTCTCTCTGACCCTCCCCTGCTCACGCTGTCTCTCTCTCTCTCTCTATCCTAGAAATAAATAAAACATTAAAAAAAAAAAAAAGAAAATAGCATGTTGTCTATTGCCATTTGACAGTGTTCTATATATTTCCATGATATCTTTTTGATTGATGGTGTTGTCGAGTTGCACTGTATCTATACCAATATTGTACATACCGGACCTGTCCATTTCTGGTAAAGGAATGTTCAAGTCTTCACTGTAATAATAGATTTATTGCTTCCTCTCAGTTCTATGTGTGAAATTTTTGCTTCATATCTTTCAACACTGTTGGTAAGCACAGATACTTCATAAGTTATTAAATTTTTTTGGAAATTTGACTTCTTTTTTATTATGTAATACTGCTTTTTCTCTGTGATAATTTTTCTTCAAAATTTGTTCTATTGGAAATAACATAGCTAGTGACACTTTCTTTGGATTTGTGTTAGCATGGTACACCTTTCTATATCCATTTACTTTTAATCTATGTGTCTTTATATCTGAAGTGGTTTTCTTATAAACAACTTATAGTTGGGTTTCGTTTTTTTAATGTTTTGTTTCTGAGAGAGAGAGGGAGAGACAGCGTGAGCAGGGGAAGGTCAGAGAGAGAGGGAGACACAAAATCGGAAGCAGGCTCCAGGCTCTGAGTTAGCGGTCAGAACCGAGCTGGACACGGGGCTCGAACCCCCTAACCATGAGATCATGACCTGAGCCGAAGTCAGACGCTTAACAGACTAAGCCACCAGACACCCTGGGTTTCTTTTTTTAATCTACTTTTACAGTCAGTCAATTAGTTGGTGTATTCATACTATTGATGGTCAGGTCAAAGGAATTATTAAGATAGTTGGATTCATATCTACAATATTTGTTAGTTTTCTATTTGTTGTTCTTCCTCTTTTGTCCTATATTTGTCTTCCAATTTTTCTTGTCATTTGTGGTTTCAACTGAGCATTTAATATGTTCCATATTGCTCCTTTCTTAGCATATATTTTATACTTTTTCTACTTTTTATAATGATTGCTCTAGAGTGTGTGATACACATTTACAACTAACCCAAATTCACTTTCAAATAACACTATACTATTTCACCAGTAGTATAAATACCTTATAATAACAAAATAATCCAAATTCTTGCTTCTGGTCTTTGCATCATTAATCCCATTCATTTCACTTACATATACACATATTTAAACATATATAACTATATATGTACATATATAATTTAATATATTGTGGTTATTGTTTTGAATAAACTGTTACATGTTAGATCAAGTAATAATAAAGATTTTATTTCACTTTTATGTATTCATTTTCCAGCGCTCTCCATTTATGTATATCTATGTCTGACCCATATCATTTTATTTTGCTCTAATTTTTTAAAACATTTCTCTCAAGGTAAGACTACTTGTAAGATAGTGGTCCTAACATTTTGTTTCCTCTTAAGACATAACACAGTATCAAAAGTTCAGAGTTTTGCATATCTGAGTAATGTTCATATATTAAAATAAGGGTCTCTTACACATGCAACATACATAAGAAAAAGCAAATTTGGTAGAAATGTAAACATTGCCAAGCTTACTTACACAGTAGAAAACCCCTTTCTTTGGAAATCTAAATTTCACACCCCTCTGGCCAGTTGGTCCACCTGGCTTCACTCAGAACTAGGCTCCAGGTTGAAGGCCAAATGGAGCCAGGAATCTGGGGCAGGTGAACACTATCAGCTTTCTGCATCTGCCTGCATGGACCTTTCCACCTGTCCCCTGTATGTGAGTCTCCAGCTCCTGCATGTAGATTTGTGCTGAGAGAAAACCCCCCTCCCCCTATCTCTGCTCCCTCTTTGCAGACATATGCTCTTCAGTCTCTTCCCCGTAACCCTCTGTCTTGTTTCACCGTCTGGTCAGAAACCTGTTTGCAAGGGAAGCAACATATCCTTATTTTGTATTTACAATCAGTCTGGTAGCCTTTGGTGTTTTGTTTTATGGAGAAACAAAGTTTCTTTACACACTTTTAACATTTAGGCCTAATCCTAGCTCTGGATCTCTTCTTTTTATGGGCCTGCACTGTTGGCCTCACGCCTCATTTCTCTCACCCATTACTGAAATGTGCAATCTGACTTCCTGTACAGAAGAAGAAAATTAAAAGTGACTGGTGTTCTTAATGACCAATGGAGATGCTAAAGTAGCAGTCGAGGAAAACGGAACCATTGAGACAAACTTTGATTAAATGCTTTACTCTCTTAATACCAACCAAGATGGTTATGCAAATAATCTAATAAGACAAAAATCCTGGAAAAGGGTGTGAAGGGTTGGAAAAACTATTGATGGTTTCTGCTCTGAAACAAGAGAGGAAACTTCCACTAAGACCCTGTCTTCTTAACTCATCCTCCCCAAAGGAGAAGCATGTGTAAGCTGACTGATTGGGATGTGATCTTTAATAAAATGTGATCATCTTTTGCAAATTTGTTTCTGAGAAAGATCCAGACATCTTATAAAAATCAACTCCTTCATCCAAATATTCTATCTACCTTTCTCCTCCTGGCCTAGACACAGTCTTTTTCTGCTCTATTAATCACAACATTCCAGAGGCACAGGGTGGACAGTTTGATCTATTTTCTGACTAAGGGCTCTTAATAATTCAAAGGCAAGATTTATAATGAGGATTTAGGCAAAGTAAAAGTATAATCTGCCTCATTCAATGGAGCTTTCAGCAGTGCCTTTCTAATGTGAGGTTACTTTTTTTTTCATGGATTAACAAAGTTGGTAATTATTTCCTTTTTAAATATATGTGCTTTTTAAAAATATTTTTATTTATTTCTAGGAGAGAGAGAGAGACAGTGTGAGCAGGAGAGGGTCAGAGAGAGAGGGAGATACAGACTCTGAAATAGGTTCCAGGCTCCGAGATGGCAGTCAGCACAGAGCCCGACGCGGGGCTCGAACCCACGAACCGCGAGATCATGACCTAAACGAAAGTCGGACGCTTACCTGACTAAGCCACTCAGGCGCCCCAAAATATATGTGCTTTTTTAGCAAAGATTTTGAGGGGTCCAGAGGTGATTTCTCAGAACCCCTGACATTTATAGTTGGGAGGACTCTATGAAAGAAAGAAAATGACGTATCCTTTGCTTTTGTCTGAAAAGAAAATAGTTAAGTGTATACTTGTTATCATTAGATTTCATTTTAATAAATGGGGATATGGACTGAAGAATTTTATGTCCATTTTCCAATGCAAGGCTGACGTTACTTATGGCATAAATAGAAAACTTTTATTATGCCTTTGAAAAATTATATCAGGTTTTTCTTTTACTTCTATATCCTCACAGGTACTTGGTATTTCTGTTGGAACTTCATTTATAAATACCTGTTTATCAACACTATTTGCATAAGCACACTATCTCCACTTCAGAGTGATCGCCTATAAGTGGAATGCACTTAGAAAAAGTCCAATAGGTCTTAAAATAAATCTCCAGATACTTTCAATTTTTAAAAATTCTTGAAGTGTGAGTTCCTTCATTTATCACATTCCCAATGGTCTTAAAGAGCACAGTTCAGGGGCAGAGATGCTTTCAATCTTAACCTTTATGGTCTTACAAAACTCATATAAATTATTTCTCATAACAAATATACATGCTAGTGAATCATCTATGCCCAGTGCATTTTGTGATTAAAAAATTTGAACACTGTAGTTTTGATTGCCAACATCTGTTATACCCTTTCAAAGGTGAGGGGCGCCTGGGTGGCTCAGTTGGTTGGGAGTCCAACTTCGGCTCAGGTCGTGATCTCACGGTTTGTGGGTTCAAGCCCCGCATTAGGCTCTGTGCTGACAACCAGCTCAGAGCCTGGAGCCTGTTTCGGATTCTGTGTCTCCCTCTCTCTCTGACCCTTCCCTGCTCTCTCTCTCTCTCCTTCTCTCTCCCTCTCTCTCAGAAATAAATAAAACATTAAAAATTAAAAAAAAAACAAGGTAATAGGAAGGAGGTCAGGCTCTCCGAAACTCATATGTCAGGAAAACATCAGTATAAGCAAAAGACTTATCCATACTTTTAAATATATGTATACATTGAGGAGGCATCTTTCATTTCAGATTTAACTCCCAAGAAACCCTGTGTCAAGGAACTATTTAGTCAACTTTCTAGAACATGTAAGTGATATTTCTATGGTGAATCTACAGCATTCATTTCTGTGGATGAAATTTGATCTACTCATGATCTGGAGGTTTTCAGTAAGACATGTCATGGTGAAGGAATCCTAGAATATTCTTTGTGTTAGAAAATGAACAAAATAAATTTTAATCAGCTAAAGTAATCTGAGATGAGAAAATTTTTAAAATAGTCCATGCTCAGTCTTGTGATACCCAAGATATATTCTAAGGGTTTTTTTTGTGCTACAGAAAAGAACAAAAATGTGAGAAGGAGGTAGAAAATGAATATATTATGCATATTAGAGTTAATTTAATTAAGAAGAACAGGTGTCCCATCACAAGTGTGATGCATCTCTTCTGTGGTCTTCCCTTTCCCCCAAATTAATGAGTTTAGCTTTTACTGAGACTGAGAGGCCTGAGATTACAATATTGAGTTTTGTTTGAAATCACTTAAAATGTCATTCAGCAATATTAACACATAGAGAGAGAAAGTTTATAGCCAAGATTAAATTCACACAGAGTAAAGCCACTGAAATTAATTCTGGCATGATAAGTTTAAAAAAAAAATACTACACAGTATAGCATGATGTAAATTGTGTTAAAATGATGAAAGGTAATCAATATTGATAGTCAACTGTGAAAAAGAAATTATTGTAACAAATTGACGGTCCCATAAAGCTCAGTGAGGAGCCACCCATATTTTAAAAATGTTTGCAATCTTTGTTTTTTTTTTTCTGATTGTTAAATGCAAAGCCATGTCATAGGAAAGGGGAGACTTTTAAATAAGCCCAGCTTGAATATAATCTGAATAAATATGCTGCACAAATAGGGAAGGAACATGTGCTCTCAAGGAATGTTTATCAGCCACTGATGCAAAAGAAAGGAAGACCTGATTTGTCCAGACAAAAACTAGGGACGTAAAGAAATCAGACTCTGCAAGATCTAGAGCTTCAATGCATAGATCTTGCTTACTTGGGAAGAACAGATCTCCTATCTGGAGCAGATCATGTGACTCCTGGAATGGCTTTGTCTACTATCTTGACTACCTTCTACTAAATATTCAGTTCATCCAATTTCATCGTATGTTTTATTTAGGTAACAAGAACTAGTCTCCTGTGGTCTGCCCAACATCAGTGCACTGCCAGAAACAAACTTGATGTTAAGAAAAAGAAAAAGGAAAAGACAGGGAAAAATAAAACTTGCAAAGGAAATCAAACAACTTGTGGTAGGTGTGGAGGAAAACTAAAGTGATAGGAAGAGCTCTTCACATGTTATAGTTCTTTGTTTATACTTGTTCATATGAGGAAAAGACAGTAATACTTTTACCATCACAAAGGAGATTCACTTAATAATTGATGCCGATTACAATGAAATCTGGCCATGTGTAGCAACATGGATGGACCTTGAGGGTGTTAGGCTGAGCGAAATAGGTCAGGCAGAGAAGGACAGATTTCATGTGTTTGCACGTATAGGAGGATTAGGAGGAACTTGACGGAGGAACAAGGGGGAGAAGAAGGGCGGAAATGGTGGGGGAAAGGGAGAGAGGCAAACCATGAGAGACTCTTGAATGCTGACAAAAAATGAGGACTGATGGATTGGGGGGAGGAGGGATGGGCATGGAGGGGGCCACTTGTGGGGATGAGCACTGAGTGTTATGTGGAAACTAATTTGACAATAAACTATTTGTAAAAAATAAATAAATAAATAAAAATAAATAAAACAAAACAAAACAAATAATTGATTATGTGACCTCGTGTGTCTTCAGTTTGACTTCCGTTTGTACCCAAATCACAAATTATTTCATAAGCCCCTCCATTGTTCTTGTTTCCTTCCCTCAATAAGTATTTCCCAGAAGTAGGTTTTGACCTCTCAGTTTTGATATTTATCTCCCTAAATCTTGATAACATTGCGACTTTACTGCTTTATATCTTAGATTTAGGCATTATGTAAACACTTAATTCTGATTAAAGATAAATATAGAACTGTTGTCACTAATGGAACCTCAGCATATGTATACATATGTGACCTGTAATGCCATCTTATTAAAATTATCAGAATAAAACCATAATATGCAAAGCCGAGCCATATGGCATACTGTGTGGCACATAGGAAAAAATATGTGTATGTATGTGTGTTCATTTGGTAGAAATAATAATTACATCTTTTGAGATAACATGCTAAACTCAAACTTGAAACAGAACTGTGAGTTTTAAAGAATTTGAAATATCCTCTGTAAAAATTATATATGTAAGAATATTTATGAAATATTTGTGGGTATGGTAGATGAAATTTATCAACTATAAAATATCTTGCATAGTATATAGCTTTTTAAATATATTACCAAATTAATAATTTTAACATTCCAAATATACATCTTCAGTCAACACAAATATAAAATTTACATTTTGATGGAATAAAATTATTTCTATCGAATGTCACAATTTTAAATTGTGACTATTTTTGTTTTTTATATTTGTCATTCTTGTGACCTATGAAAAGATCTGAAAATTATTTTAACTGAGTTTAGAATAGCAAAACACAAAAATTTTTACTTTTTATATCCAAACACTTATAAATACATTTGTAGTAGAATTTGTCTTCTAAAGACAATGATCTGATCCTAGCCTTCCATATAAAGTTTAACTTTAGCATTTTGTTTCTTAAAGTTTTCCAAACAGAACCTTTACTCCCTTGTTTTCTTATTGAATGAAATGTTTTCTCCCCATTTCTAAAGTATGTTTGGTATTCCTTTTTTCAACATTTGCCTCTGTAGCATTAAATCAACATTTAGTTATTTTATGCAAGCATTATCTTATTAATGGCATTATGAAAATTACTTGTATAATTATTTTTCAGTCTTCAACAAGCGAAGAATTATAAGTGCATTTTGTAATTTAATAAATTTAGTCCAAATAATTTGACTCTCTTCTTACTTAATCTACAATGTGTTTGGCTGTTTTATTAAGATAATTTTGTTAATTCCTTAATGAGATTATGAAAGTTAATAGTCTCCTTAACTGTCCAATTGTTTTATGTGTAGAAAGTAAAGAACATATCTTATTTGGGCAGTAACTCTGTATATTATCAGGACCATTGTTCATTGATATAAACGGAAAATTGTTCAGACTATTATTTAATAAGAGACATATTTTATGAAGAAGTAATGACATAATAATGAACTTTTTATGTCCTATGTGTTCTCTACTGTGAGGGAAAAATTAAGGGTTTTCCTTCAGAGAAGAAGAGGTGATTATAATGGCCTTGAAACCTAAAGAATGTTGGGCGCCTGGGTGGCTTAGTCGTTAAGCGTCCGACTTTCACTTAGGTCATGATCTCGCAGTTCGTGGGTTCGAGCCCCGCGTCGGGCTCTGTGCTGACTGCCAGCTCAGAGCCTGGAGCCTATTTCAGAGTCTGTATCTCCCTCTCTCTCTGACCCTCCCCTGCTCACACTATCTCTCTCTCTCCTAGAAATAAATAAAAATATTAAAAGAAAAAAAAAGAAACCTAAAGAATGTAAACTTGGATTAAATTTCTGGTTAACCAAAGCCTAAAACTGACTAGTGATGAAGCTGGCCATGTGAGGAATGAATGGAATGCATCCTGAAGGCTGGGCGAGATTAGAGCAGGAACTAACTGTCACAAAATGGAATAAGTTTTTCCATCCTTTTTCACTTGACATCTAAAGTGATCTAGCTCTGGGGCGCCTGGGTGGCTTAGTCGGTTAAGCGTCCGACTTTCGCTTAGGTCATGATCTCACGGTTCGTGGGTTCGAGCCCCGCGTCGGGCTCTGTGCTGACTGCCAGCCAGAGCCTGGAGCCTGTTTCAGTCTGTGACTCCCTCTCTCTCTGACCCTCCCTGCTCATGCTGTCTCTCTCTCCTAGAAATAAATAAAAATAAAATTAAAAATTAAAAAAGGAAAAAAAAATAAAGTGATCTAGCTCTGATTGAATCTTCATGTAGATTTCTAATCTAGACTGCAGTTTTGACACGACCTTTTGGATTTAATGGAAAAGTCAATTAAAACTGGAATGAAAAAATTTAACATACTTTTTAGAAGATTGTAATTAGTTCAGTGATATCTAATCTAAAAATGTTTGTAACTTGATGGCTACTGTGTTGCAGTAGAAACCTTCCTTCTTTTTGCTGACGGTGATTTTGTTGTAAATATTTGGGTAATATTGTGTTCACGTTGAAAGTATCTATTAAACATAACTATGTCACTAATGATCTGAAATTAGTAATACTGAATCTAGTTCTTGTGATTTAAATCAAATTATATACAAGTATAATTAGAGTTAATATATATTATTAGGAGACTAATTTAGTCACATATGTAAATTGTTTTTATTAGATAGAATTTTTATTTTTATTTGTTGACCCAGGAATCACAATTTGGATAGTGGGAGGCCTAGGATTTGGACTCTATGTTTTCTCAAAAACTGCTTTGCTGGCATCTTTCTAATTCTTTACCCCATTTATGAGATCTAATCTTTCCAAATAAGCAAAATTTTGGCAGTAAGGGTCAAGGGTATACCTTAATTACAGGTCACTTCTGTGATTAGAGCTAGAAAAGGCATAACAAAATAATTATGGGCTCACACTAACAATTAACTTTAACTCAGTCCTTGAAGAATCATTTCTTTTTAAAATTTTAACTATGCATTTTTCATAAACACTTAAAGCAATGTAATTAGTTGCTTCCTTGTAAGTGATAGTACTGACACTTATAAAATTATTTCTAATTTTTTTTCCTTTCTGCCTTTCTTATGTTTTAATAACCATTTTAAACCAAAGTGTGTAATTTATCACTCTTTTCATAGAGCTAAATATTTTTACACTCTAATTAGTTTGTTTTCTGTTTCATTACTTATGCTTATTTTAAAACCATTTTCCCCCTTTTTCCGTGTTCCACAGAATATAGTTTTTATGATGTTTTATATTTATGCCTTTTTTTGTGAAATACTAGATGACAGATTTTGCAAATATTCTACTTTCACTTGAAAATGTTGATCTCCATATCTTGCTTGCAGAGTTCTTTGTAGCCATTGTTTTATATTTGAAAAGCTAATTAATTTTCTTCCTGTGATCTCTCAGACAGTGTTTTGTTGTTGTTTTTTTTGGCAGCAGGATCACTCATGTTCTGATATAGACATGTTCACATCTGCCACTACAGCCATGAATTTACTAGTTTCTCTTTATAATCTTGCCACTTGATTTTCATATTTGAGGACTCTATCACTTACAACACACAAGAGCTGGTTAAAAAATCTATCTAGATCTAGATCTAGATATATTGCTTAATCACTGTTGTTTTTATGGCTAACTTCATGTTTATACTTATCATCCTCTGATATTAAAATTGCCTTATTTTTATGTCTATGTACATCTACTCTCAAACTTGCTACATACTTTTACATTTTACAAATATTTATTCTGTAGCAGTCTTCTAGGCACCTTATTTAAAGAGTGAAGACCTATATATCTATGTCAGGAAAAACTGAAATAAGTTTTATAAGCTTTTTATTGAAGTAAATATATACAGAAAATGTGTATATAATAACTATATACTTTGATGAATTTTCACTAATCAAACACATCCAAGTAACCAACACTACGATGAAGACACCAGATACTAGCCACTGCAGAAACATAGCTCATGCTTCCTTCCAGTCAACAACAGACCTTTCCTCAAGGGCAAACAATACCTTAACTTCTAACTGCATATATTTTCATATTTTGTACTTTATGTCAGTACAATCAGACAGATACTCTTTCATCCTTGGCTTCTGTTACTCAGTATCATGTTTGTAAGATGCATCCATGTTATGAGCTAAATGTCTTGTTAAACTTCATATGATGAAGGCTTAGCTGTCACAAAGTGACTGCATTTAAAATTGGGCCTTTAGGAGATAATGAAGATTAAATTGAGGCCACGAGACTGGGGCTCCTTTCCAATACGATAGTATTTCTATAAAAAGAGAAACCAGAGAACTTGCTCTCTCTGCAAGTGAGGACACAGCAAGAAGGCAGCCATTTGCAAGCCAAGTAGAGCCTTCTCACCAGAAACTAAACACTGTTAGAAACTTGATTTTGGATTTAACAGCCTCCAGAAATGTAGAAATCTTGTTTGTGATGTTTAAGCAACAGGCATTTTATTATGGAATCCCAAACTAAGACAATATGTAATGTCATATAAAGATATTGCTGTAGATTATTCCACTATACCTATTCCCTTGATAATGAGCATATCAGTTTTAGTTTCCAAATTTTAATAGTTATGAATCATGCTTCCATGGACATTCTTGTACATAAATATTGTGAACATATGTACACATTTTTGTTTACAGGAATGGAAGTTGACTTATGAGATTTGCATTAATTTGATTTTAGCAGATACTGCAAAGTAGAAGACCCAGTTTGTCCATATCCTCATCAAACTTGCTATGTCTCTTTTTCATTTTGTCCTCATTGGTTGACATGTAATGATATCATCATAAAAATTTGAATTTTTTGATGACAAATGAAGTTGAATACATTCTCATGTATTTATTGACTACTTAAGTTTCTTTTGTGAAGTAGCTATTCCTGAGTTTCTTATTATAAATGACAATAGTTGCTGCATTTGCAAATGCCCTCAATCACTATATAGGCTGAGTTATCTCATCAGTTTCTGTTGATGAGTAGATGTTATTAGAGTTAATATTGTTAAAGAGGTACTTTTATTTTTATTGTTTTAGAGATGGAGAAGGGCAGAGAGAAAGAGGAGGAGAGACAGAGAATCCTAAGCAGACTTTGCTCTCAGTGTGGAGCCTGACACAGAGCCCAATCTCATGAACTTGAGTTCATGAAATGAGTTAAAGTCAAGAGTCAGGTGCACAACAAAAGAGCAACTTAGACACCTCTAAAGAGTTACTTTTAAACTGATAACACCTTTTGTGTGACTTTTAAAAAATACTTGGCAGGGTGCCTGGGTGGCCCAGTCAGTTAAGTGTCCGACTTGAGCTCAGGTCATGACCATGTTTGTTCATGGTTTCGAGCCCCCATCGGGCCCGGTGCTGACAGCTAGCTCAAAGCCTGGAGCCTGTCTTTGGATTCTCTCTCTCTCTCTCTCTCTCTCTCTCTCTGATCCTCCCCTGCTCTCACTGTCTCTCTCTGACTCTCAAAAATAAAAAGATAAATACTTGGCGACCCAAGGAATTAATACTTATTGCATGTTTTCTTTTACAAGTTTTATTGTTTTAAATTTTATATTCACATTTTTACTTCCTTATGAATTTATTTGTATTTAAAATGTGAGTAGGGATCAAGAATTTTCTTTGTCCACTGAATATCCATGTGATGCAATACTATTGATTGAAATACCCCTTCTGTCTCTTCTGTATGGCAATGCTGTCCTCATTATTAGGTGAAATGTACGTATGGGTAGATTTTGGAAATCTCTAGCATGTTCTAGTCATGAGTTTGCATAGCTCCCTGAAATGTAAGCACAAGACTTCCTGATTAATGTGTTTTATAATGGATCTTGGTATCTGGTAGTATAAATTGTCGAGCTTTGTACTACTTCTTCAGATCTTCATGGCACTTTTACCCTTTGAATTTCCAAATTAATTTTAGAATCAGTTTTCAACCCCCCTCTAAATCTTCACAAATCTTCACACACACATACACACACACACACACACACACATACACACACACAGCTGTAATTTAGATTAGAATTGTATAATATAAACAGTTTGTTGTAGGTAAAATCTTCAAATTTACGTTATTCAATTTTCAAATGTTTGAATAGTGAATATCCTTTAATTTCAGCTCTTTAATTTTGCCTAGAAATGATTTGTAGATTATTACTGAATGTTTCCATGTGACTTTAGTTTTGGCATATCATTCACAAGTATCCTATAATTTTGTTAATTTTTAAATTAATTTTGATCCATGTTTACTTTAAAAATTTTTGTATGTTTCTTTACTTTTCTTATTATTTGATTCTTATTCCCTATCTGGCTTTGATTAGACTGAATTTTAATCACTTTCTTGATTTTTAAAGCATAGATTATATTTATCACTTCATTGTCTTGGTGCTTCTCTAACTTTGAAGTCGGAGTATATTTTCTAATAAAATCTAGAGTTATTGATCATTGATACCCTTATTTGCACTATAATATTTTAAAAAATTACTTGATGTTCCCATTGAACAACTCTTCAATTTGGCATTCTCTTAAATTTTATTGTCATCCATTAAAAATATGTAAATAGTATTATAACATAGTAAAGAGTTAAATAAATTTTAGTGTAGATTTTACACATTTCTATTCTCATTTGTTTATTTTAGTCCCAAACATTTCTTCTTTTTTCAGTCAATACCATGAAGAACTATGTTGCATAATATGTGTTTTAAATAGGGACTAGTGAATGGTAATTTTTTCAGTGCATTTATATAAAACTTTATTCATCTATCTTCCTTCATATATTATAGTTTAAATGTGTACAGTTGTAGTTAGCAGTTATATGCTTTCAGCATGTGTATGGTATCTCTGCAATATCATAGAGAATTTTTTCCAGTAAGAAAACTCTTCCTTTAATTGTTCATTTGAAAGTAATCTGCATCATGACTCACCACTGTATAGCTTTTAAGGGTACTTCTTAAGCATTTCTGATCCTCGATTCTATTGTAATATATCTCGGTTGGAATTTATATCTATAAGTACCTTATACATATTTTAATTTTTCTGTATTAACCTCATATGCTCAGTATTGCTACAATCACTTGTTAGTTCCAGGAGTTTCTTTGTTGTTTCTTCAGATATTCTACATAAATGACCATGTCGTCTACAAACCAAAGCAGTTTTACTTCTTTCTCCATCTGTATGCTTTTTTTCCCTCTTCTTGTCTCGTTGCATTAGCTCGGGCTTCCAGTATGATGTTGAAGAGCATGGTGAGAGGGACTTTTTTTGTTTTTTCCTGATCTCAGTAAGAAAGATTTGAGCTTATCACTCATTATGATGTTAACTCTGTGATTTTTGTAAATATTATTTATCAAATAGAGAAAATTTCCCTCTATCATAGTTTACAGAGAACTTGCATTATGAGTGGGAGTTGGATTTTTGTTAAATTTTTATTATGCATGTATTGATCAGGTCATAATTATCTTCTTTAGCCTATTGATATGATAGATTACATTTATTGATTTTCCAGTGTTAATTCAGCCTTGCATATCCCAGCTAGTCATAGTGTATAATTTTTTCATCCATTGTTTAATTGGTTTGCTAATGTTTTGGGAGGGGGATTTTTTGTATCTTTGTTAATGAGAGATATTGCAGAATTTCCCTCTTTTTTTAGGTTGAATAATACTCCATTGTAAGTATATATCACATTTCCTTTTTCTATTCATCCAACAATGGACATTTACATTTTCTGGCTATTGTGAATAGATCTTGGATATTGTGAATACTGCTGGAATAAACATAGGAGTGCTGATATCTTTTTAAGATTCTGATTTCATTCATTTTGCATACATACCCTAATGTAGGATTGCTAGATCATATGGTAGTTCAAATTTTATTTTTTAAGAGATTTTCTTGCTATTTTCTATACCAGATGCACCATTTTACATTCCCAGCAATGGTATGTAAATAAGGTAAATAAGGGTCCCAGTTTCTCCACATGCCTGTCATACTTAACTTTTTATTATTTTTTATAATTACCATGCTAATAGGTGTGAATGTTACCTTATTGTGGTATAGATTTGCATTTTTTCTGGTGATTAGTGTTATTGAACATTTTTTCATGTTCCTAGAGGCCATTTGTATGTCTTCTTTAGAAAAAGGTCTATTCAAGTCTACAGATAACTTTAAATTTTTTTTGCTGGTTTGCTATAGAGTAGTAGCACTTCCTTATATATTTTGAAAATTAATCCTTTACCAGGTAGATGGTTTGCAAATATGTACCCCATTATTTACATTCTTTCACTCCATTGATTATTTCCTTTCCTGCACAGAATGATTTGTTGTTTGATGTTGTTCTGCTTGTATATTTTTGTTTTTGTTTCTTGCCCATATTGTTTCATGTCCATTAAACCAGTACCAATACCAATGTCAAGGAGTTTTCTCCTTTATTTTCTTCTAGAAACATTATGATTTAGGGCTTACACATAAATCTTTAGTTCATTTGAATTGTGTGTGTATGTATGTGACTGGTGAAAAATGAGTCCAATTTTACTTTGCTTGTGCATTACCAATTTTCCCAACGTCATTAGTGGAAGAGAAGCTTCTTTGCCCATTGTTTCTTCTTGGCACACTTTACAGCGGTCAGTTGATTATATATGAGTATTTATTATTGGTCTCTATTCTGTCCTATTCTTCTGTATATCTGTCATTATGCCACTACTGTATTGGTGCTGTAGCTTCATAATATAGTTTGAAATCAGGAAACGTGATGCCTCCAGCTTTGTTCTCTCTCAAGATTGATTCTGTATGAATTCTAGAAATGCTTTTTTCTTTACTTTTGTTTAAAAAAATTACACTGGGATTTTGATTGAGATTTTATTGAATCTTTTTCTTTAAATTTTTGTTAATATTTTTTTCTTATTTGTGAGACAGCATGAACAAGGGAGGGTCAGAGAGACAGGGAGACACAGAATCTGAAAGAAGCTCCAGGCTCTGAGCTAGCTGTCAGCACAGAGCCCAATGCAGGGCTGGAACCCACGAACCGTGCGATCATGGCCTGGGCCCTAAGTCAGATGCTAAACTGACTGAACCACCCAGGTGCCCAAAGATTTTATTGAATCTTTAATCATTCTTGACAGTGTGAACATTTTAACCATACTAAGTATTCCAATCCATGAAAGTGTGATGTTTTTTCATTGTTTGTGTTTTTAAAATTTATTTCATTCATGTTTTATAGATTTCAGTGTATAAGTCTTCCACTTCATTGGTTAACTTTGTTCTTAAATAATTTATTGTTTTTGATACTATTCTGAATGAGATTGATTCCCTAACATCCTTTTCAGATAGTTTCATGTTAGTTTATAAGTATACAACTGTTTTGTTTTTGTTGTTGTTCATGATGATTTTGTATCTTGCCATTGTACTGAATCCATTTATTTTAAGTGTGTGTGTGTTTCTGTGCGTGTTTGTGAGCAGGTAATCTTAAGGGTTTTCTATATAATGATAATATCACCTATAAGTAGAGACAATCAAAATCATAAAGTAATAAATTTTGGTCAGTTTGACTGACTTTGGAAAGAATGAGAATTAAACATTATTGGAAGAAACAAAGATAAATTACTTTTTCAAGGACTTTTAAAAAATATTTTTTATTTATTTCTAGAAGAGAGAGAGAGACAGTGTGAGCAAGGGAGGGTCAGAGAGAGAGGGAGATATAGACTCTGAAATTGGCTCCAGGCTCTGAGCTGGCAGTCAGCACAGAGTCCGACGTGGGGCTCGAAACCACGAACCGCAAGGTCATGACCTAAGCGAAAGACAGATGCTTAACCGACTAATCCACACAGGCGCCCCCAAGGACTTTTATTTTAAAAGGAAGGAGAGGAGAACAGTGGTAAGCTCGTCAGAATGAAGTCATACTTCTAAATAATCTTGGGTCAAAGAAAGCCTCAAGACAAATAAAAAAATAGTTTAAAGTAAATGAAACATAAAAATGAAACTGATCAAAAACTGTAAGCCATAGTGATAACTGTGTTTAGAGGGAAAGATAACATTGAATATGTGTTTAAGGATAGAAAAACTCAATTACAAAATTTTACATTTTAGGGAACTAGTAAAAGAAGAGAACCTAAAACTGACAGCAAGCAAAAGGGGAAAAAAAGAATAAATCAATAAAATTGAAAACAGGAAAACAATAGAGAAGGTAAAACAGAAAATACTTTGACAGGATCCATAAAATTGATATATCTCTAGTTAGGCTAATTAAAGAAAAACAGAGACACAAAATTACCAATATCAGAAATAAAGAAAGAGTCATTGTTACCGAGCTGTGGACATTAAAGATAACAAAAGAGGAAAATGATCTAGTTTCATCCTTCTGCATGTTGCTGTCCAGTTCTCCCAACACCATCTGTTAAAGACAGTCTTTTTTCCATTGGATATTGTTTCCTGCTTTGTCAAAGATTAGTTGGCTGTATACTTTTGGGTCCACTTCTGAGTTCTCAATTATGTTCCATTGGTCTATGTGTCTGCTTTTGTGCCAATCCCATACTGTCTTGATGATGACAGCTTTGTAGTAGAGGCTAAAGTCTGCGATGGTGATACCTCCCATTTTGGTTTAATTTTTCAGTATTACTTTGGCTATTCGGTGTCTTTTGTGGTTCCATACAAATTTTAGGATAGTTTGTTCTAGTTTTGAGAAGTATGCTGGTGCAATTTTGATTGGAATTGCATTGAATGTGTTGATTCAATTTGGGTAGTAATGACATTTTAACTATATTTATTCTTCCTATTCATGAGCATGGAATGTTTTTCCATTTCTTTGTGGAAATTCTTCTTCAATTTCCTTCATAAGTTTTCTATAGTTTTCATCACACAGATCTCTTGTATCCTTGGTTAGGTTTATTCCTAACCAAGTATTTTGGTATTTTATGTGTTTTTGTGCAATTGTGAATGGGATCAGTTTCTTGATTTCTCTTTCTGTTGCTTCATTGTTGGTGTATAAGAATGCAACCGATTTCTATACGTTGACTTTGTACCCTATAACTTGGCTGAATTCTTGGATCAGTTCTAGTTGGCTTCTGGTGGAGTCTGTCGGGTTTTCGATGTAGAGTATCATGTCATCTGTGAAGAGAGAAAGTTTGACTTCCTCTTTGTCAATTCTGATGCCTTTGATTTCCTTTTGTTGTCTGATGGCTGATGCTAGGACTTCCAGCACTATGTTAAACAACAGTGGTGAGAGTGGACATCCCTGTCGTGTTCCTGATCTCAGGGGGAAAGCTCTCAGTTTTTCCTCGTTAAGGATGATGTTAGCTGAAGGCTTCTCACAGATGGCTTTGATGATGTTTAAGTAGGTTCCTTCTATCCTAACTTTCTCTAGAGTCTTTATTCAGAAGGGATGCTATATTTTGTCAAATGCTTTTTCTGCATCTATTGACAGGATCATATGGTTTTTTTATTTTCTTTTATTGATGTGATGTACCACACTGATTGACTTGCGAATGTTGAACCAGCCCTGTAACCCAGGAATGAATCCCACTTGATCTTGGTGGATGATTCTTTTTATGTGCTGTTGGATTCGATTTGCAAGGATCTTTTTGAGGCTTTTTGCATCCGTATTCATCAAGGATATTGGCGTGTAGTTCTCTTTTTTTGCTGGATCTCTGTCTGGCTTGGGAATCAGACTGATGCTGGCTTCATAAAATGAATCTGGAGTTTTCCTTCGATTTCTATTTTTTGGAATAGCTTGAGAAGAATTGGGATTAATTCTGTTTTAAATGTCTGGTAGAATTCCCCAGGGAAGCCATCAGGTCCAGGGCTCTTATTTGTTGGGAGATTTTTGATCACTGATTTCATTTCTTCACTCGTTATGGGTGTGTTCAAGTTTTCTATTTCTTCCCGTGTGAATTTTGGTAGTGAGTATGTGTTTAGGAATTTATCCATTTCTCACACCATGCACAAAAATAAACTCAAAATGGATTAAGGACCTGAACGTGACACAGGAAACTATCAACACCCTAGAGGGGAAAGCAGGAAACAACCTTCTTGGCCTCCACCGCAGCAACTTCTTACTTGACACATCCCCAAAACCACGGGAATCAAGAGCAAAAATGAGCTATCGGGACCTCATCAAGATTAAAAGCTTCTGCACAGCAAAGGAAACAACCCACAAAACTAACAGGCAACCAACGGAATGGGAAAAGATAGTTGCAAATGACATATCAGATAAAGGGTTGATATCCAGAATCTACAAGGAACTCACCAAACTCCACATCCGAAAAACAAACAACCCAGTGAAGAAATGGGCAGAAGATATGAACAGACACTTCTTCAAAGAGGACATCCAGATGGCCAACAGACACGTGAAACAATGCTCAGCATCGCTTCTCATCAGGGAAATACACATCAAAACCACACTGAGATACCACCTCTCGCCAGTCAGAGTGGCTAGAATGAGTAAAACAGAGGACTCTAGATGCTGGCGAGGATGTGGAGAAACGGGCACCCTCCTACGCTGTTGGTGGGAATGCAAACTAGTGCAGCCCCTCTGGCAAACAGTGTGGAGGTTCCTAAGGAAACTGACAATAGAACTCCCCTAGGACCCAACAATAGTACTGCTAAGAATTTACCCAAGGGATACAGAAATGCTGAGGCATAGGAGCACATGTACCCCAATGTTCATAGGAGCACTCTCCACAATAGCCAAAACATGGAAAGAGCTTAAGTGTCCATCACGGAAGAAAGGATCAAGAAGATGTGGTTTATCTATACCATGGAATACTACATGGCAATGAGAAACAATGAAATCTGGCCATGTGCAGCAACATGAATGGATCTTGAGGGTGTTGCCTTGAGCGAAATAAGTCAGGCAGAGAAGGACAGAAACCATATATTTGCACTTATAGGAGGATTAGGAGGAACCTAACTGAAGACCATGGGGGAGAAGAAGGGCGGAAATAATGGGGGAAAGGGAGAGAGGCAAACCATGAGAGGCTCTTGAATGCTGAGAACAAACTGAGGACTGATGGATGTGGGGGTAGGGGGGAGGGCACCTGTGTGGCTCAGTAGGTTAAGCCTCTGACCTTCCGTCAGGCCATGATCTCTTAGTTGGTGGGTTTGAGCCCCATATCAGGCTCTGTGCTGACAGCTCAGAGCCTGGAGCCCACTTCGGATTCTGTGTCTTCCTCTTTCTCCGCCTCTCTCCCACTCGCATTCTATCTCTCAAAAATAAAAATGAAAAGAAAAAAACCATTAAAAAAGATAACAAAGGAATACTATGAGCAAATCTATGCCCTTATATTTGATAATTGAATGAAGTAGATCAACCTTTTTATTTTTAAAAAGATAATTTATTTTTTTGAGAATGAGAGACCAAGCTGGAGAGGGGCAGAGCAAAAGACGGAATAGAGATAAACTAAAGCAGATTCTGAGCTGTCAGTGCACAGCTTGAATGGGGCTTGGTTTCATGAATCATGAGGAAATGACCTGAGTAGAAATTGAGAATTAGATGCTCAAGAGTTGGAGGCTCAACTCACTGAGTCAACTAGACGCCCCTGAAGTAGATCAACTTCTTAAGAGATAAAAGCTACCAAAATTCACATGAGGTGAAATAGATAATATGGATGGATCTATTAAATGAATCAAACAATTAATTAACAACATCTAAAAAAGTGCAATGCCTACATTATTTACTGTCAGGGGAAAAATACATTTTTCCTTATGTTTCAAAGATTTTATTAATCCATCAATTAATGAGGTAACCAGGAGGTGTTATAAGGAGTTCAAAGGAGAATTTTTAAAACACTCCTATAAATGACTATTAGAAAGATGAAATGAATATATTTAACCAACCTCTAGCCAGCTGAGCTAACCTGCCACCTGACAACGAATTTATAAAATATCAGTCAATATCTGCAGGACAATTTTTATGTGTCTTCAAGAGACACAACTTATATTTTTATGGACAAGAAATATTTCATTTTTCATTATTCATACAACTTTCAAAGTTTTAATTGGCTAAGTCTCACATCCAGGCCAAATGATGGTAACACTGAACCCAGTCTCTCATATTTATATTCTTATTTCTGATCAGTCATTCATGAAAAGTTTGTGTGTTAGTTCACTTTGATTAGCGCCTTAGAATAATATTCTTTTCTAAGAACAATTATAATTTTTATAATAACTATTGTGATGATTACTATTTTAATAATTATAGTTATAATGACGTTATAGTCACCATTCATATTTTTATAGCTCAACTGTGTTGGCTTGTATTTATTTCTTTTTCTCAATTTCTGTACATGGATCATGAATGTGTTAACCTACTCTTATAATTAATAATTTTTAGATATCTGTACCAATCTCTTAAGAAAGAATATTTCCCTATAATCTTTTCCAGATATTAGGAGCATAGGAAATGCTTCCTAATTATTTTTATGAGGCCATCTCTGCCTTAAACAAAATCAGATACATATTACAGTAAAGGCAAACTAAAATCTAGTATATCTTATGAACATTGATTCCAAAATTCTTTAAAAAAATATTTGCAAGTTGAATCCAAAATGGACAAACATTGTAAAAATTTATTATTCCACTCAAACTCCAAATTATCATTTGTTTTCAAAAAACATACTTATTTTTCCTTATATATGTAAATATATTTACCTAAAATAATGTTATAGAGTTAGTATAACAACAAAGATGACAAAACAAAAAATAAATATTGCCTCATTTGTGAAAAAATTAAAATACCCAATTTTTTGCTAAGACTTTTTAGAGGAATTAAGTAAATGTATTTGCTATTAAAAGAAAGGTCACTATTTAAAAAATAGTGTTCTACTTGGTTCCACGATAAATCAGTTTAAAAAAGTCCATGAACATAAATTATTACCAAATGTGAGTTAAGGACAAAACACGTCTAAAATATCCCGTTAAACTTTTGATTTACATGCTGTGCTTAGAAATTAATAAAAATATTTTTGAAGGAGAAGATGAATAAAGGAAATTTCAGTCATCATTATCTTCACAGGAGGTTAGCAGGAGCATTTTGCTCTAAGAAAACTGATATTTATTAAGCATCTATATGGACCTCAGGAGATATATTTATAATGATTATAACTTAATCTTCCCACCAAGCCTAGTAGATAATGTTATGCCAAATGTGAGAGAAGAAAAAATAGCCCAGTGTGGATTAAGTATATTTTCTAATGTCACACAACTAAGCAAAAGGCATTGATATTAATTTAGGAATAATAGCATCAAATGAGAGTCTGGCTCCATTCAATGATCAAGATTTGAGATTGTATTCTGTGTCAAGGAATCATGACATATATTTTCCTAAGAATTCAACCCACTCTGAGTACGGGATACATCTGGCTCTAACCAGATTGCCTGTGAGAACTGAGGTTTGGGGTATCCGTGGGAATGACTGCACCATAGCACGCTGGCAACATTCTACATTTCTACATAGACCACTTAGACAAGACTTGACTTCAGGCAATTTCAGTCTTGGCAGGATACCTTGTGATCTCCTGTTACATGAGATCATGGGAAGTTTGTGAAGAGTTGTTACCAGGCCCTCTTTGCACTTGCCTCCCACTTCCCCTGGGAAGCTGTCATAAGACATTTTTCATAGCTTTCCAGTTTCTTTTTTTTTTTTTCTTTTTTTTTTTTTTGCAAATAGTTTATTGTCAAATTAGTTTCCACATAACACCCAGTGCTCATCCCCACAAGTGCCCTCCTCCATGCCCACCCCTCCTCCCCCCCACATCCACCAGTCCTCAGTTTTTGTCAGCATTCAAGAGTCTCTCATGGTTTGCCTCTCCCCCTTTCCCCCACCATTTCCGCCCTTCTTCTCCCCCTTGGTCCTCTGTTAAGCTCCTCCTAATCCTCCTATACGTGCACACATATGATATTTGTCTTTCTCTGCCTGACTTATTTCGCTCAGCATAACACCCTCAAGGTCCATCCATGTTGCTACACATGGCCAGATTTCATTGTTTCTCATTGCCATGTAGTATTCCATTGTATAGATAAACCACATCTTCTTGATCCATTCATCCCTGGATGGGACACTTAGGCTCTTTCCATGTTTTAGCTATTGTGGAGAGTGCTGCTATGAACATTGGGGTACATGTGCCCTATGCATCAGCATTTCTGTATCCCTTGGGTAATTCCTAGCAGTGCTATTGCTGGGTCATAGGGGAGTTCTATTGTTAGTTTCTGAGGAACCTCCACACTGTTTTCCAGAGGGGCTGTACCAGTTTACATTCCCACCAACAGTGTAGGAGGGTGCCCGTTTCTCCACATCCTCGCCAGCATCTAGAGTTCTCTGATTGGCTCATTTTAGTCACTCTGACTGGCGTGAGGTGGTATCTCAGTGTGGTTTTGACTTGTATTTCCCTGATGAGGAGCGATGCTGAGCACGCCATGTATACCTGTTGGCCATCTGGATGTCCTCTTTGGAGAAGTGTCTGTTCATATCTTCTGCCCATTTCTTCACTGGGTTGTTTGTTTTTCGGGCGTGTAGTTTGGTGAGTTCCTTTTGTAGATTCTGGATATCAACCCTTATCTGATATGTGTCATTTGCAATCATCTTTTCCCATTCCGTTGTTTGCCTATTGTCTTCTTCATGCGGGTTGTTTCCTTGGCTGTGCAGCTTTTAATTTTGAGGAGGTCCCAACAGTTTATTTTTGCTCTTAATTCCTTGCTTTTGGGGATGTGTCAAGTAAGAAGTTGCTGCGGTGGAGGGCAAGGAGGTTGTTTCCTGCTTTCTCCTCTAGGGTGTTGATAGTTTCCTGTATCACGTTCAGGTCCTTTATCCATTTTGAGTTTATTTGTGCATGGTGTGAGAAAATGATCTAGTTTCATTCTTCTGCATGTTGCTGTCCAGTTCTCCCAACACCATCTGTTAAAAAGGCTGTCTTTTTCCATTGGATATTCTTTCCTGCTTTGTCAAAGATTAGTTGGTTGTATACTTTTGGGTCCACTTCTGAGTTCTCAATTCTGTTCCATTGGTCTATGTGTCTGTTTTGTGCCAATACCATACTGTCTTGATGATGACAGCTTTGTAGTAGAGGCTAAAGTCTGGGATGGTGATCCCTCCCGTTTTGGTTTTCTTTTTCAGGATTACTTTGGCTATTCGGGGTCTTTTGTGGTTCCATACAAATTTTTTGGATAGTTTGTTCTAGTTTTGAGAAGTATGCTGGTGCAATTTTGATTGGAATTGCATTGAATGTGTAGAGTGCCTTAGGTAGTAATGACATCTTAACTATATTTATTCTTCCTATCCATGCGCATGGAATGTTTTTCCACTTCTTTGTGTCTTCTTCAATTTCCTTCATAAGTTTTCTATAGTTTTCCTCATACAGATCTCTTGTATCCTTGGTTAGGTTTATTCCAAGGTATTTTATGGTTTTTTGTGCAATTGTGAATGGGATTAGTTTCTTGATTTCTCTTTCTGTTGCTTCATTGTTGGTGTATAGAAATGCAACCGATTTCTGTACATTGATTTTGTACCCTGCAACTTGGCTGAATTCTGGATCAGTTCTAGTAGGCTTCTGGTGGAGTCTGTCGGGTTTTCTATGTAGAGTATCATGTCATCTGCGAAGAGTGAAAGCTTGACTTCCTCTTTGCCAATTCTGATGCCTTTGATTTCCTTTTGGTGTCTGATGGCTGATGCTAGGACTTCCAGCACTATGTTAAACAGCAGTGGTGAGAGTGGGCATCCCTGTCGTGTTCCTGATCTCAGGGGGAAAGCTCTGAGTTTTTCCCCATTGAGGATGATGTTAGCTGAAGGCTTCTCATAGATGGCTTTGATGATGTTTAAGTAGGTTCCTTCTATTCCAACTTTCTCGAGAGTCTTTATTAAGAAGGGATGCTGTATTTTGTCAAATGCTTTTTCTGCATCTATTGACAGGATCATATGGTTTTTATGTTTTCTTTTATTAATATGATGTATCACACTGATTGACTTGCGAATGTTGAACCAGCCCTGTAACCCAGGAATGAATCCCACTTGATCTTGGTGGATGATTCTTTTTATATGCTGTTGGATTCGATTTGCAAGGACCTTGTTGAGAATTTTTGCATCCGTATTCATTAAGGATATTGGCCTGTAGTTCTCTTTTTTTGCTGGATCTCTGTCTGGCTTGGGAATCAGTGTGATGCAGGCTTCATAAAATGAGTCCGGGAGTTTTCCTTCGCTTTCTATTTTTTGGAATAGCTTGAGAAGAATTGGGATTAATTCTGTTTTAAATGTCTGGGAGAATTCCCCAGGAAGCCATCAGGTCCAGGGCTCTTATTTGTTGGGAGATTTTTGATCACTGATTCAATTTCTTCACTTGTTATGGGTCTGTTCAGGTTTTCTATTTCTTCCCGTGTGAATTTTGGTAGTGAGTGTGTGTTTAGGAATTGTCCATTTCTTCTAAGTTGTCCAATTTATTGGCATATAATTTTTCATAGTATTCCCTGATAATTGCTTGTATTTGTGAGGGGTTGGTTGTAATAAGTCCATTTTCATTCATAATTTTGTCTATTTGGGTGCTCTCTCTTTTTCTTGGATAAGTCTGGCTAGAGGTTTGTCAATTTTGTTGACTTTTTCAAAAAACCAACTCTCGGTTTCATGGATCTGTTCAATTGTTTCTTTGGTCTCGATGTTGTTTATTTCTGCTCTAATTTTTACTATTTCTCTTCTTCTACTGGGTTTAGGGCGTTCTTGTTGCTCTGCCTCTAGTTCCTTTAGGTGAGCTGTTAGATTTTGGACTTGCGCTTTTTCTAATCTCTTGAAATAGGCCTGGAGAGCAATGTACTTTCCTCTTAGGACTGCTTTGCCGCATCCCATAGATTTTGAATTGTTGTGTTTTCATTTTCATTTGTTTCCATATATTTTTTAATTTCATCTCTAATTGCCTAATTGGCCCATTCATTCTTTAGAAGGGTGTTCTTTAACCTCCATGTTTTTGGAAGTTTTCCAGACTTCTTCCTGTAATGATTTCAAGTTTCAAAGCATTGTGATCTGACAGTGTGCATGGTATGATCTCTATTCTTTTATATTTCTTGAGGGCTGCTTTATGTCCCAGTATGTGATCTATCTTGGAGAATGTGCCATGCGCACTTGAGAAGAAAGTAAATTCCCTGGCCTCCAGGATGTAAAGTTCTAAATACATCCGTCAGGTCCATCTGGTCCAATGTATCTTTCAAGTCCATTATTTCTTTAGTGATTTTCTGTCTGGTTGACCTATCCATTGCTGTAAGCGGAGTATTAAAGTCCCCTGCTATTAGCACATTCTTATCTATAAGCTTGTTTCTGTTTGTGATTAATTGTTTTATATATTTAGGTGCTCCCATATTCGGTGCGTAGACATTTATGATTGTTAGTTCTTCCTGATGGATGGACCCTGTAATTATTATGTAGTGCCCTTCTTCATCTCTTGTGATTGTCTTTAATTTAAAGTCCAGTTTGTCTGATATAAGTATCGCTACTCCGGCTTTCTTTTGATTTCCTGTAGCATGATATATATTTCTCCATCCCTTACTTTTAATCTGAAGGTATCTTCCCGTCTAAAATGAGTTTCTTGTAGACAGCATATAGATGGATTTTGTTTTTTAATCCATTCTGCTACCCTATATCTTTTGATTGGAGCATTCAGCCCATTTACATTCAGTGTTATTATTGAAATATGTGGGTTTAGAGTCTTTGTATCTTTTTAGGGTTCATGTTTGTGGTGGTGTCTCTGGAATCTTTGTTCCTTGCAACCTTTCCTTCAGAGCATCCCCCTCAGGATTTCTTGTAGGGCTGGCTTCGTGGTGACAAATTCTTTCAATTTCTGTTTATTTGGAAAGGTTTTTATCTCTCCTTCTATTTTGAATGACAGGCTTGCTGGATAGAGGATTCTTGGCTGCATATTTTTACTGTTCATCCCATTGAAGATCTCTTGCCATTCCTTTCTGGCCTGCCACGTTTCAGTAGATAGGTCTGTCACCACTCTGATGGGTTTCCCTTTGTATGTGAGGGCCCTTTTCTCCCTAGCTGCTTTCAAAATTCTCTCTTTGTCCTTGTATTTTGCCATTTTTACGATGATATGTCGTGCAGAAGATCGATTCAAGTTACGTCTGAGAGGAGTCCTCTGAGCCTCTTGTATTTCCACATTGACTTCCTTCCCCAGGTCGGGGAAGTTCTCTGCTATAATTTGTTCCAGGACTCCTTCAGCACCTTTCCCTCTCTCTTCCTCTTCTGGGATTCCTATGATACGGATATTGTTGCGTTTGACTGTATCGCTGAGCTCTCGAATTCTTCTTTCCTGTTCCTGGATCAGTTTGTCTCTTTTTTGTCAGCTTCTTGTTTTTCTATAATGGTGTCTTCTAAATCACTTATTCTCCTTTCTGCCTCTTCAATCCGTGCATTGGAGGCCTCTAATTTATTATGTATCTCATTTATCGCATTTTTTAATTCTTCATGCCTATTTTTATTTTCCATTCTGTCTGTAGCCATAGTTTCTTTGATGTCCCCTATGTTTTTTCAAGCCCTGCTATTAATTTCACCATTATTATTCTAAAATCTTGTTCACTTATGCTGCTGATATCTGTTTTGAGCAGTTCATTAGCTGTCATTTCTTCTTGGAGTTTCTTTGGAGGAGAGCTCTTTCGTTTCGTCATTTTAGTTAGCTTTCCGGCTCTTGTTGGTTTTAAAGACCTGTTATGCTCTCTGTTTCTATGAGCACTGCTATATCCAAGAAACTCTTTGACTTTCCAGGGCCTATCCTTTCAGAGATTGTTTTTTGAATGGTATCCCTCGGTCACTCTTGTTGGGACCTTAGTTATTTTATTTTCCTATTCGTAGTGATATTTGGGACTCTTCACCTTGTGTACTCTAGCTTGTTTCTTGAGGTAGCCCTGGAAAAGAAAACAGACAGACAGACACACAGGGAGCAGGAGCACACAAACGCACAGGCTGATTCAACTAACATGCAAAGTGAGAGGGAAAACGAAAAAGTTAATAGAAAAGACGGAGGAGGGAGGGCGAATAGGGAGCATAAAATACATAAAAGGGTCAAAAAGGGGAAAAGAAAAGGAAAAAAGAAGAAAACCGATGGACAAAGAACGGTTTAAAGCATATACCTGGATTTCCCAGCTACAGTTAAATAGCCGTGTGTATGCAGTGCTGGTTGAAGAGCATAGAGAAAAAGAGAGAAGGCAGGGTGAGACAAGGCAGATTTGGAAATAGAATGAACAGGCAGAAGGGATAAGAAACTTTTTTCAAAGAGGTAAAGGGTAGAATGTGGTTGGATAGGTGAGAGAAGGATGCTGGAATTATCCAGAGAAACTATATAGTCTAATTACTCCTGAGAGAAATAGCTGAAAAAGTCGGTAGGTGTAGAATTTACATTTACAGAATGGACTTGTGATTGTTTAAGCAAGCTGGCGACCAGAGTTAATCAGGTCAGTGTTTTGGGGAAAAAAGCGAGAAAAAAAAAGAAGAAAAAAAAGAGAAAAGAAAGGGGAAAAAAAAGAAAGAAAAAAAAAAGGAAAGAAAAAAAAAGGAAAAAAGAAAAAAAAAAAAAGGGAGGAGGGCACCTCTCAGGCAGGGATGGGCGTGGCGTGATCCGATGCCTCAGGCGGGGGTTCTGCCTTGGCGATTGTGGGAAGGAGAGTGACGGTGCTCCAGTCCCTTCTTGAACCCCGCGCTGCAGCTCGCTTTTTTTTTTTTTTTGGCGTGTCAACTCCCCGTTCCGGGGACGCAGCCGAAGTTGGTTGCACTCTTCAACCCAGGCCAGTTCCAATCTCCAAATCCCAGCCCGCGCCCCGCTGAAGTTGCCTTAGACACAGCTTCCCAGACAACCCCCTTGGGCTATTCCAGGCTCCCTGCTGAGCTCTGGGGGCGGAGTCAGGATCGCTGCTTTCTTCTCTGGTCGGCTCTGGTGCGCATGCGCGGGGGCTTGCCTGCAGCGTCCGCGTAGCCTGAGCCCGCTGGAGTGAGGAAAACCGGGTCTCTCTATGGCTCGTCACCCGAAACACGAACTCACAGGCAAATTTTCCAGTTTTTAGCTCTTTGCCTTCCCTCTCGAGTTCCAGCCAGCCAGGAGCGCGGATGCCCGGTGTCTGCGCGTCTCTTTCAGGGGTCCCAGCCGCCCTGGAGCTACAATGGTGGCAGGCGCACCCGCTCCGCTTTAAAACCCCACCTCCAGGAGCGGCACAAAGAAGCAGTTTGTGTGCTCAGCCTCCCCCAGGACCAGTTGTCGCGAGGGGACCTGGTGTGCAGGTATTTGGCAAGTACGGTCTTTCTATGCACCGAGCGGAGATTTTTCTGTTTCGCACTCTCCCCTTTTCCCCTCTCACTCCCCGTAGAGGGTAGAGGGGGATCGCCTCCCACCCTGGAGGCTCCGATCCTGGGCTGATTTTACCTTCCCCGGTTCGCACTCACGTTAGAAGGCTTTCTCAGTGGATTCTGCGTCCTTTTTTCTCCCAGTCTCTCAGGTTTTGTATGGTTTCCAATGGCTTCAGATCTTTTCTGTGTGATGTATGGGCGCGAGTGCAAGTACGGAGCTCCTTACTTCTCCGCCATCTTGCCTCCCTCTGATAGCTTTCCAGTTTCTGATGAGCTGTAAGGCTATCTGCTTTGCTTTCTTAGAGTACAGCTGCAGGTTCTAAAACTGCTTAGCTGCAGCATGACATCAGCTCCTTCAGCACAGGGTTACCACCACTCAGGCTGTATTGTCATGGCATCTCTCCCTTTTGGGTTCAATGCTGTCCTTAGGGACAAATGACACAGGAGAGGCACTTTTGCTTTTCTTGCTTTTTCTTATCTTTGTAATAAACAGTCCTTTTTTGGAGGTGAGGAGGCGGGCAGAGGGAGAGGCGGGCAGAGGGAGAAAGAGAGAGAGAATCCCAAATAGGCTCCATGCCCAGCACTGATCACACAGGGCTCCATTCTACAACCCTGAGCCAAAAAAAAGCATGGGATGTTCAAACCGACAGAGCCACCCAGACCCTCCAGTAAACAATCTTTATAAAGTATATGTATTTTTGACAGAGAGAGAGATAGAGTGCAACAGGGGTGGGGCAGAGAGAGAGGAAGACACAAGATCCCAAGAAGGCTCCAGGTAGTCAACAGACAACCTGACATGTGGCTCAAACCCACAAATAGTGAGATCATAATCTGACCTGAAGTCAGGTGCTTAACCGACTGAGCCACCCAGGTGCCCCTAAACAGGTTTAATGTAAAAAGTACTTGCCCTTTACTGACCAAATTTCTTATCCTTGCCTAGATAAGGAATTAGCATAAGAAAATAATACTTTAGCTACTGCTGTTGTGAGATGTACTTTGTATCTCTGATCCAGAAGAGTTTTGTCTTCTACCAGCATCCATGACACTGTGATATGCACATTTGGTAGCCTGTGAATAGTTTAAAATGTCAGATCTTTTGGAGTTGTTGATAATGATATTGGCTAGACTACTGTCACATATAAAACCCCACCTGCATGATGACTAGGGGGAAAAGAGTATGTATACAGCTTGGGTTTCCAACCAACAATGTCTACCATATAAAGCTAAACTCCTGAAAAACCTAACAGAAAAAGTTAACATAAAGGCTTTAAAATTTTAACTAGCATACGCTTAAAATGTAGAATAAAATTTGTAACTCTTACCAGAGTTTCCTTAGCCAAACTACTGTTATAGTTTTACTTATCTCCTTACCTGAAACTTCTTAAAATAAAGCCACCCTATTTAAATTATATAAATAGTTTATTGTTTTCAATGAGTAGAATCTAGAGGGAATCAGGAAATGTGTTTCAGAGCATTTAAAAACATTTTGGGTTCTTTCTTCCATGCTTAGGAAGTCATTATCTGTTGAAGTCGGGAGCTCTTAAACTGTTTTGAGATTTTAAAATACAGATGTTAAAAGAGTTATTAGTTTAAAAAATGATCCTTTTAGGAGTTGAATGTACTTCAGTGCTAATTATAACTTTTAATGATTGTAAAGTGCCCTGGGAGGCTATAATGAAGAAGATTGCAGACTATATCTCCACTGTAAATTTTCCTTTTCCCATACACTGTGTAATGATAAAGGCAATGTGTTTGAACACCCAACGGACACAGCTAATTGTGTAAAGTTCACTAAATGTTAACACTTTCCCAGTGACCCAGGAGTCATGTAAGGGAATTATAGACACATGTTCTGAGACATCTTTGGCAGTATTCATTTTCTAGAGCTAAAAAAAAAAAAAAAAAAAAAGGACTGGGAAAAATTTAAACAAAGCTATTGCTTGCTTAGCCTATAATAAGTGTTACTTAAATCAAAAAGTACCAGGAAGAGACACTATAATGTGTAAGTCTGTTTGTTTCTAATTGACTTACTGAAAACTGTGTGGATTGCCAGCAATATACCTCTAAATTAAGATTGCTCTCAAAATCTCAAAAGTCAGTGTTTTTGGCACTGTAAGTTATGAGTTACAGAATAAGCAAAGTACTGTTCCTTGAAAACATTATTTCTGGACTTTAAATACTTTATTTGAATAGCTTCATATGATGGTTTATTTGCACTCAATCATTTAACACTTCTTTCTCCAATTCTTTCTTCTCTTGTGGTTGTTGCAGTATAAGAGGCTAAGTGATGCCATTTCTCTTAATTGTTGTCAGATGTGAGCATCATGTTATGGATACAATAAAGAGTTCTTCCCTTTGCAAGGTAGTTATCTCTTCCACAGAATTAAATGGCTTGTCTAAATCAGGTAATTTATCTCCACAACTGATCATTTCAAGTAAGTAATGTACATTTCCTGCTTTACTTCCCCATTAATACTTAAGATTACAGATGGGGTTTTGATTTTTTAAAATATTTTTTAGGATGCAGCGCCTGAGTGACTCAGTCATCAAGCATCTTACTTCATTCAACTCAGGTAATGATCTCACAGTTCGTGAGTTAGAGTCCCACATCGGGTGAGCCCGAGTCTCACTTCAAGTGAGCTCATGCCCCACTTCAGGTAAAAAGAAAACAAGGAAAAAACAAAACAAAACAGGGGCCCTGCTTCACTCTCTATCTCTCTCTCCATTTCTCTCTCTCTCCCCCCTTGCTCACTTGTGCCTTCTCTTTCTCAAAAAAATTAAGTTTAAAATATCCCAAGAATAAACTATGGACTCCTTCCTATTTTTAATTTTTAATATGTAGAATCATATGGGTATTTTGGAGGCAAAGGAGAAAACATAAATTTATGGACATGTCAAATGGTTTTAATGACAAATATCTTCCATATTCACATATTAATTTATCTGTGAATCCTAGCAGAGATTTAAGTCTAGACTGACCAATGACATGACCTGTAAAATTTCTTTTACTACTTTTACATATTTTACTACTTAAAAGAGCACTTATCCTGTTCTTGTGAAAAATTTTTTCTGTCAAATTTTCAAATCCAATAATTAAAACATCTAAGGCAACAATACAATAACTGCTACAATATAATGAAGACCTAATTGGCAGTAACTTAACTTTTCTTCTTTTTTAAAAAATATAGTTTATTGTCAAGTTGGTTTCCACATAACACCCAGTGCTCATCCCAACAAGTGCCCTTCCCCATGCCCATCAGCCCCCTTCCCATCTCCCCACCCCCATAAATTTATTCTCAGTACCTAACAGTCTCTTGTAGTTTGCCTCCCTCCCTCTACCCAACTATTTTCTCTCCTTCCCCTCCCCTATGGTCCTCTGTTAAGTTTCTTCAGTTCAACATGAGTGAAAACATATGGAATCTTTCTTTGCCTGACTTATTTCACTTAGTATAATACCCTTGAGTTCCATCCACATTGCCTCAAATGGCAGATTTCAATCTTTTTCATTGCCATGTAGTATTCCATTGTGTATATAAACTGCACTTTTGTTTTTTTTAATAAATAGTTTATTGTCAAGTTGTTTTCCATATAGCACCCAGTGCTCATCCTCACAAGTGCCCTCCTCCATGTTCATCTCCCCTCCTTTCCCCCCCACACCCATCAGTCCTCAGTTTGTTCTCAGCATTCAAGAGTCTCTCATGGTTTGCCTCTCTCCCTCTCCCCCACTATTTCCCCCCTTCTTCTCCCACCACGGTCCTCCGTTAAGCTCCTTCTAATCCCCCTATACGTGTAAACATATGGTATCTGTCCTTCTCTGCTTGACTTATTTCGCTCAACATAACACCCTCAAGATCCATCCATGTTGCTACACATGGCCAGATTTCATTCTTTCTCATTGCCATGTAGTATTACATCGTATAGATAAACCACATCTTCTTGATCCATTTGTCCGTGGATGGACACTTAGGCTTTTTCCATGTTTTGGCTATTGTTGAGAGTGCTGCTGTGAACATTGGGGTACATGTGTTCCTATGCCTCAGCATTTCTATATCCCTTGGGTAAATTCCTAGCAGTGCTATTGCTTGGTCTTAGAAGAGTTCTATTGTTAATTTTTTGAGGAACCTCCACACTGTTTTCCAGAGGGGTTGCACCAGTTTACATTCCCACCAACAGTGTAGGAGGGTACCCTTTTCTCCATATCCTTGCCAGCATCTAGAGTTCACTGATTTGCTCATTAAATACCTAGGAATAAACCTAACCAAGGATACAAGAGATCTGTATGATGAAAACTATAGAAAACTTATGAAGGAAATTGAAGAAGACACAAAGAAATGGAGAAATATCCCGTGCTCATGGATTGGAAGAACAAATATAGTTAAAATGTCACTACTACCCAAAGCAATCTTCACATTCAATGCAATTCCAATCAAAATTGCACCAGCATACTTCCCAAAACTAGAACAAACTATCCAAAAATTTGTATGGAACCACAAAAGACCCCGAATAGCCAAAGTCATATTGAAGAAGAAAACCAAAACGGGAGACATCACCATCCCACACTTTAACCTCTACTACAAAGCTGTCATCATCAAGACAGTATGGTATTGGCACAAAAACAGACACATACACCAATGGAATAGAACTGAGAACTCAGAGTTGGACCCAAAGGTATACAGCCAACTGACCTTTGGCAAAGCAGGAAAGAGTATCCAATGGAAAAAAGACAGCCTCTTTAACAGATGGTATTGGGAGAACTGGACAGAAACATGCAGAAGGATGAAACTAGATCATTTTCTCATACTATACACAAAAACAAACTCAAAATGGATGAAGGATCTGAACATGAGACAGGAAACTATCAACACCCTAGAGGAGAAAGCAGGAAACAACCTCCTTGACCTCCACCGCAGCAACCTCTTACTTGACACATCTTCAAAACCACGGGAATCAAGAGCGAAAATGAGCTATTGGGACCTCATCAAGATTAAAAGCTCTGCACGGCAAAGGAAACAATCCATAAAACTAATAGGCAACCGACGGAATGAGAAAAGATAGTTGTAAATGACATATCAGATAAAGGGCTAATATCCAAAATCTATAAGGAACTCACGAAACCACACCCGAAAAACAAACAACCCAGTAAAGAAATGGGCAGAAGAATGAGCAGACACTTCTCCAAAGAGGACATCCAGATGGCCAACAGACACATGAATCGATGCTCAGCATCCCTCCTCATCAGGGAAATACAAATCAAAACCACACTGAGATACCACCTCACGGCAGTCAGAGTAACTTAACTTTTCTACAGCTCATGCCAGTGATACCAAGACTTCAAGAAATGGACTCAATTGATGAAATGATGGTTATATACAAATTGCACATTTTACTTTCTATAACTCTGACATTAATGATAATGCATAAATATTGAAATTTTTTTCTATACTTCAGATAATTTATTTGATAAAATTAGTTTCAAATATGCCTAAACTGTTTTGTGTAGCCCTCCATGAACCCAATAGGATAATTGTGTCACAGAGTATGTGGTTTGTAATAGACATTATTTTTCATAAAAACCAGAAAGCAGTCATAATAATAATTGAAAGCTATTTAATTGCTCTGTCTTATTCCTTTTTCAATTTCTTTTTTTCTTAATTTTTCTGTTCTTTTTAATTGTTATTGTTTGGCTTTTTAAAAACATTTTTGAGAATAAGAATGGAGAAATTGTGGTTGCTCATTAGGGATAAATATATTTATTTCTATTGTTATACTGATGTGTAGAGGACAGTATGTAAAAAAACATAACAAGTTGTGAAAAATAAAATATTACTCCAACCAAATATAATTGATACAAATTATTTTGTAATTATATATTAAATATGATATTACCACAGATCAAAAATTTATTTTTACTCCTCTTGGAATTTTGGTATTATGTTTTTTCATGTTTATTTATTAATTTTGAGAGAGAGAGAGAGAGAGTTATAAAGTGTGTACACAAGCAAGGGAGTTGCAGGGAGGGAAGGAGAGAGAGAGAGAATCCCAAGCAGGCTCCACCCTTAGCACTGTGGGCTCATGACCTGAGTGAAAATCAAGAGTCTGTTGCTTAGCTTAACCAACTGACCACCCAGGGGCCTCTAATATAGTGATTTTATGCTTTGCTTTAGTTAAACCCAAGTTTTATTCTAAAGGTTTTCTCGTTAAACATGCTGTTAAACCAATCTGTTTTAGAAAGTTAAGTGGTGGATAACCATGGAATGAAAAACGAAGAAATCCACGAAATACCATTTTTATGATGAAAACTTTCATATTTTCTGAAAGCTTCTGTTGAGTACTTGCTATGCTGTATTTGATGATGAGGAATATGTCAAATTCTTGGCAACTGGTAGAAAATGTATACTTTCTTTTCTATTCCAAATTTGTTTAGGTTAACTTAGAAAGGTTATTCCAGACTTTCCTTCATTCCCATAGTTTTATTTCTTTACCTTCTCACCAGCCCCAAAGGTTTTTTTTCATTTTCTTGTTTGTTGGGTTTGTTGGTACATGTGTTTGTGTTATTGTTTTTATTGGTCTTGCTAACTTTATTCCACTTAGTTGTGCTGCAACGTAAAGACTAATTTTCTAAACCCCATCTAGAATGTTCAGGAAAATTCTTGCAATCTTTTGTAGGATTTTTAAGTATTTCACATTCATCAGGAAAAATAGCATGTACAAACAAATAGCTTTCCTCTTTGTAATGTTTACCATTTATCAGAACATAAGCTGATGTATTAATTTAAAAGACTTGGGATGCCTGGGTGGCACAGTCAGTGGAGTTTCCAACTCTTTATCTCCCCACAGGTCATGATCTCCCCCTTGTGAGATCGAGTCTCACATTGAGCTCCATGAAGAGCATGGAGTGTGCTTAGGATTCCCTCTCTCTCCTTTTGTCCCTCTCTCCCATTTTTGCTTTCTCTGTCTCTCTAAAAAAATAATATAAAACAAAACAAGAATAAATAAAAACAAAAGACTCCCCGTTCCTACAGAATAGAATGAAATAAACAAAAGGGGGAGATATACAGAGGCATAGCCCTATCACACTCAGATGATTAGAAGGAAACCCTCCTCTCTGAACTCAGAATCTATACTTAGAGAAAAGGTAATTAATATTAGCTAAGCTAATCTGTATATATTTTTAATAACTGGATATGATAAGCTAAAAACAATATATGGCTACATTTTATTATTTTTAAATGTGTCCTCTTGGATTTTTCTGTTTCTACTTCTGAACACATATCAGGGTGATTTCTTTCTTTCCTTATTTTTTTACAAATAGTTTATTGTCAAATTAGTTTCCACACAACACCCAGTGCTCATCCCCATGAGTGCCCTCAACCATGCCCATCCCCCCTACCACCTACATCCATCAGTTCTCAGTTTTTGTCAGCATTCAAAAGTCTCTCCTGGTTTGCCTCTCTCCCTTTCCTCCATCATTTCCCGCCTTCTTCTCCCCCTTGTTCCTCAGTTAAGTTCCTCCTAATCCTCCTATTCATGCAAACGTATGATATTTGTCTTTCTCTACCTGACTTATTTAACTCACCATAACACCCTCTAGGTCCATCCATATTGCTACACATGACCAGATTTCATTCTTTCTCATTGCCATGTAGTATTCCATGGTATAGATAAACCACATCTTCTTGATCCATTCGTCCATTGATGGACACTTAGGCTCTTTCCATGTTTTGGCTATTGTGGAGAGTGCTCCTATGAACATTGGGGTACATGTGCTCCTATGCCTCAGCGTTTCTATATCCCTTGGGTAAATTCCTAGCAGTGCTATTGCTGGGTCATAGGGGAGTTTTATCGTTAATTTTTTGAGGAACCTCCAGACTGTTTTTCAGAGAGGCTGTACCAGTTTACATTTCCACCAACAGTGTAAGAGGTGTCCCTTTCTCCACATCCTCACCAGCATCTCGTGTTCTCTGATTTGCTCATTTTAGCCACTCTGACTGGTGAGAGGTGGTATCTCAGTGTGGTTTTGATGTGTATTTCCCTGATGAGGAGGGATGCTGAGCATCGTTTCATGTGTCTGTTAGCCATCTGGATGTCCTCTTTGGAGAAGTGTCTGTTCATATCTTTTGCCCATTTCTTTACTGGGTTGTTTGTTTTTCGGGTGTGGAGTTTGATGAGTTCCTTATAGATTCTGGATATCAACCCTTTATCTGATATGTCATTTGCAACTATCTTTTCCCATTCCGTTGGTTGCCTATTAATTTTCTGGGTTGTTTCCTTTGCTGTGCAGAAGTTTTTAATCTTGATGAGACCCAATCGTTTTTTTTTTGCTCTTGATTTCTTTGCTTTGGGGGATGTGTCAAGTAAGAAGTCGCTGCAGTGGAGGTCAAGGAGGTTGTTTCCTGCTTTCTCCTCTACAGTGTTGATAGTTTCCTGTCTCACGTTCAGGTCCTTTATCCATTTTGAGTTTATTTTTGTGCATGGTGTGAGAAAATGATCTAGTTTCATTCTTCTGCCTGTTGCTGTCCAGTTCTCCGAACACCATCTGTTAAAGAGGCTGTCTTTTTTCCATTGGATACTCTTTCCTGCTTTGTCAAATATCAGTTGGTTGTATACTTTTGGGTCCACTTCTGAGTTCTCAATTCTTTTCCATTGGTCTATGTGTCTGTTTTTGTGCCAATACCATACTAGTTTGATGATGACAGCTTTGTAGTAGAGGCTAAAGTCTGGGATGGTGATCCCTCCCGTTTTGGTTTTATTTTTCAGGATTACTTTGGCTATTTGGGGTCTTTTGTGGTTCCATACAAATTTTAGGATAGTTTGCTCTAACTTTGAGAAGTATGCTGGTGCAATTTTGATTGGAAATGCATTGAATGTGTAGATTCAATTTGGGTAGTAATGACATCTTAACTATATTTATTCTTCCTATCCATGAGCATGGAATGTTTTTCCATTTCTTTGTGTCTTCTTCATTTTCCTTCATAAGTTTTCTGTAGTTTTCATCATACAGATCTTTTGTATCCTTGGTTAAGTTTATTCCTAGTTTTTTTATGGTTTTTTGTGCAATTGTGAATGGGATCAGTTTCTTGATTTCTTTTTCTGTTGCTTCATTGTTGGTGTATAAAAATGCAACCGATTTCTGTACGTTGATTTTGTACTCTACAACTTGGCTGAATTCTTGGATCAGTTCTAGTAGGCTTCTGGTGGAGTCTGTGGGGTTTTCTAGGTAGAGTATCATGTCGTCTGTAAAAAGTGATAGTTTGACTTCCTCTTTGCCAGTTCTAATGCGTTTGATTTCCTTTTGCTGTCTGATGGTTGATGGACTTCCAGCACTATGTTAAACAGCAGTGGTGAGAGTGGACATCGCTGTCGTGTTCCTGATCTCAGAGGGAAAGCTCTCAGTTTTTCCCCGTTGAGGATGATGTTTGCTGAAGGCTTGTCATAGATGGCTTTTATGATGTTTAAGTAAGTTCCTTCTATTCCAACTTTCTCTAGAGTCTTTATTAAGAAGGGATACTGTATTTTGTCAAATGCTTTTTCTGCATCTATCGACAGGATCATATGGATTTTATCTTTTCTTTTGTTGATGTGATGTATCATATTGATTGATTTGCAAATGTTGAACCAGCCCTGTAACCCAGGAATGAATCCCACTTGATCTTGGTGGATGATTCTTTTTGTATGCTGCTGGATTCGATTTGCAAGGATCTTGTTGAGGATTTTTGCATCCGTATTCATCAAGGATATTGGCCTGTAGTTCTCGTTTTTTGCTGGATCTCTGTCTGGTTTGGGAATCAGAGTGATGCTGGTTTCATAAATTGAGTCCAAGAGTTTTTCTTCACTTTCTATTTTTTGGAATAGCTTGAGAAGAATGGATATTAATTCTGTTTTAAATGTCTGGTAGAATTCCCCAGGAAAGCCATCTGGTCCTGGGCTCGTATTTGTTGGGAGATTTTTGATCACTGATTTGATTTCCTCACTAGCAATGGGTCTGTTTAGATTTCCTACCTCTTCCTGTGTGAATTTTGGTAGTGGATGTGCGTTTAGGAATTTGTCCATTTCTTCCAAGTTTTCCAATTTGTTGGCATATAATTTTTGATAGTATTCCCTGATAGTTCCTGTATTTCTGAGGGATTGGTTGTAATAATTCCATTCTCATTCATGATTTTGTCTATTTGGGTGCTCTCTCTTTTCTTTTTGAGAAGCCTGGCTAGAGGTTTATCAATTTTGTTTACTTTTTCAAAAAACCAACTCTTGGTTTCATTGATCTGTTCAATTGTTTCTTTGGTCTCTATGTTGTTATTTCTGCTCTGATTTTTACAATTTCTCTTCTTCTACTGGGTTTAGGGCATTCTTGTTGCTCTGCCTCTAGTTCCTTTAGGCAAGCTGTTAGATTTTGGACTTGCGCTTTTTCTAGTTTCTTGAAATAGGCCTGGAGTGCAACGTACTTTCCTCTTAAGACAGCCTTTGCCGCATCCCATAGATTTTGGATTGTTGTGTTTTCATTTTCGTTTGTTCCATATATTTTTTAATTTCATCCCTAATTGCCTGATTGGCCCATTCATTTTTTAGTAAGGTCGTCTTTAACCTCCATGTTTTATGGGGGTTTTCCAACCTTCTTCCTGTGATTGATTTCAAGTTTCAAAGCATTATGATCTGACAGTGTGCATGGTATAATCTCAATTCTTTTATATTTATTGAGGGCTGCTTTATGGTCCAGTATGTGATCTATCTTGGAGAATGTGCCATGCGCACTTGAGAAGAAAGTAAATTCCTTGGCCTCAGGATGTATAGTTCTAAATATATCTGTCAGATCCATCTGGTTCAAAGTGCCTTTCAAGTCCATTATTTCTTTAGTGATTTTTTTTTGTCTGGTTGACCTATCCATTGCTGTAAGTGGAGTATTGAAGTCCCCTGCTATTAGCACCTTCTTATCTATGAGCTTGTTTCTTTTTGTGATTAATTGTTTTATATATTTAGGTGCTTCCATATTTGGTGCAGAGACATTTATGATTGTTAGTTCTTCCTGATGGATAGACCCTGTAATGCTCTTCTTCATCTCTTGTTATTGTCTTTAATTTAAAGTCCAGTTTGTCTGATATGAGTATAGCTACTCCTGCTTTCTTCTGATTTCCAGTAGCATGATATATATTTCTCCATCCCCTTACTTTTAATCTGAAGGTATCTTCAGGTCTAAAATGAGTTTCTTGTAGACAGCATATAGATGGATTTTGTTTTTTTATCCATTCTACTACCCTATGTCTTTTGATTGGAGCATTCAGCCCATTTACATTCAGTGTTATTATTGAGATATGTGGGTTTAGAGTCTTTGTGTCCTTTGTGGAGTTCATGCTTGTGGTGGCGTCTCTGGTATCTTTTTTCCTTGCAACATTTCCTTCAGAGTGTCCCCCTCAGGATTTCTTGTAGGGCTGGCTTAGTGGTGACAAATTCTTTCAATTTCTGTTTATTTGGAAAGATTTTTATCTCTCCCTATTTTGAATGACAGGCTTGCTGGGTAGAGGATTCTTGGCTGCATATTTTTTCTGTTCATCACATTGAAGATCTCCTGCCATTCCTTTCTGGCCTGCCACGTTTCAGTAGATAGGTCTGTCACCACTCTGATAGGTTTCCCTTTGTATGTGAGGGCCCTTTTCTCCCTTGCTGCTTTCAAAATTTTCTCTTTGTCCTTATATTTTGCCATTTTTACTATGATATGCCTTGCAGAAGGTTGATTCAGATTACGTCTGAGGGGGGTCCTCTGAGCCTCTTGTATTTCGTTTACTTCTTTTCCCAGGTCGGGGAAGTTCTCTGCTATAATTTGTTCCAGGACTCCTTCAGCACCTTTCCCTCTCTCTTCCTCTTCTGGGATTCCTATGATACGGATATTGTTGCATTTGACTGTGTCGCTGAGCTCTCGAATTCTTCTTTCCTGTTCCTGGATCAGTTTGTCTCTTTTTTTGTCGGCTTCTTGTTTTTCTATAATGGTGTCTTCTAAATCACTTATTCTCCTTTCTGCCTCTTCAAGCCGTGCATTGGAGGCCTCTAATTTATTATGTATCTCATTTATCGCATTTTTTAATTCTTCATGCCTATTTTTATTTTCCATTCTGTCTGTAGCTGTAGTTTCTTTGATGTCCCCTCTGTTTTTTTTCAAGCCTAGCTATTAATTTTACCATTATTATTCTAAAATCTTGTTCAGTTATGCTGCTTATATCTGTTTTGAGCAGTTCATTAGCTGTCATTTCTTCTTAGAATTTCTTTGGAGGAGAGCTCTCTCGTTTCATCATTTTAGTTACCTTTCCGGCTCTTGTTGCTTTTAAAGACCTGTTATGCCCTCTGTTTCTTTTCTTTTCTTTTTTTTCAATGTTTTATTTATTTCTAGGAGAGAGAGAGACAGCGTGAGCAGGGGAGGGTCAGAGAGACAGAGGGAGACACAGACTGAAACAGGCTCCAGGCTCTGAGCTGGCAGTCAGCACAGAGCCCGATGCGGGGCTTGAACCCACGAACCGCGAGATCATGACCCAAGCGAAAGTCGGACGCTTAACCGACTAAGCCACCCAGGAGCCCCTATGCTCTCTGTTTCTATGAGCGCTGCTATATCCAAGAAGACTCTTTGACTGCCCAGGGCCTATCCTTTCAGAGAGTGTTTTTTGAATGGTATCTCTTGGTCTCTCTTGTTGGGTCCTTGATTATTTTATTTTCCTATTCATAGTGATATTTGGGACTCTTCACCTTGTGTACTCTGGCTTGTTTCTTGAGGTAGCCCTGGAAAAGAAAACAGACAGACAAACACACAGGGAGCAGGAGCACACAAACGCACAGGCTCATTCAACTGACATGCAAAGCGAGAGGGAAAACGAAAAAGTTAAGAGAAAAGATGAAGGAGGGAGGGAGAATAATAGGGAGTATAAAATATATAAAAGGGTAAAAAAGGAGAAAAGAAAAGGAAAAAAGAAGAAAATCGATGGACAAATAACATTTAAAGCATATAACCGGGTTTCCCAGCTATAGTTAAATAGCCGTGTGTATGCAGTTCTAGTTGAAGAGCATAGAGAAAGAGAGAGAAGACAGGGCAGGATGAGGCAAAATTGGAAATAGAGAGAACAGGCAGAAGGGATAAAAAGCTTTTTTCAAAGAGATAAAGGGTGGAGTATGGTTGGCTAGGTGAGAGAAGGATGCTGGTATTATCCAGATAAACTATATAGTCTAATTACTCCTGAGAGAAAGAGATGAAAAGGTTGGGAGGTGTAGAATTTACATCTATAGAATGGACTAAATTTGTTTCTTTAAGCACGCTGGTGACCAGATGTAATCAGGTTAGTGTTCTGTGGGATCGGGGTGGGAACCAAAAACAAAAAAAAAAAAATGGGAAAGAGAGGAGGGCAGCTCTCAAGCAGGGATGGGCGTGGTGTGATCCAATGAATCAGGTGGGAGTCTGCCTGGAGGTTGTAGGGAGGAGAGTGGTGGTGCTCCACATCGCTTTTTTAGGCATGTAAACTTCCTGGGTCAAGGTCTCAGTCAAAGTTTGTTGTGCTTTTCAACCCAGTCCGGTCCCAGCCTCCAAATCCTAGGCTAAGCACCCCGCTAAAATTGCCTAGTGATCCCCTAGCTTCCCCCTCAGGGAAATTCCAATCTTCAGGCTAGCTTTGGGGGTGGATCCAGAAGCCGCTGCTCCTTCTCCTCCGGATGGGGCTGGGAGGCCTGGTCCGGGTGGGGGGCTTTGTCTGCTGGTGCGCTGAGCCAGCTGGAGTGAGGAAATCAAGTTCCCTTTGTGTCTCCTCACCCAAAACACGAACTTGAGGTCGCATCTGCCAGTTTTTAGCACTTTGCCTTCCCTCTAGAGTTCCAGCCAGCTAGGAGCATGGACGTTGGTGCCTGCGCGCCTCCTCAGGGGTCCAGGCCCACCTCGAGGGTAATGGCTGCAGGTGCGCAACCTCTCGCAGCCAGCCAGGAGCCCGCACAAAGAAGCAAATCGCGAAGTGGGCGACTTGGAGTGTGGAGGGGCCTGACGCGCAGGTATTTTGTGCGCAAAGATTTTCTCCACCCCGAGCGGAGGTGTTTCCCCCCAAGCGGAGGTTTTCTGTTTCGGACTCTCTTTTTCCCCTCTTACTCCCCACAGAGGGGGGTGGCCTGTCTCTCCAGTCTCCAATTCAGACCTGATTTTTACTTCCCCAGTTCGCACTCACGTTAGAAGGCTTTCTCAGTGGAATCTGCGTCCTTCCTCTCTCAATCTCTTGGGTTTGGAACGGTTTCCTATGGCTTCAGATCTTTTCTATGTGAGGCCTGGGTGTGAGTGCAGGTACGGAGCTCCCTACTTCTCCGCCATCTTGCCCCTCATCTAGGGTGATTTCTGTAATTATAAAACATTTTGTGTTTACTTATTAAAACATCCAATCCAGTCTAATATTAAAAAAAGGAAAAAAAAAAAACAAAACAAAACTAAATCTCACATAAAATGCCAATAATGTCCCCTTTCCTCAACTCAGTGCTTTCCTGCAGTTCAGGAATCATCCATGTCAAAGAGAAGCATGGCCCACTCCTCAGGGCTTGCTTTTTATCCCTTCTTCCCTCCCTGATATTCTGGTGTCACGGCTAAAAGAGGAGGAAGCCCGCTTGTTTTCTCGGTGCTGTTTTAACTATTTCCTGAGATGATATTTGCCGCTGTTGTTGCAGATGCTCCCATGGTATCTTCACTGCATTTATGTTTCCTTTTTCTCTCTCTACATTGACACACCACAGCATTCTCTGACATGGCACACATTCTCCTCCCGAGATCTTGTGACACTACCCTCCTCCTCATATACCATGGCAGTATGCCACACAACTCCTTACTGGTGACATTCTTCCTTACTGGCAAGGCCCTTCTAGGTTAGGTCTCTCCATAATGACTCAAGCCATCTATTCCTATGGAGTTCACTTGTTCTGTAGAATGCCACACATTCCAGCTCTGCTAAAAAGTGAAAGTGCAATTTATCCAAGTGACAACAAATCTCTTTGTCTTATGTTTGCAAACTGCTGCAGCTTGCATTTAGTCTTCATATCTTTTTACTTGGTAAACAAGAATTGGAGTCTATTGGCACCCGTCCCAATCTCTAAGGTATACATTCCCCAAAAGTCACCACCCCCCAAAGATACCTAATGTTTCAATACTCAGACCTTGTCAATGTGTTACTTATGTGATGGAAAGGGTTTTGCATATTTGATTATCTTAAGGATCTCGAATGGGGGTAGATTATCCTGGGTTATCTAGGTAGACCCAGTGTAATCACCAAGGTCCAAAGTAAGTGGAAACAGAAAGGCTGAGAAAGACGAGATGTGACATTGGGGCCGGAGATTAGTGTGATGGGGGTAAGGAATGCAGCTACCTCTAAAAGCTGAAAAAAAGCAAAGAACAGAGTTCTCCCTAGTGCCATAGAGGGAATATAGCTCTAAAGACACCCTATTTTAGCCCTATAAGGTTCAGAATTCTGAGCTTCAGGAGTATTAGATATTAAATGTATGTTGCTTTAAGCCACTAAGTGTGGTCTTTTGTTATAGCAACAACAGAAAACAAATACACCATACTACATTCAAGAAGCTGTGTGAAGCTGGGTCAATAATTTCTGCAACCAGCAGTTCTTTAACTCGAGACACAAGTACCTGTTTTCCCTTCTTATAAACAACCTTCATACAGTTTAGGGAATAGCAAAGAATAATCAAAACAGTCTTATAAAATTTATGAAAGAATCTTTCTGAATCTCCGGTCTCCTTTTAAAAACTTGCATGAGTGATAAAGTTGAAAGTTCCAAGTCTATTTATTGTATCCCTTGAGAATTCCTGAAGATTTGTTCAGCACTTCTCAATAATCTGGGAATATGTGTAAATCAGGTTTCCGGCAGCAACTAAATGGCACATTCAATATTTTTCAAGAGGAGTTTAATAATAGTACAAATGACAAAAGCATGGACAGAATGAAGAGAATCATAAAGGATGGTGTAGCACCCTCGGGCTTTGACAACCTTATGGAACAAGAGTAGGAAACCTTTATCAGAAACTAGAGAAGAACAGGGGCACTTGGGTGGCTGAGTCAGTTAAGCATCCATATCTTCATTTTGCCTCAGGTCATGTTCTTCAGTTTGAGCCCCAAGTTAAGCTCCTCCATGCTGACAGCATAGAACTTGCTTGGGATCCTCTCTCTCCCTGTCTCTTTGTCCCTACACTGCTTGTTCTCTCCTTTTCTCTATCTCTCTCAATGAACAAGCAAACAAACACACAAACAAACTTAAAAGAACTAGATAACAAAGTAAGTAGAGAGGTTGCAGTTACTTAAAGGTTAACCACACACCTCCCTTGCTTATACTCTTTGTATCTTCCAATATTCCCCATTGGCTAAAAGGAAACAAGAAAATCCAATGTGTTTCATGTGGGGTAGAGAGAAGAATGGAGAAAGTTAGGAAGTAGATCTTGATGAGCAAGTGAACGATAGGTCAAGGTCCTTAATAACATTTTTTCTAAGCTTTAGACTTTCACCCTAAATTCTAGAAAGTAGGAAAACATAATTCAATCACATGTAACAAATAATTACACAAAATGGGAAATGTTACAGTAGTATTATAAATGAGTCACTATGGAAACAGATGGGAAAATTAAACTCCATTTGGAAAACCAAGTTAGGGCTTTTTGGAATGGAAAACATTTGTCATTTGCAGTGATTATTAAGTGTAAGTAGATGCAGTTCAAATAGGTCATGAGAGGGCATCATTTTATAGAAGAAAGTTTCTATTAGGTCTCATGATCAAAAGAGAAAAATGAAGTAGAAGATAGCTTGACTTTTATTCCTGATGTTTCTGTCTCTAAATAAAATTGTGTTCATTTTTATGTATACATCTGGAAAGGATAGTCTGACTCAAGGTTTGATATTTTAATGCTGATTACTTCTCTTTCGTTTTTTAAAAGTTTATTTTAATGTTACATTTACTTCTGAGAGAGCGAGAGATAGAGGGAGGCACAGAATCTGAAACAGGCTCCAGGCTCTGAGTTGTCAGCACAGAGCCCCAAGTGGGGCTCGAACCCAGGAACCATGAGATCATGACCTGAGCGGTAGTCAGATGCTTACCGACTGAGCCACCCAGGTGCCCCAGACTACTTCTCTGTCCTTCTTGCACCTCATTTGGACAAACAAATAACACTGCATGCTTGTTGTTCCCTTGGTGATGACGTTCAATCCACGGAAACCTGAGCCCATCAAATGTTCCCCTCACTTCCTCACAATCAGAATCACAGCCCTTGCTCAAGCCATTTCAGACAAGCTTGGGTGGCTAACTTCAATATGGTAATAAGAGATCTTTTTGTATTTCATTAGTACATGTGTGGTATCATCAGTCCAGACAGCCAAATTAATTATGGGTGGGGTAGGGATTATTCTTGTGTTCTGGGGACAACCAGTAAAATATGTTCAGCAAATATAGTAATATAGAAAAGAATTGACTGAAAACCTTACCTTTAAAAAGATGACTGATAAATTCAATTATGCCTAAATGAAAGAAAATCTCTAAAGACTAGGTCTTTGTATCATCTACATGGTATACAAGGGACTTAAAAACTTTCTTTAACCATTGTATTGAAAATCAAAATCATAATTCCCTTTATTCATTCCATGTTTCCAAATGTCCAGCACTTAATCAGCCTTCTACATCTGGGATCTTAGCCTCACATCAGGCTGTCCCATCCTCTCGCTCCCCAGTCCTTCCCTGTTTTGATATGCTGTTAGAAATTCTCTTTTTAATCTTGCTTTCAGTGAAGTGGTTAATAATTCAACCTTCTTTGCTAAGGAAGCCTAAACTACCTCTGCTAATTGCTGACTTGTTTTATGATAAGGTCAGGCTCATTATAAAAGCATATTTGATTCCTAAATGATATGCTGAAACATGGGTAAAGTGTCAAAGAAGGGGTTAGGATTTTTACATATGTAGACCTCTCTCTAAAACTAAAATGACCCTAGCTGTTTTGATAGATACAGACTGAATCACAATATTATTTTTTCCCTCTGGGTTGGAAAAATCCTGAGCCATCTACTTCCAACACCGACCCCTTTCCCCACCCTATGTCATTACTCCCCCAGATTCTCCTTCTGGGTACCAGTTATATTAACTTGTATAGACTTCTATTGTTACATAGTATACACCTTAGCAATCCAAAAGTTTGGGAGAAAATTATGCTTTCCAACCTCTTGCACCTAGTGCAATTGTGAAATGATTGCCTCAACTGCTAAATCACTTTACAGATCCACATGAGTCATTTATTCCTTTTTTCTTTTTCTTCACTTTTCTGTGTTCTCATAGCTAACATGGGTGCAATAGTCTTCCTTTATTACCCCAGAATACTTGTTTAGTTTCACGAGACAATATTATTAGTGCCTTAGAGCCATTAAAGATCCAATAATATGGGTGTTGATTTTTTATTTTATTTCACAAATATACATAATTCACATTTTTTACCGAAGATATCTCATTGTACTTTAATTTAAATTATTGCTAATTTTCCTATTTATTTCTACATTACATTATGATTCATCATTCTCATGAATGCCAGAGCAATGAGACCTGAAAAAAAAAAAAAGATCCGAATGTCTTATTCACATTACAAAATTGGCATCCTGTTTTAAGAGTACCAGTGAATATGACACATAAATCCCATTGCCCTACATCTGGGTCAAAGGTATAAATAGTGATATCAGGTTAACCTATTCAATGAAACCCAGAAGAGGACAATTACATACTGAGAAAAGTTACCTCTATATAAGAAGTACATAGGATATGCAGAAAAAATATCATGTAATAGAAGTTCAGATATAAAAATATTTGTGAATGATGGCAAAAGACTTTTTAAGAACTTTTGTTTAGTAGTATGGTTAAATGGGGAATAGGAATAGGAACATTGGTGAATTTGTATGTATCAAATTAGTAAAAGGAAAACTGTATTGTTTTAAAGTTTATTTATTTGGGGGGAGATAAAGAGTGAGAGGGGTAGAGGGAGAGATAAAGAGGGAAGGAGAGAATCCCAAGCAGGCTCAGCATTGTCAGCACAGAGCCCTACATGGAGCTCTATCTCAGATAGATTGTAACCTGAGGCAAGATCAAGAGTTGGACACTAAGCCATCCAGACGCCCTAGAAAACTGTATTTTTAAAAGCCAACAAAACGGGCACCAGGTTGGCTCAGTCGGTTAAGCCTCTGACTTTGTCTCAGGTAAGGATCTCACAATGAGTTCGAGCACTGCATTGCGCTCTGTGCTGACAGCTCTGAGCCTTTAGCCTCCTTTGGATTCTGTGTCTCCCTTTCTCTCTGCCCCCTTGCCTACTCACATGCTGTCTGTTTCTCTCTCTCAAAAATAAACATTAAAAAGTTAAAAAAATAAGCCAACAAATTCTTATTTCAATAATTCAAACAACAATTCCTAGGATTGTTGGAATGTATATAGCTCCTCTCTGTTTTATTGAAATACATAATACTTTTTAAAAACTCTATTAGTTTTTGCCATTTTATAAATTGAAGTGAATAAAAATATTTCAGAAATTTAAAAAGTTCCTTTCAGATAACTATAAATATCTTAGTGGGGTTCCAATGTATGATTTAAGAATACACAACATAAGGGGCGCCTGGGTGGCTTAGTCAGTTAAGCGTCTGACTTTCGCTTAGGTCATGATCTTGAGGTTCATGGGTTCGAGCCCCGCATCGGGCTCTGTGCTGACTGCCAGCTCAGAGCCTGGAGCCTGTTTCAGATTCTGTGTCTCCCTCTCTCTCTCTGACCCTCCCCTGCTCACGCTGTCTCTCTCTCTCTCTCCTAGAATTAAAAAACATTAAAAAATCTTTTTAAAAAAAGAATACATAACATAAAACACTGAAACGCTAATGGTAACATTATTTTCATTTTCTCCCAGTATATATTTTTAAGCCAACAGTTTTTTTTTTCTTTTTCAAACTCATTTGTGCTGAAGCAACAATACTGAAGGTGGCTTTTATAGACAATGTTTTAAAGAAAGTATGTCAGGAAGCTTAATAATTCAAAAGAACAGAAAACACTCCATTAATTCTCACAGAAAAGCAAATCAACAACAAACCTGAATAAGGAAAGTTGTTTTTTTCTTTTTTCTTTTTTCTTTTTTCTTTTTTTTTTCCTGAAGAGGCTATTTGGGAGATTTCTGACGGCTCAGTCGGTTAAGTGTCTGACTTCAGCTCAGGTCATAATCTCATGATTAGTGGGTTCGAGTGTCATATCAGGCTCTGTGCTGACAGTGGGGAGTCTGCTTGGGAGTCTGTGCATCTCTCTCTCTCCTCCTTCCCCACTCATGCTCTGTCTTTGTATCTCTGTCTCAAAAATAAAACATTTAAAATTTTTAAAAAGCTTTTTGGAATACCTTTCTCGTTGATAAAACATTTTCTTTTAACTCATTGGAAGTCTTCTTAAATTAGTCTAATTAAATATCTGTCAAAATTTTAGATTAAGAATCGTTATCATGTGATAGCAAAGAAGAACCACTTGTACAATTATAGTTTCTAGAATCTTAAATATACGTAGATTATAAATACATGGAATTATATCTTATTAATATAGACTATAAACTCAATATAGTGTCATTGCTTCTGTTTTATGATCTTTGTCATGAAACTGCCTTGCACTTCAATGAATGCCTCATATATTTGTGCAGTTAAATAGATGGGCTACTTCATCTTGACCTTTGGAGAGTCTATATGGAGTCAGGGGCTTATTTCATTGCTTTTACCATTTACAACTCTGTCTTCCAATGGCAAGAGTGTTTCAAATGTTTTCTAATCATGCATGTAACTTTACCGAAAGGTCAGAATACTAAGATGCCATATATCAAAGATTAAAATTATGATTCATCACTCCCATGGAAAAAGTCTAATTAGAAATGCACTGCATTCACTCTCTTGGGTCAAAATTGGACATGAATATCACATAGGACTGCACTGAAAGGCATAGCACTCATACAGTCAGTAAGCAACACATTCTCCATACTTTTGTTGACAATATCATTTCTCTTAATATTTTCTATATTTTTTCATGGACTTTGAAATATCCTTTCAGATGGCTCTGCAGGGGTTTCCACTGCAAGCTTCAGAAAGCAAAACCCAAAGAATATTATGCTATTTTGTGGGTCAACTCAGGAGCCCATTTCTCCAGAGGAATATGCAGAAACAACAAAATCTAGGCAACATATGGGCTGGAAGCAGAAATTAGCAAGTCATCAGCCATGCCAGGGGGTTGGTCAAAACAAAATCTTGGAGAAAGCTATGTGAAATATTTAGAAGGCATAATTACACAGGTGCCAAATAAAAAAAGACACTTGTTCTGTAAGCAAAGGAAATAATAGATTCATTTATTTATATCTACTTACATTATATAAATCTAATTTTTATCACCTAGGATTATATTTTAGAGATAATTTTATACATTGCATAATCTGCTACATTGTTTTACAGTTTATAAAATACATTATTGTGTAGCTCTACCACAATTTCTTTATCCTCACCTATGCTGATGAACATGTGTATTGTTTCAGCATTTTGCCACTACTTTAAAAACCAAGAGTAAATGTTATGTGTGATTTTTCAACACAGTTCAACAATTTACTTTGAGAGAGAGAGAGAGAATGAGAACAGGAGAGGGGCATAGGAGAGGAGGAGAGAGAGAATATTAAGCAGGCTCCATGCCCAATTTGGAGTCTGGCACTGGGCTCAATCTGAAAACCAGGAGGTTATGACCTGAGCTGAAATCAAGAGTTGGATATTTAACTGAGTCGGCAACCCAGGTCCCCCAATACAGTTCACTTTTATATTTGCATGTGTAGCGATTTTATCCTCTTATGAAAATTACATTTTAATAGGGTACAGGTAAATAGATATGCCATGTAGTATATGTATGCATGTACATATATGTTTATCATCACTATCATATCTGTATCTACTTATTGGTGTAATCATACATATTTTAATAATACCTGTCAGAGAAACATTGTACTGCATGGAATTAAAGGGGTAAGAAAAGTGTTATTTAATATTATTACAGTAAGGATCAAAACTATTACAATAGACAGAGAGGTTGAACTACAATATTATGAAGGATAACAGCGGAGATTTGGGTCATGTGACTAAACCCATCTGTGTTTGCTAATTGGTGCTTATTGAAGTTAAGCTCCTACACTTTTCAGGGAGAGCAGGAGATAGAGGCTCTAACTTTCTTGATGATTGCATTTCGAAGGAATGGCTCCCCTGTCCTTGAGAAAGACATTCCTCTGATATGAAATTGGCAAGAGGCTAGAAGATTTATATCTCAGAAGGGTAGGGAAATAATTTACACGCACAAGTTTTCTAGAGTAAATGCATTCAAGGACCTAAAGTCAGGAATAAGCCTATCTAAAGTTCAGTCAAGCTAAGGAGAACATTAAGTCCAATTAGGACAGATGTTAAGTATCACACAGAAAGCTGATAATAGAACTTTAATTTTGACATAGCCCTCTGAATTTTTTTTTAGTGCTCACCCCTGTTATTGACATTTTTCATTTTTTCCCCACTGCCTTACATCTGATCTCCATTTGTGCATCTCCCGTGTTCAAAGATGATAATGCAGTTCTTCACATTCTTATTTTTCCATGTTTGTAAGACAGTATTTTCTGAGGACTCTTGTCAGTTATGCCCACTCATGATTGAAGTAATCATTTAGGTGAACAGCAGGGGATTAGCGTAACCAATCTTAGAAAGCATGGCATCAGGAGCCACAAACAGGTATAGGAGCAAAAGTACTGAGCTAAAACTAGCTCAGTGCCTAGGAGTTTAGGTTGTCAAGAGTGAATTCAAGGGTGATTTGGCATTACTGTAGCATTTCTCCTACATAAGTTACTCTCAAAGTTGGTTCTTTGATTTTTCTGAAAAGTTGAGTCTTCACCTCTTTCAATAATTTCATTAGCTGCTTATTGATGTTTTTCCAATGCTTGTAACTAGGGATAAAACCACACACATGCATTCTAAAATATTTTTAAATTTTCAACACATTTGGTTTGGTGATTGTTTTCATTTTTAGCATGCATTTTAAAAATGCTTTTATAGGTAACTCCTATAGTTATATTTATTAAGAAAATAAAATTCCAGTGTGACAATTTGAATGGCCTGTTTTTACAAGTCTATGAGATCCTCCACTTTGTTAATATGTTCTTGAAATGCAAAGAACAGGAAATTTTTACTGGAAAATGAAATTGTTCACACTGTTGGCAGTATCAAATAAATACTTCAAGTGAAAACCTTATAAGCAAGCTTCAAAGTTGTAAATATGGGTAATTCTCCTGATGATTCAGCCATTTAGCAGTTACTTGGTTTCCTTAAGAAGCCATTAGAGAGATTATTTGAAAGGAATGCACCTCTTCCCCTTCTTAATTTTATTTTAATTACCTAGTTACTTGAGGGGCTTCAAAACATTGACTTATCTGTGCCATTATAAAATGCTTCTTTTTGCAACATTTGATTTTTATTGTTTGATTTTGTTTTAATTTTGGTGAAATATACATAATAAAATTTACAAATTTACTATTTTAATCATTCATAAGTATACATTTCACTGGCATGAAATATATTCACCCTGGTGTGTAACCATTACTACCATACTTCTTCAAAACTTGTTTTCATGAGTAAAACAAACTATATCCATAAAACATATTCCCATTTCCCTCTTCACCCAGTCCATAGTAACCACCATTCTACTTTCCTTCTCTATGAAATTAACTACCCCAGGTACCTCATATAAATGGAATCATACAGTACTTGTCTTTCTGACTGGCTTACTTCACTAAGCATAATGTCTTTAAAGTTCATTTGTGTGTTAGCATGTGTTGAATAATTTTCCATTTGATGAGTGTACCATATTTTGTTTATATATTCATCTGTCAGTGTACACTCCAATTGCTTTCACCTTTTTTCATTTGTGGATAATGCTGCCGTAAACATGGGTATAAAGATAACCATTCATGTCCCTGGTTTCAGTCAGTTTAAGTATATACCCAGAAGTGAGATTGCTGTATCATATGGCCATTCTATTTTTAAGTATTTGAAGAAGCAATTTACTGTTTTCTTTAGTGGCTGCAACACTGCTTTATATTTCCACTACCAGTGCACAAGTGTTCCAATTTTTCTACATCATCACTAACACTTGTTATTTATTACTTTTTAAAATTGTAATTGTTCTTTGGGGAGCCTGGTTGGCTCAGTCAGGTACTTAATTTTGACTCAGGTCATGATGATCTCATGGTGGTGAGATTGTGCCCCATGAGGGCTCCATGATGGGCATAGAGCCTGCTTCATTCTCTCTCTCCCTCTCCCTCTGTGTGTCTCCACCCTTTGCATGTGCATTCTCTCTCTCTCTCAACAAATAAATAATAAATGAAATAATAGTTGTTCTAATGAGTATGAAGTAGTATCTGGTTGTTGTTTTTTTTTTCATTGTGGTTTTAGTTTGCATTTCCCTAATAATGATGTTGAACACTTTTCCATGTGTTGTTGACTATTTATGTGTCCTTGAAGAAATGTTGATTTGCCTTTCGTTATTTCTTAAGTGTTTTTTTTTTTATTGTTGAATTTTAGTGTATTTGGGATATCACCTCTAACCAAGTAGGCAACTCATAAATATTTCCTCTATTTTGTAGGTTGCCTTTTCATTCTGTTAATAGTATCCTATGATGCATGAAAGATTTAATTTGATAAAGTCTAATGTGTCTTTTTTGTTGCCTATGTTTTCATCATCGTATCCAAGGAATCACTGTCAAGACCAAAGTCATTAATTTTTTCCTGTTTTCTTCTAAGAATTTTATACTTTTAACTCTTAAGTTTAGGTCTGTGATTATGTTTGTACATATGTATTATATTAGAGAGAGAGCACACAACCAGGGGAGAGGCGCAGAGGGAGAGAAAGAGAGAATCTTAAGCAGGCTCCACACTCAGCCCAGAGCCTAATGCTGGGCTTGATCCCGTGACTCTGAGAACGTGAACGGAATTAAAAGCAAGAGTTGGATGCTCAACCAACTGAGGCACAAAGGCGCCCAAGGTGTGTGCTTATTTCAATTAATTTTTATACATGGTGTTAGGTAAGGGTCCAGCTTCATTCTTTTGTGTGTGGATTTTCAGCTTTCCTCAGAACCATTGTTGAAAAACTGTTCTTTTTTTCCAGATGGTTTTGACTACTTGGGTTTCCTTAAAATTCCATGTAATTTTAGAATGGGTTTCTCCATTTCTGAAAAAAAGTCCTAGGGATTTTGATGGGGATTGCAGTAATTCTGTAGATTGCTTAGAGTACTATTGATGAGAATACTGAGTTTTCCAACTGATGGACATGGGATAATGCTTTCCATTTATTTTTGTTTTCTTTAATTTCTTTCAGTATTGTTTGTAGTTTTCATTTTACAAATCTTTCTTTTTTATATTTTTTAATGTTTTTTAATTTATTTCTGAAAGATAGAGAGAGTGTGTGATCAGGGGAGGGTCAGAGGAGAGTGAGATACAGAATCTGAAACAGGCTCCAGGCTCTGAGCTGTCAGCACTGAGCCCCACGTGGGGCTGGAACCTACAAACCATGAGATCATGACCTGGGCCGAAGTTGGATGCTTAACCGACTGAGCCACCCAGGTGCCCTGATTTTACAAATCTTTCACCACAATGCTTAAGTTAATTTCTAAGTATTTTATTCTTTTTGTACCATTCTAAACGGAATTTTTTAAAAAAAGAGATGTACCACTCACTTTGAGGAAAGACTTTTAAGCTTATTGAAATTTTGTCATAATCTGGTGTCATGGAATAAGTGACAAAATTGGAAATTTTCAGGTCCAGTTCATTTTTCTGTTACATTTTTTTTTAATTTTTTTTTTTTCTAGGAGAGAGAGAGAGACCGCGTGAGCAGGGGAGGGTCAGAGAGAGAGGGAGTCACAGACTGAAACAGGCTCCAGGCTCTGAGCTGGCAGTCAGCACAGAGCCCGACGTGGGGCTCGAACCCATGAACCGCGAGATCATGACCTAAGCAAAAGTCGGACGCTTAACCGACTAAGCCACCCAGGCGCCCCAATTTTTTTGTTACATTTTAACACCAGAGCCTGCAATGTTATTAATTTTACATACAAGAAAGTAGTGGTTGAAATATTAGTCATTTAACATCTACCAGGACATTAATGTTGTAAAGTGCTCCAAACTCTGTCAATTTGCTATAAAGAAGCTTTATGAGAGAATTCTAATCATTATTCCTCATAGTCAAACTGTGGAAGCAGAACTCAAAGGGGATAAATGGCCTAGCCAAGTTCATGCTGTCTATGGTGAAACCACAGTAAATATAAAAAAGTAATTAAATACATTCTTTCAATGAACTCAGAGGCAGCATCTAAAACTGGAGACAATATTTGAAAGCTAAAATCCAAGCTTAAATTTGAAACCATTAAATTTGAAACCACTAACCCCTATTGAGAAACCCCAAACATTTTCTGAATCTTATAATTGAGTATTATTATATTCCTGCTTTGAAATATTATTATTGCTGGAATGCAAATAATTAATGCTATGATACACTTGGAACGTTACAATATAATTGTTTTTTTCTCAATGTAATAATATGCAGCCACTATAGCATCTTAGAAGTAAAATCTTTAGGACCTTCCAGACATATTAGTGACTAATGAAATGTGCTTTAACAAGTATCCTTTAAAAAATTAATTAATTAGTGGGATATTATCTGTCACCTACCAAATTGTGAAGTATTTCTGTAACTGATAATATGCCATGTTTGCAGTTGTTTTGTGTTTTTTATTTATTTTTTTTTTAGTAAAACATGTTGGAAACTAAATTGGTCCAAGTTTTGTGAATATTAACATGAAAATATTAAGAGCCTCCTTAAAATCGATAGACTATTTTGTAAAATACAAAACGTAGAAATAAGTGTAAGTGATTTCAGTAATCATCTATTGAAGAAATATATTGACTTCATTTTTATAATAGCAAAAAGTTGGAAATTTAAAGTTTAAAATGGACTATTATGAAATTATTAAAAACAATGATTCTGAAAAAATGACAAGGTTAATTGAAGTTCTAAAATCTTTACATATTATCTTTAAATTTTTTAAATATTTATTTACGTTTTAGAAAGATAGAGTGTGAGTGGAGGAGGGAGACACAATATGAAGCAGGCTCCAGGCTCTGAGCTGTCAGCACAGAATGGGATGCAGGTCTTGAACCCATGAACTGCAAGTTCATGACCCGAGCAGAAGTCAGATGCTCAACCAACCCAACCGCCCAGGCACCTCGTAAAATTGTATTTTTTTTCTTTTTTTTTTCTTTTTAATATTTTTTATTTATTTCTAGGAGAGAGAGAGACAGCGTGAGCAGGGGAGGGTCAGAGAGAGAGAGAGATACAGACTACTCTGAAGTAGGCTCCAGGCTCCGAGCTGGCAGTCAGCACAGAGCCCGACGCGGGGCTCAAACCCACGAACCGCGAGATCATGACCTAAGCGAAAGTCGGACGCTTAACCGACTAAGCCACCCAGGCGTCCCCGTAAAATTGTATTTTATAAGTGAATCTTTTAAAATTAAAAGTGAATCTTTCAAATTAATGTTGTCTCATAAAAATCAGAAAATCTTTTCACATATTGTGCATGGTCACCTTTTAGGAATTTTCACTATTAATTAATAAAATGCATGTTAAAACTAAGAACATTTATTTTCTGACAATATAAAACACAAAAAGACAAGTTTTTAATCTTTTCCTCCCTTCCCTTGATTACGTCTATTCTACCTTACTGTTTTTCTTTAGAGTTTGTTTTCTGCATTGACCTAGCCTCATACTTTTTCCTTACATATATAATTAAGAGATAAGCAGGCATTTTGCTACTTATTTTTCATATTGAATAATTTTGTTGATAATTAGAAATTCACTAATTGTGGTTTTTCTTCATGGAGGAAGTGTTTGGATTTCCCTGTAAGACTTTAAAAGTAGTCCAGGATTCAGTATTTTTTTTTATTTTTAAAATTTTTAATGTTTATTCATTTTTGAAAGAGACAGACAGAGCATGAGTGGGGTCGGGGCAGAGAGAGTTAGAGACAGAAGAAGTGGGCTCCAGGCTCTGAGCGGTCAGTACAGAGCCCATCGAAGGGCTTGAACTCATGAACTGTGGGATTACAACCTGAGCTAAAGTTGGAGGCTTAACTGGCTGAGCCACCTGGGCACCCCTGAATTCAGTATTTTTAAATCGAGGTTTTGTACCATCAATACAGAAAGGGGCTCTAAATATTTACTAAGGATAACTCACTAGCTGTGAACTGAAGTTAACTTTCTTCTTTCCCTAAATAGCTTTTTAAAGCTTTTATGTTTTGATGATTAATTACCTTTCCTCATGTCATATTTAAATTTAGGAAATTTAAATTTCCTAAAGAAAAAAAATTAAGTATTTTAGACACTTCTATGTATGTAAAGAGGCAAGATAGAACATAGATTAATTAGAAACAATTAAGTTATTTTTTTTTTTAAATTATAGTCCTTGTTTTTTGTTGAATAGAGCAGGCTCATTCAATGGAGTATATTACTCAAAAAGCAAATAGAGAACCAAATGGTAAAGGTTTATTACATTGGAATTCTAAATTAAAGGACATCCTAAAACTTCCAAAGTGTATGAAACTTTGCCATTTTGTGCAGATCAAGATGTTTCACAGAAGTATAACATGTGAGAGTTGGATAGAGGCTCCGGTATCGTGTGTTTTGAGTACTTTTTTCATAGATACAGAAACTGAGGTTCAAGAAAATAACCTGTGTTAGTTACTGTGTTAGTGTTAGCCTTCTTTAAAAAACATTTTATTTGCAACTTTGATGTTTAACTATAAATCTAGATAAGCAATTTAAGAACATGGTCATGATGTGCCTCAGCAATTCTATCTTACTTGATGCAACTTAGATACAGGCACTTACAGCATAGTTACTCTTTCCCAGTTCTGTTGTATCTCTGCATCCTACAGGCAAAGCATACATGATTGCTTGAGAAAAGAAGTGCTAATCTGAGCAGCTATTGAGAGACCAAAGAAACAAACTGATGACAACCAAACCATATATACAAATAAAACTCCAACCCACAATGTGCGGTAAACAGTGTTTTGCCAGTATAGACTAAAAATGGTTGAGACTCAGTTCATAACTACTATCTTTCCTAATTTTTCACACTCCGTCCATTTTAGGAGCAGTCAGAGAAAGCCAAATATGCTCCCTACCCTACTATGTAGGATGTCTGCTTCTGGTTAGTGTACCTCCAACTTTCCCATGTGAGCAACCTCCTGTCGGAGCATTACTGAAACCCTCCTGTTTTTCCACTATAAAGCTTTTAAACTAACATGCCTGCTATTGAGTCTCTCCCAAAATGCAATTGGTGGAGACTGACTCCCTTGCTATAGAAAACTGTGAATCGTTTCTGTCTCTGCTTGTTTGACTGGTCTTCACTTATTTCCACAATATATTAAAATTACCATATAATTTATTGTTTACTTCTGACCATGGGTGAGAATAAAGAGAATGCTGTTAATAATAACATCAGGGAGCAACTGGGTGGCTCAGTGGGTTAAGCATAGGACTTGGGCTCAGGTCATGATTTCACCATCTGAGAGTTCCAGCCAGCACCGGGCTCTTTGCTGACAGCTCAGAGACTGGAACCTGCTTGGGATTCTGTGCCTCCCTCTCTCTCTCCACCCCTTCCATGCTGGCGCTCTGTCTGACTGTCTGTCTGTCTGAGTCTCTCTCTCAAAAATAAATAAATTCTATATGTAATCTGGGAGCTTCTTGATAAATTTGGATGGTTGGTCTGATTCAGGAAAACCAGAGGCAGGGAGCCAATACACATTGTACTTGATCAGATGGAGTCAGATATGAAGCAAGTAATGATCAGGTTTTGAAGAGTGGAGCAATTTGAGGCCCTCCAAAGAGACCTGTAATTCTCCTGTAATTAGCTCTCTCTTTATGTACATAAGTTTTCTACATGGAATTCCTATAAGTGTGTGTCTTCTGCTCACATGTGTACCATTTGTACGTCCGTCCTCTACCAAAGCACATTTAGTGGCCACACAATTTCTTCCTCTTGGAGTCCCTCTTTTCTCTCTTTATCTGCTGTGTCATTTCTTAATTCTTTCCTTTCCGCATTTCCCAAGCTTTTCTTTCCTTGGAGTCCTTATGCATACTTTAAAACAATTAGCTGTGGGGCGTCTGGGTTGCTTAGTCGGTTAAGCGTCCGACTTTCGCTTAGGTCATGATCTCGCGGTTCGTGGGTTCGAGCCCCACGTCGGGCTCTGTGCTGACTGCCAGCTCAGAGCCTGGAGCCTGTTTCAGTCTGTGGCTCCCTCTCTCTCTGACCCTCCCTTGCTCACGCGGTCTCTCTCTCTCTCCTAGAAAAAAAAAAAACACTAAAAAAAAATTAAAACAATTAGCTGTTTTTATGGTATCAAATTAGACACACTATTATGAAATTAAAATCTAGTTGTATTGAATATTTTATTAATAGCACTCATTTTCAACAATACATGTTTGCAGTTAATTTTTTTGTAAATATGGGTTTGGTAGAGTCCAACAAAAAAAATGAAACTGAGGAAAAGGGAAAGAGAAAAATGAAAAGAGAATACTATACATCTGGGGAGTGTGTGTGTGTGTGTGTGTGTGTGTGTGTGTGTGTGTGTGTGTTATGTTAAAGTGGGCCACTTGCATTTTGCACTTTGAATCCATGGTAATGGTATATTTCTATTATTTTGCTTTATTTTATTTTTTGAATTCATTTAGTCAGTATTGAAGATAAGGGTGTGCAAATATTTCAAATATTTGTGCACTGACTGCTTAACTACGTGAATCTTCTTCCATTCCTTGTGATAATAAAATGCTTGATATACATTATTGCTGGCTATAGCACATGCTTGAGTTAATAAGATAATTACAGTCTAAATAGCCTATTGCCATTAACTTCTGTAAAGTTCTCTTTGATACAAAGGTCATCAGCACATTTTGGCATTCTAATTTAGTTACAGGGCTAAGGTTTCCAAAAGCATTGGGATCAGAAGGAAGTCTCAGGGTTTGTCTTTGTCAGAAATAACCTCCCTTAATTAATTATCTTGCATCAAAGCAAAAAATCATTCGGGAATGGGGAAGTCTGAATGACTGAACAGAGTACTGTCACACGGTGATGAAATTGAATCACGATCTGGTTTCAGTTAAACTCAGTTGAGATTATCAATTGATCAATTTGTAAATGCAGGAAGTATTTACCTCCTCAGAACACTGCAAAATCTTCAAAACAAGTTATCAAGTGACACATATAATATGGCTGTCACCAAAAAGCGATTCCATATACTATATGTCATTAGTGTATCAAAATGTCAATAATTCTGTAGGAAATAAATGTCAATTTTCAAATATTATCTTTCTATATTAAGTTATTAACTTAAAATTTACATGTCTTCTCCGTGAATTTTCTTGTTAGTACACATAACATAAACTTTGAAGCTATAATTGGATTATGCATGGACTAACCAAAAGGAAGTTGATTTTCACTGTTACCAAGCAATACTTGAAAGGAGGAAAATTTGACACTTCACAGCTATTTATTTCTCAAAGCTTTTATAGCATTAAGAGCTCAGTTATCCACGCTTCAGCATACATGCAGGATAATTCCTGCTTAATAAGGAAATGGCCAATTTATCTTAACATTAATAGTAAAATACAAAATTAAAGGTAAAATCTCCATCAGGCACCTGTTTTGGGCACTGCTGCTCTTCATAATTGTCTTTGAATTGCAAAGATCTGAATGCTGATATATTTCTCCTGCAGAAATTCTTGAGCAGTACAACAAATATCTAAACCTTTATTTGTTATGTTATTAAAATATACAGAAATCTGGGGCGCCTGGGTGGCTTAGTCGGGTAAGCGTCCGACTTTCGCTTAGGTCATGATCTCGCGGTTCGTGGGTTAGAGACCCGCGTTGGGCTCTGTGCTGACTGCCAGCTCAGGGCCTGGAGCCTGTTTCAGAGTCTGTTACTCCCTCTCTCTCTGACCCTCCCCTGCTCACGCTGTCTGTCTGTCTCTCTCTCTCTCCTAGAAATAAATAAAACATTAAAAAAAATTTAAAATATACAGAAATCTGCTAGATGTTTTCCCAAGTCTTTAATTACTGAAAAGATATCATTTCCATATTCAGCACCAAGCATATACATATACAAAATCTCACTGTTAAGTCAGCCTTTTTCATAGTGTATTTTTCTCCCTATGGGCTTTCTGAAATTGTTTTAAAGTTCATTTTTTTTTTTTTTGAACCTGCAGAAATTACAGGTTAGGGAATGTAGTGGATGCCAGATTTTGTATCCGCTTCTACAATCTGGCACAGCTCCCATAATGTGGAATTGCTTTTCCAGTCAATACTTAATGCATTTTGGAGTGACTTCCCTTCTAAATCATACTAGGAGTAAATCACATTAACTTTTCAAAACTCTTCAGTTAATTCCAGGTCAGGAGGCAATGGTATTTATTGCCTCATGCACCATGATTGGGTACACTGCCAGGCACACAGTCAGTATATTGTCTGAGGACTGAATGGGATTTAGCAGGTAATGTTTATTCCCAGCTCCCTGCCCCACCCACCAGAGAGATGTAAACTTCTATCATATGAATTTGCAGGATACTAGCAGGTCTCTAAATGGACCCAAGCTACATATATTTTGTGAAGTAAGTAATATTGATTTTTAATAAAAGAGAAGACTTTTCTTCTCTAATATATCTAAGATCTTTCAAAATTTTTATCCTCAAAAGAAGCCGATGATATTTCAAGGATATGTTAGGTTTAGCCTGTTTTAAAACTGAAAAATGGGGCCTCGAATAGATGTCCTTCTAACCTTCACTCCATGCATACTCTTATGCAATTTGATAAAGCTTTGTTTTTGCTATTCACTAAATAAAAGAGCTTCCTAAAACATGTAGCCTTCCATAGAGTTTGGGAGATGCATATTTTATTCCTCAGAACAATAAATGAAAAAAAAAATAAGGCTCAAGGGTAGAGTATAAAAATATACTGGTTTTATTTCATAATCCAGAGTTTGAAAGAAAGATAAATGTGTATAAACCTTCTATGAAAAATAACATGTAGATGCAATTTAATTCCATATATATATTAACCTCACATTTAGTTTATTTAAAAAATCGATTTCTGAGGCGCCTGAGTAGCTCAGTTGGTTAACGCTCTAATTCTTTATTTTGGCTCAGGTCATTATCTCACAGTAGGTGTGGGGCTCCTCCCTGGCATTGCTAAGCCTACTTGGGATTTTCTCCCTCCCTCGCCTCTGTCCCTCCCCTGCTTGCATGTGTGTTTGCACGTTCTCTCTCTCAAAATAAAAAAAAAATTGAAAAAATCTTTAAAAAATCTATTTCTTAGACTTAAGAAATAAAAAAATCTGACTAAAGGGCAGCATTTTAAAAAATTAAAATAACTCTTTTTAACTGTTTTTATTTTATAACCCAAGAGTCAAGAGAATATATAAGAAAATAAAAAATAGTTTATTCTATGAAATAAATAACATATCATTTAACTTAATTTGCATTTTACCCTAACATGTAGTTAGTTTTTATACCTATTTATAAAACCAATATAAAAACCTATATATAAAACCTATAGATGTTTATAAAACCTATTTATAGAAAATCTTTTGCAGTAACAACTTCAGGTTAAGCAGAAGAGACTTTGGGGGAAATAAGGCCCCTTGGCCTTCCCTTTGAAGGGAGAGGGTTTGAAAGGAAAAGACATATGGAAGCCTTGTTTCATAGAAATAAAAATAACAGCAGAAGACTAACAAGGTCCTAATTTGACATCCTCAAAGGACCCTGAAAGTATAAAACAGATTACTTCTCTGGGATTTCATAAGCTTTGTAACATCCAGGTTTGCTACCTTTGTTTTTTCTTGAGTGTTTATTAGAAAAAAACAGTAAAAAAAAAACCTTTCTAATTGAATTTTTAAAAACATTTTTTAACCTTTTCTTTATTTCTCGGGGGAGGGGGAGGGAGGGTCCGAGAGAGGGGGAGACACAATCTGAAACAGGTTCCAGGCTCTGAGCTAGCTGTCAGCACAGAGCCCGACACGGGGCTCAAACCCACAAACCATGAGATCATGACCTGAGCTGAAGTCGGACGCTTAACGGACTGAAACACCCAGGAGCCCCAAATTGACTTTATAAGTGAACTGACAAATCTCTCATTCAGCAATTAGACTTGGATAAAAAGCACTGAAAGGCAGTATTTCTCAAAATGTTATTTAGGCATGATCTATGAGTTTTGTTGGTGTTTTTGTTATAATTATAGCCCTTAAAATAGTGTCACATGATTATAGTGATTCAAATATGCCTTTGTGTTCCTGGTCTATAGTGAAGCCTAATTGTCCTAATATATTCAGATTACTAGAGAAGGTGTGTGGGAAAAATGATAGATGAATGATGACATTATAATAAGGAAGGAAATTTTTTTTTTTACAATCAACCATTTTTTCACTAAATTGAATAAAGAGGGGCAGGTGGATGAATGGCTCAGTCAGTTAAGCATCAGACTCTTGATTTTGGCTCAGGTCATGATCTCCTGGTTCCTGAGATCTACCCCCGGTTTGGGCTTTGTGCTGACAGTGTGGAGCCTGCCTGGGATTCTTTCTCTCTCCCCCTCTCTTTTTTCCCCTCTCTCACTTGTGCTCTCTCTCCCTCTGTCTCAAAAATAAATAAATAAATACAAAATTTTAATGAATAAAGAAAAATGGGAGAAAATCAGGCATTCATATAGTATATTAATTATGGGAACGCTGATCTCAAACTATGTCATTCCAAGGTAGTTAGTTCCATTTTTGCATTGTTTCAGCAAAATACCCTTAGAAACAATCACCAAGTCTGTCTATTTCACTTCTGAAGTACCTCTCATCTGTTTCTTTCTGATCAGCATATTTCCTATCAGCATCACCATCATGCTGACAGTGTGGCTCTCTCCTCCTCCTGGTCGACTCTAAGGACCTTCTGCAGTATCTACATCCATTCACTCTTTTACCTGCAGACTGGTATCCACATTCCAGCAACAGTGATTTTTACAAAATAGAAAACTCTTCACATGATCACATGGAAAAGAACCTTAAATAGCTTCTCAATGCTCTAGAGATAAACCGTAAGACTGAAGATGGCCTCTCATGCCCTTATGATCTAGGTCTTAGACTTTTCCTTCACCTTCATTCCTACTAAGTCATAAATCTCTCCCTACGCATAGGACACATAAACAATCCAAAATGTCCAAAAATGTGATATGAACTTGCCCATCATGACAATCTTCTTAAATTCTGTATGTATAATTTACTTGATTCATCTTGCTCTTTCAGCAAATCTATTTCCTTATTGCAGCCTTCAGTTTCTCAAACTCAAGTCCCTATTATAAGTTGTTATGTCACAATATATATTCACTACATAGTATTTGTCAAAGTTTATAATTAGACAATTATTGTGACTATTGATAACTGACCGTTTCATCCCACTGAAATCCAAGCTCCAGTAAGTCAGGGATCATGCCTGTTTGTGCTCACTGTTGTATCCCTAGGGAGCACACAAGGTCTGAAACAAATTTTGCCGAGGAAAGAAAAACATGTCAAGGAATGAAATCAGTTGTGTTACCAAATTATCTTTGTATACATAAAATTTCTTTATTTATAGTTTTCATTTAATTTGCAGATTTGGGGGCACCTGGGTGACTCAGTCGGTTAAAAATCTGACTTTGGCTTAAATCAGGTTCTCATGGTTCATGAGTTCCAGCCCTGTGTCAGGCTCTGTGCTGACAGCTCAGATTCTGCTGTCTGCTTCAGATTCTGTTTCTCTCTCTGTCTCTGTGGCCCTTCCCCACTCACACTTTGTCTCAAAAATAAATAAATATTAAAAAATAAAAAATAGGGGTGCCTGGGTGGCTCAGTCAGTTAAATGTCCAATATCAACTCAGGTCATGATCTCACAGTCTGTGAGAAGATATAATCACATTATTTTTGAAAAACAGTTAAAGTAATATACAGTCTATTGCCTTTGTACTTTTTCTTTCTTTTTTATCTAACTAAAAATGAAGGTAAATTATTCATTGGGAATCTTAAAAATTATGAAGGATAAAATCCTCAACATGTTGATGTCAGAAAATCATAATGATCTTCTGAAACAAAAGATCAATAATAGATAACATTTCAGGAGAATCTGAAATAAAGACAAACTTAAAGAAGTTATCATGCTCAGTTCCTATTACCTCCTATTTTACTTTATTTCAATCTCCAATTACTTTTGAAATCAACTACTTGGAGTTAGGTTAACCTTCCCAGTTAAGGAGTATATTCTCTCCTCAAACAGACTTCAGACACCAGCTAAAAGTCTGATGTTCTCAAATCCCTCTCACATAGGACCATCAGCCTATATAAATTCAGGAATTCTTACCACCTGCTCAGGTTTGAGAATTCACTAGAAAAACTCACTGAACACAAAAAAAGCATTATATTTACTATCAAAATTTAAAAATAGACATTATTTTTAAAGAAATTTCAAGTTCACAGCAAAATTGAATCAAAGGCGCATAGATATTTCAAATACTCCCAATCCCAATATATGAAAAGCCTCCTCACTATTAATATCCTGCACCAGTGTGGTGTGTTTGTTAGAACTGATGAACATGCATTGACACAATATTATCATCCAAACTCCATACTTTATGTTAGGGTACATACTTGGTATTGTACATGATATGTATGGCTCTTAAAATGTATAGTGATATGTATTCACCATTACAATATCACACAGAATAGTTTCACTGCCCTAAAAATTCTGTCCTCTGCTTATTCATCTCTCCCTCTTTGCTTACCTCTGGAAACCACTGATCCTTTTTAAAAAAGACTTTAGTTTAGTAAAGCACTTAGATTCATATTATAAAATTGAGAATCATGTACAGAGATTTCCCATATGGCCTCTGCCCCCACACATGCACACCCTCCTTCATTATCAACATCACTCACCAGAATGGTATATTCTTTTTATCAAAGTAGGATAAACCTACTTTGAGACATCATAATCACCCAACATCCATAGTCTACCTTAAAGTTCATTCTTGGTGTTATAATTCAAAATGCTGGGACAAGTGTATAATGACATGTATCCATCATTACAGTATCATTTACAGTGTTTTCACCATTATACAAATCTCTGTGTTCAGTTATTCATCTTTTGTCCCACCTAACCTTTGGCAAACACTGATGTTTATACTGTGTCCATAGTTTTGCATTTTTCAGAATGTCATGAAGTCAGTATTATACACATAGTATACAATTTTCTCAGAGTAGCCTTTTCATGTAGTATTATACATTTAAATTTCCTCCATTGTTTTCATAACTTCATAGATCATTTCTTTTTAGCACTGAATAGTATTCCATTATCAGATACACCACGGTTTATTTATTGGTTCATATACAGAAAAACATCTTGGTTACTAACAAGTATTGACGATTATGGAGAAAGTTTCTATAAATACCAATACACAGGCTTTTATATGGACACAAGAAGTCAGCTCTTTCAGGTAAATATCAATAGGAGTGTTTGCTAGATTTCTATTTAGAAACTGCCAGTTTTTCAAAGTGTCTATACATTTTTCATTCCTACCAGCAACAAGTGAAAATTCTTATTTTTCCAAATCCTCTCCCATGTTTGGCATTGTTCATGTTTTGGATTTTAGCTAATCTAATAGGTGTATAGTTATATCTTGTTTGTTTTTCCCAGGTGATATATGTAGTATAATATCTTTTTATTTGCTTGTTTGTCATTTATATTATCTTCTTTGGCTAGGGTGTATTTTCAGTTATTTGGCACATTTTAAAAATTGTTTTTTTGTTCCTCATTGTATTTTGAATAATAGTCATTTATCAGATGTGTCTTATAAATGTATATTTCCAGACTGTGGCTTTTCTTTTCATTTTCTTGTCAGTGCTTTTTCAGAACAGAGATTTTTAACTTTAATGGAATCTAGCTTATCAATGCTTTCTTTCATGGATCTTGCCTTTGATATTATATCTAAAAAGTCAATAGCAAACATTATCAATCTGGAATTATTTCCCCTATATTATCTGCTAGGAATTTTATAGTTTTACATTTTAAATTTATATCTGTGATCCACTTTGAATTGTTTTGGTAAAGGATATAAGATATGTGACAAGACCTACTTTTTTACATGTGCATGCCTAGTTGTCTCAGCACCATTTGTTGAAGAGACTATTTTTGTTTTATTGTATTGCCGATGCTCCTCAGTCAAAGATCCATTAACTACATTTATGTGGGTATATTTCTTGGGTGTCTGTTCTATTCCATTGATTTCTTTGTCTGTTCTTTTGCCAATACCACACTGTTTTGATTACTGTAGTAGCATTATAGTAAGTCTTGAACTTGGGCAGTTTTAGTCCCCCAACTTTGTTCTATTTTTGTGTTGGCTATATATGGGTCCCTTGCCCCTGCATATAGACTTTAATAATTAGTTTATAAATACTCTTAACTGTCTGGAATTTTGATTGAGATTGCATTGGATTTCTACATCAATTTGGGAAGTATTGAAATCTTGTCAATATTAAGTATTCCTTTCCATTAATATGTAATATTTCTCAATATATTTTTTATTTCTTTCATCAGTCTTGAGAGTTTTTTTTTCTATAGGTTTTGTACATATGTTTTTTTACATTTATATAAAGAATTTCATTTTTAGAATGACAATGTGAATGGTATTGTGGGATTTTCTAATTAAAGTAGAGTTGACATACAATGTTATATTAGTTTCAAATGTACAACATAATGATTCAGCAAATCTATACATTATTCTATGCTTGCCATGAATGTAGCTACTGTCTGTCAACATACAACACTATTATAATACTATTGACCAATGACCTATGTTGTACCTTTTATCCTCAGGTCTTATTCATTCCATAAATGAATGAATCTCCCAATCTCCTTGTCTCACTTCTCCATTTCCTTACCTTATACCTCAATTTGCTTTCTGGTATATCAGTTTGCTTTCTGTATTTACGGGTCTGTTTCTGATTCTGTTGGCTGCTTGGTTGGTTTTGTTTTTTAGATTCTGCATGTAAATGGAATAATATGGAATTTGTATTTCTCTGTCAATTATTTTACTTAATGATACCATCTAAGTCTATCCACGTTGTGACAAATGGTACGAGTTTACTCTCATTTTTGGCTGAGTAACGCTCCATTTTGTGTGTGTGTGTGTGTGTGTGTGTGTGTGTGTGTGTATCACATCTTTTTTATCCATTTATCTATCGATAGACACTTAAGTTGCTTACATATCTCGGCTATTGTAATTAATACTGTAATAAACTTAGGGGTGCATATGTATTTTCCAATAGTGTCTGCATTTTCTATGGGCAAGTACTCAGAAGAAAATTAGTGGATCATATGCTATTTCTATTTTTAATTTTTTGAGGAACTTCCATACTGTTTTCCACAGTAGCTACATCATTTACATTTATAATAGTGCATGAGGGTTACTTTTTCTCCACATCCTTGCCAACACTAGTTATTTCATGTCTTTTTTATTCTAGCCATTCTGAAAGGAGTGAAATATCTCATTGTAGTTTTGATTTGTATATTCTTGATGATTAGGGATGTTTTTTTTCATGTGTCTTTTTTCATGTGTTTTTTTCATGTGTCTGTGGGTCATCTCTATGTCTTCTTGGAAACATACTTATTCAGGTCTTCTGCTTTGTTTATTAATTGTTTTGTTCTGTTTTGGGGTTGAGTTTTATAAGTTCCTTTTTGATCTTAATCCATTATTAGATATATCATATGCAAATATCTTATCCCAATCAGTAGACTACCTGTTCATTTTGCTGTGCAAAGCTTTTTATTTTGGTGTAGTTTGTTTTTGCTTTTGCTTCTCTGGCCTGAGGAAACATATCCAGAAAGATATTGCCAAGGCTGATGTTAAAGAAATTACTGCCTATGTTTTCTTCTAGGAGTTTTATAGTTTCAGGTCTTACATTTACATCTTTAATTTGTTCTGGGTTTATTTTTGGGTATGGTATACGAAAGTGGTTCGGTTTCTTTTTTTTTCTTTTTCTTTTTTCTTTCTTTATTTATTTTGCATATAGCCGGCCAGTTATTCCAGCATCATTTATTGAAGAGACAGACTTTTCCCCATTGTATATTCTTGCCTACTTTCTCGTGAATTAATTGACCATAAATATGTGGGTTTATATCTGAGCTCTCTATTCTGTTCCATTGATCTACGTTTCTATTTTTGTTCAGCATCGTATTTTGATTACTACAGCTTTGTAGTATATCTTGAAATCTGGGATTTTGATAACTCCGGTATTGTTTTCTTTCTCTTTTTTTAAAATGTTTTTTTAATGTTTATTTATTTTTGAGAGACAGACATATTGTGAGTGGGGGAGGGTCAGGGAAGGAGGGAAACACAGAATCCGAAGTAGGTTCCAGTCTCTGAGCTGTCAGGACAGAGCCCAACGTGGGTCTAGAACCCATGAACCATGATGAGATCATGACCTGAACTGAAGTCTGACACTCAACCAAATGAGCCACCCAGGTGCCCTTGTTTTTCTCTCTCAAGATTAACTATTCTAGGTCTTTTGTGATCTATAAAAATTTTCGTATTATTGTTCTAGTTCTGTGGAAAATGCTATTGGCATTTTGATAGGGATTTCACTGAATCTGTACATTGCTTTGGGTAATATGAACATTTTTATAATATTAATTCTCATAAACCATGAGCATTATGGTTATTGGCCTTTAGTCTTTTTTGTATAGTATCTGTCTGTCTTTAGCATCAAGATAATGCTGGCCTTGGAGAATATATTTAGAAACTTTCCTTCTATTTCTTATAACAGCTTTAAAAATTGTATTAACTCTTCTTTGAATGCTTACCAATGCGCTTTGGTGAATCTATCTGGTCCTAAGCTTTTGTTAGTGGGGTGTTTTTTGATTATCAATTCAATTTGATTACTAGTAATAGATATGTTTCAATTTTCTTGTTCTTCCAGATTCAGTTTTGTAATATTGTATGTTTCTAGGAATTTATCCATTTTTTGTAGGTTGTCCAATTTGTTGGCATATAATTTCTGTCAATAGTCCTTATAATCTTTTGCATTTCTGTGCTGTCAGTTGTTACTTCTCATTTCATTTCTGAGTTTTTGATTTGAGTCCTCTGTTTTTCTTGATTTATCAGGTTTTTTTTTTCAGGCAACTAGTTCTTGATTTAATTGATCTTATTTATTTGTTTATATATTTTTAGTCTCTAACTTATTTATTTCTGCTCTGATATTTAGTATTTCTTTCCTTCTACTAACCTTGGATTTGTTTGTTCTTTTTGTAGTTTCTTATATTATAAGTTTAGATTGTTTGAGATTCTTCTTGTTTTTTAACAAGGTTTTTTAAGGTAGACCTATGTTGTTATAAATTTCCTTCTAAGACTGACTTTGCTATGTCTCAAGATTTTGGATTGTTTATATTTTCAATTTTCTCCATCTATTTTCTTAATTTCTTTCTGGTATATTTATTGACTCATTGGTTGCTCAGTAACACGTTTTTCAATTTCCATGTGCTTGTGTCTTTTTCCTCAGGGTTGTTCTTGTGATTGACTTCTAGTTTCATACTATTGTGGTCAGAAAAGATAAATGATCTGGCTTCAATCTTTTTTTTAAATGTTTTATTTATTTGTAGGAGAGAGAGAGAGAGAGACAGCGTGAGCAGGGGAGGGTCAGAGAGAGGGGGAGTCACAGACTGGAACAAGCTCCAGGCTCTGCGCTGGCAGTCAGCACAGAGCCCGACGCGGGGCTCGAACCCACGAACCGCGAGATCATGACCTAAGTGAAAGTCGGACGCTTAACCGACTAAGCCACCCAGGCGCCCCATGGCTTCAATCTTTTTAACATTTTTGAGACTTGTTTTATAATCTCATAAGTGATCTGTCCTGGAGAATATTCCATATGTGCTTTTTCATTAATTTAAAAAAAATTTTAATGTTCATTTATTTTTGAGAGAGAGACAGAGCATGAGGAGGAGAGACAAAGAGAAAGAGGGAGACACAGAATCCAAAGGAGGCTCCATGCTCTGAGCTGTCAGCACAGACCCTGATGCAGAGCTCAAACCCACAAACCAGGAAATCATGACCTGAGCCAAAGTCTGACCGACTGTGCCACCCAGGTGCCCCTCCATGTGTGCTTAAAAAGAATGTGTATTCTATTGTTTGGGGGTAAAATGTTCTCAATATAACTATTAAGTTCATCTGGTCCAATGTATTTTTTAAAACCACTGTTTCTTAATGATTTTTGGTCTGAATGATTTACCCAATGACATAGGTACAGTGTTATAGTCACCTACTAATATTTTATTACTGAGAATTTTCCCTTTTGTGTTCATTAATATCTATTTTATAAATTTAGAAACTTCAATGTTAAGTATACAGATATTTACAATTGTTATGTCCTTTTGCTGGATTGATCCTTTTTCATTATGCAATGTCATTCTTGTATCTTGAAAAGTTTTTGATTTAAAGTCTTTTTTATCTGATACAAGTATTACTATCCCAGCTTTTTTTCACTTCTATTTTTATGGTAACTTTTTTCTATCCTTTCACTTACAGTCTGTGTGTATCTTTAGGTCTGAAATGATGCTGTTGTAAGCAGCATTTAGATGGGCCTTGATATGTATCCATTTTCTTATCATATATCTTTTGGTTGGAACATGTAGACAATTTTTATTTTAAGTATTTATTGATAAGTATGTACTAATTGCCATTTTGCTAAATGTTTTCTGGTTGATTTTGTAATTCTCTGTTCTTTTCTTCTCTTGCTCTTTCTTTTCTTGATGGTTCTTTTCCATGTTATGATTGGAATACTTTGTTTTTATTTTTCATGTATCTATTATAGTTTTTGTTTTTGATTCGTGATTACCATGCAGTTTGTTTACAATATCCTAAGTATATAGCAATCTATATTAAGTTGAGAGTAACTTAACTTTGAACAAGTTCTAAAATAATTTCTTTTTTATTCCCTTTCACATTTTATGTAAATACTGTTATATTTTACATCTTTTCGTCAATAATTTATTATTTTGAATTATGGCCTTTTTGTTTTTTCCTCTAAAAGTAGTCCCTTAAGCATTTCTTGTAAGCCCAGGTCAGGAGTGATGAACTTCTTTAACTTGTGTTTGGGAAACTCTTTATTGTTCCTTCATTCTGAAAGATAACCTTGACAAGTAGGGTATTCTTGTTTATGGGTTTTTATTTTTCCTTTCAGCATTTTGAATATATCATGGCACTCACTTCTGTCCTGCAAACTTTCTGCTGAAAAATCAGCTGACAGCCTTATGGAGTTTCCCTTGTTTGTCAGTAGTTTCTTCTTTCTTGGTGCTTTTAAAATTCTCTGTATTGTTAATCTTTGACATTTTAATTATAGTGTGTTGTGGTATGGACCTCCTTGGATCATCCTGTTTGTGATATTCTGTGATTTTTGAACATGAATATTTGTTTCCTTTTTAAGGTTGGGGGCATTTTCAACTATTATTTATTCAAATAGTTTTCTGTTCCCTTTTCTTTCTTTTCTCCTCTGGGATTATTATGAGAATGTTTGTTCACTTGATATTGTCCAAGACAATTGTTCAACAGGTGTGCTTTCTGTTCCCCTGTCTTCCAGACAACTGATCCATTCTTCTGCTTCCTCTAATCTCCTCTACTCTCTCTCTGTATCTCTGATATACTGTACCTCGTCTGTAGTTTTTTACTTAAGTTATTGTATTCTTTAACTCTCGTTGGTTCTTTTTATATTTTCTATTACTTTTTTGAAGTTGTCAGTATATTCTTCTCTTCTCTTCAGTCTGAATTATCTTTATGATCATTACTTTAAACTCTTTATCAAGAATAGTTCTTTTTCTGAGGTTTTGTCTTGATTTTTTGTTTGGAAACCTTTCCTCTTTCTTCTCATTTTGTTTGACTTTTGTGTTTGTTTCTATTAATTAGGCAGAACAGCTACTTGTCCTTATGTTGAAGGAATGACATTGTACATGATTATCCCCTCTGTGGAATTTGCATGCCTTGTGACTTCGGCTGGATCAATCAAGCAAAGCTGGTATGAGCTGGGAGTTTGGGGCATTGTGTACTGTCCTGCCTTGGTGGGATGGCCAGGACTGAAGTGGGTATGAGCCAGGATGGTACCAGGGCTCTCCATGCAGAGAGTACCCTGGTAGGATAGTGAAGCTGAAGTGGGTGGTAGCTAGGTGGTACAGGGTTCTTTGCATAATAGGGCACACTGGCAGGACAGCTAAAGCTAAAGCAGAAGAGGTCCAGGATAATCTTAGGGTTCTCTGTGCAGAAGGTGCAGCGATGGGATAGCTGAAGATGAAGCTGGTGCAATCTAGGGAGGTCCTGGGTGTCTCCACACACAGGTAGCTAAACTTAAGTGGGAGCAGGATCTGGATGCTCAGATCTCCTTATGCAGGGGGCACCACGGTGTGGTGGCTCTTACCAAGGTGGTTTGTGAGCTGGTGGTCCTGGGTTCTCCATGCAGGGCACACTCACTCAGGACAGTTACATGGGAGGTGGGTGCTAGCTAAGGGTTCCTGGAATCTCCACACAGAAGATATCCTGGGAAAACAGCTGAAGCTGAAGTTGGTGCTAGTCAAGCTGTCCTGGAGTTTCCAGTGAAGAGGGTGCTCTGGCAGGTTGGCTGGAGCTGAGGTGGGATATGAACTGGGGATATGTGTCACCCTGCACAGAGGATGACTGGCAGGGTGGCTGAAGCCAAGGACACTCTAGGCCAGGAGTTCCTGGGGGTGGTCTATACAAGGGGGTTCCTGTGGGTCTTTTAGAACCAAAGCAGGTTCATGCAGAAAGGTCCTGGATCACTCTGGATGTGGGTGTCCTAGCAAGCCATCTAGAAGCATACTGGTATGGGTCTGTAGTGTTCTGAAGTGTTTTGTGCCTGTGTCACCTTGGCAAGGTGGCTGAAACTGTAAGAAGCACTGACCAAGGGTGTGCCATTTTGTGCCGTGCTGGGGCTGCCTTGGTTGGATGGCTGGAGCTCATGGCTGGCTATGGCATTTGGACGCTGCTCCCTTTTATGCTCTCAAGATGAAGGGAAGCATAAACTGTGGTGCCCTATAGCATCTCCAACCCAATGAGAATTCTAGCTTCTTCCCTACCATTTGGTGGAGTTCTAGGGCTGGGTTTTTATACTTTAGTTGCTCTTTTGAACCATAGCTTTTTTTTTTTTTTCTGTGCCTCAGTGCATCCAACGATTGGTGGGCTAAAGGCCCAGGGCTCACTGAGGCCACAGACTACCATTGGCATCTAGACTCTGCTCCTGTCTGTATTATCAATGTGCAGAGAGAACATAAACTGTGGTGCTTAACAGTCACTGTGACCATAAGAAAGTTCCAGCAACCCTACCACCATTTGGCAGGGTTCTAGAACTGGTTTCTTTATATTCTAGTTGCCCTCTTAAACTATGGCTTTTTTCTGTGACCCAGGGTGTCAAACATAGTTACAATCCCTCAGTAAATTCACTCCCCAACTCAGTTCCCAGCATCAGGGTTGTGTTTCCCTTGTTACAATGTCTGTCTCTCTTGTCTTTCTCTATGTGGTCTCTCTATCTTTTGTTCTGCAGAAGCTATTCATTTAGCCATCAGTTCTTCAGGAGAAACAGCTCTATAAATAGATATTGATTTGGTATGTCTGTGGAGGACTTGAGTTCAGAGTTTTCCAAAACAGTCATCTTGGACCAAAATATCTTATTTTGTTTTTATTTCAAATCCCATTTGTTTATTGCTAGTATATAGGAAAACAATTGACCTTTGTAAATTAACCCTGTATCCTAGAAACTCTTCATAATTATTTTTGCCAATTATAGAAGTTTCTCTTCTTTTGTTTTTCCTTTTAATTAATTAATTTTTCATTGAAGTATACCTAAAGTAAATATTATTTTGGTTTCAGGTGTACAACATTGTGAATCACCTTTTATATACATTTTTGAAATTCTCACTATGATAAGTGTAGTTGCATTCTGTCACCATATAAAGTTATTAAAATGTTATTGATTATATTCCCTGTGCTGTACTTTACATCCCTGTGACTTATTTATTTTATAACTTGAAGCTTATAAACTTAATCTTAATCCCTATCATCTATATCACTCATACCCCTACCATCCTACCAGTTTGTTCTGTGTACTAATGAGTTTGTTTCTATTTCATTTTTTCCATTACCACATTAAATCATAAAGCATATGTCCTTTTCTGTATGACTTAATCCATGTAACATGATATTCTCTATATCCATCCATCCATGTTGTAGCAAATGGCAAGATTTCACTCTTTTTATGGCTAAGTAGTAATCCATTGTGTGCATGCATGTGCACGCGTGCACACGCACGCGTATAGACACACACACACACACACACACACCACCACCACCACCACCACCACATATTCTTTATCCAAGTTTCTATCAGTGGAAAATTTCATTGTTTCCATTTCTTGACTATGATAAATAATGCTTTAGTGAGCATGAGGGTACATATCTACTTTCAAATTAATGTTTTTGTTTTCTTCAGATAAATACCCAAAGTCATATTACTGGATTTTATGAAATTCTATTTTTTTTTACAAATAGTTTATTGTCAAATTAGTTTCCACATGACACTCAGTGCTCATCCCCACAAGTGTCCTCCTCCATGCTCATCCCCCCCTTCCCCCCACATCCATCAGTCCTCAGTTTTTGTCAGCATTCCAGAATCTCTCATGGTTTGCTTCTCTCCCTTTCCCCCACCATTTCCGCCCCTCTTCTCCTCCTTTTTCTTCTGTCAAGTTCCTCCTAATCCTCCTATACGTGCAAACATATGATATTTGTCCTTCTCTGCCTGACTTATTTCGCTCAGCATAACCCCCTCAAGGTCCATCCATGTTGCTACACATGGCCAGATTTCATTGTTTCTCATTGCCATGTAGTATTCCATGGTATAGATAAACCACATCTTGATCCATTCATTTGTTGATGGACACTAAGGCTCTTTCCATGTTTTAGCTATTGTGGAGAGTGCTGCTATGAACATTGGGGTCCATGTGCTCCTATGCATCAGCATTTCTGTATCCTTTGGGTAAATTCCTAGCAGTGCTATTGATGGGTCATAGGGGAGTTCTATTGTTAGTTTCCTGAGGAACCTCCACACTGTTTTCCAGAGGGGCTGTACCAGTTTACATTCCCACCAACAGTGTAGGAGGGTGCCCGTTTCTCCACATCCTCGCCAGCATCTAGAGTTCTCTGATGTGCTCATTTTAGCCACTCTGACTGGCGTGAGGTGGTATCTCAGTGTGGTTTTGATGCGTATTTCCCTGATGAGGAGCGATGCTGAGCATCGTTTCATGTGTCTGTTGGCCATCTGGATGTCCTCTTTGGAGAAGTGTCTGTTCATATCTTCTGCCCATGTCTTCACTGGGTTGTTTGTTTTTCGGACGTGTAGTTTGGTGAGTTCCTTGTAGATTCTGGATATTAACCGTTTATCTGATATGTCATTTGCAACTATCTTTTCCCATTCCGTTGGTTGCCTATTAGTTTTCTGGGTTGTTTCCTTGGCTGTACAGAAGCTTTTCATCTTGATGAGGTCCCAATCATTTATTTTTGCTCTTGATTCCCTTGCTTTTGGGGATGTGTCAAGTAAGAAGTTGCTGCGGTGGAGGTCAAGGAGGTTGTTTCCTGCTTTCTCCTCTAGGGTGTTGATAGTTTCCTGTCTCACGTTTAGGTCCTTTATCCATTTTGAGTTTATTTTTGTGCATGGTGTGAGAAAATGATCTAGTTTCATTCTTCTGCATGTTGCTGTCCAGTTCTCCCAAACCATCTGTTAAAAAGGTTGTCTTTTTTCCATTGGGTATTCTTTCCTGCCTTATCAAAGATCAGTTGGCTGTATACTTTTGGGTACACTTCTGAGCTCTCAATTCTGTTCCATTGGTCTATGTGTCTGTTTTTGTGCCAATACCATACTGTCTTGATGATGACAGCTTTGTAGTAGAGGCTAAAGTCTGGGATGGTGATCCCTCCCGTTTTGGTTTTATTTTTCAGGATTACTTTGGCTATTCGGGGTCTTTTGTGGTTCCATACAAATTTTTGGATAGTTTGTTCTAGTTTTGAGAAGTATGCTGGTGCAATTTTGATTGGAATTGCATTGAATGTGTAGATTGCTTTAGGTAGTAATGACATCTTAACTATATTTATTCTTCCTATCCATGAGCATGGAATGTTTTTCCATTTCTTTGTGTCTTCTTCAATTTCCTTCCTAAGTTTTCTCTAGTTTTCATCATACAGATCTCTTGTATCCTTGGTTAGATTTATTCGTAGGTATTTTATGGTTTTTTGTGCAATTGTGAATGGGAGCAGTTTCTTGATTCCTCTTTCTGTTGCTTCATTGTTGGTGTATAAAAATGCAACCGATTTCTGTACGTAGATTTTGCACCCTGCAACTTGGCTGAATTCTTGGATCAGTTCTAGTAGGCTTCTGGTGGATCTGTCGGGTTTTCGATGTAGAGTATCATGTCATCTGCGAAAAGTGAAAGTTTGACTTCCTCTTTGCCAATTCTGATGCCTTTGATTTCCTTTTGGTGTCTGATGGCTGATGCTAGGACTTCCAGCACTATGTTAAACAACAATCTCTGTCGTGTCCCTGATTTCAGAGGGAAAGCTCTCAGTTTTTCCCCGTTGAGGATGATGTTAGCTGAAGGCTTCTCATAGATGGCTTTGATGATGTTTAAGTAGGTTCCTTCTATCCCGACTTTCTCTAGAGTCTTTATTAAGAAGGGATGCTGTATTTTGTCAAATGCTTTTTCTGCATCTATTGACAGGATCATATGGTTTTTATCTTTTCTTTTATTGATATGATGTATCACATTGATTGATTTGTGAATGTTGAACCAGCCCTGTAAGCCAGGAATGAATCCCACTTGATCTTGGTGGATGATTCTTTTTATATGCTGTTGGATTCGATTTGCAAGGATCTTGTTGAGAATTTTTGCATCTGTATTCATCAAGAATATTGGCCTATAGTTCTCTTTTTTTGCTGGATTTCTGTCTGGCTTGGGAATCAGAGTGATGCTGGCTTCATAAAATGAGTCCTGGAGTTTTCCTTCGATTTCTATTTTTTGGAATAGCTTGAGAAGAATTGGGATTAATTCTGTTTTAAATGTCTGGTAGAATTCCCCAGGGAAGCCATCAGGTCCAGGGCTCTTATTTGTTGGGAGATTTTTGATAACTGATTCAATTTCTTCACTCTTTATGGGTCTGTTCAGGTTTTCTATTTCTTCCCGTGTGAATTTTGGTAGTGAGTGTGCGTTTAGCAATGTGTCCATTTCTTCTAAGTTGTCCAATTTGTTGGCATATAATTTTTCGTAGTACTCCCTGATAATTGCTTGTATTTCTGAGGGGTTGGTTGTAATAAGTCCATTTTCATTCATAATTTTGTCTATTTGGGTGCTCTCTCTTTTCTTTTTGATAAGCCTGGCTAGAGGTTTATCAATTTTGTTTATTTTTTCAAAAAACCAACTCTTGGTTTCATGGATCTGTTCAATTGTTTCTTTGGTCTCTATGTTGTTCTTGAATGCTGACAAAAACTGAGGACTGATGGATGTGGGGGGAAGGGGGGATGGACATGGAGGGGGATACTTGTGGGGATGAGCACTGAGTGTTATGTGGAAACTAATTTGACAATAAACTATTTGTATAAAAAAATAAATAAATAGTTAACCCATTATTTTGAATTTTCTAATCTACTATCGATTCCATCTGGTGTATTTTTCATTTCAGCTTTTGTATCATTTAGGTCTGATTGGTTCTTTTTTTATATTTTCTGTCTCTTTTTTTCAAGTTATTACTGAGTTTGTCCACTCTTCCCCCAATCCAGTGAGTATCTTTATGACCATTGCATTGAACATTTTATTCGGAAGATTGCTTATCTCCATTTTGTTTAATTCTTTTTCTGAGGTTTTGTCTTGTTCTATCATTGGAACACATTTGTTTGTTTTCTCATTTTGTCTGATTCCCTGTGTTTATTTCTGCATAGGTTAGCTATGCCTCCTGATCTTTAAGGTAGTGGTCTTATGTAGAAGGCTTCCTATTGGGCCGAATAGCACAATCCCACTTGGTTACCAGAACCTAGTGATTCAGGGGTGCCTCTTATGTAGGCTGCTTGTGCCATCCTGTGGTGGCTGGGTTGTGACTGCTATGCGAATTCTGTGTGGTGAGACTCACTCCTGGGTGGCTAGCTGTGAGGCTGGCTATAGCTATTGTATTCTTGCTGGTGGATGAGTTTAGCCTTAGTGTTGCTGGCTTTGAGGTTCAGCCACAACTATTATAGGCATGTTGGTGAGTGGGGCAAGAGTTGTTCTAGAGAAGTTCCAGTTCCTGTTGAGGCTTCACACAGGGTATGGTGAGGCTGCGGTTACTTGGGTGTGAAGGGGCCTAGTTCCAACCAAGGCTACCTTTTGTGCATGAATGGTTGGGCACCATTTTAGAATCATGCCTTCTAGGCATGTTGGGTGAGCCATGTCTTTGGGGAAACACTGGTGGGACAAGCAATGCTGGTAAGGCGGATGGTGAGTGTCAGAACCGGTGCCCACAGCATCCAGCAAGAAAGCCTGAGGAATGGCAATTAGAATGGCACCTGTCAGTGCTTTCATTCCTGGAGAATGTTTCTACCAGTCCCTGCTCCACCAGCACACACTCTAAACCAAGTCAATAAGTCTTCACATATGGCTCAAGTGCTTTTCAAACTCCTGGCACTGTGCTGGGTCTCAGAGTGAGTGATATTGGAAGCTGGACTTTCAAGAGCAGAATCTCAATTTCCTATAGCTCTTATAGCTCTTTGGCTCTTCCCGAGTTAAGCCCCACTGATTTTCAAAGCCAGGCACTAAGAGGGCTTGTTTTCCTAGGGCAGATCCCTTAAGCAAAAGCTGTCCAATGAAGTCCCTGTTCCTTCTTTCTCAGGATGACTTTTGAGCCTATGATAGCTCTCCCACTTATGGGTTACCATTCTAGGGGTTTCATTCCTAACCACAATTCTGCCCACATAAAGAGAGCGAGCACATCAAAAGGGGTGTGTGTGTGTAAGGTGTAATTTATGGCCCAAAATTAAGGTTAGTTTAGTTAATGTTTCATGCAAACTTAAGTAGAAAGTGTATTCTGCCATAGTTGGGTTAAGTGATAAAGAGAATTCAATTGTAACCAGTAGATTCATGGTGTTTTTGTGTTCAAATCCCTGGAAGTCAGACTGTTATCATGTGGCTCAAGGCCCCAATCCTCTAATTACACTGCTGGCCTCTGGCATGATAATTCCCCATCTTGAGTCTTCTAGTCATCATAAACTATCATGGCTCACTGGGAATAACATAGATACTCTTATTACTTGGGAAATTTCAAGAGTTTAGAGTTTATTTGCCAAGGACCCAGACAGGGTAAAAAAAAATCTGAATACACAAGATTTATAAGAGCACTGTAAAAAGTAAGACCTATAATCTTTATCACAAAATAAAAATAATAAGGGACAGAAGAATATAGTCATATTGAAACAAAGAAAGCATCTCAAAGAAAGTTCTGATACTTGGGTGCATAAATTTAAAGAAGCAGAATCGATAATAGAATAAATATCTATCAAATGAATCTATGAAATGTCTCAATATAGGAAAATAAAGAATAAAAAGAACAACAGCATGTATGGAACAATGCATATATTGCATAATGGTTAACTGTGTTTGAAGATTTGATAAGAATTTTGTTGAATGTTAATCACGTAAGAAAGGACAGAATAAATCTGATTGTGTTTTTGTTTCTTACTCTGTTTAGCTATATCTTTCTTTGTTTTTTCTTTTTTATCCATCTTTCTTTGTAAAAGTGGAAAATAAAATTAAAGAGAAAACATTTAATTTTATATTTTAAATTATATAGCAATACTTAAAAATTGTGGTTACTGTATTGAAAATTAATATAAATATATATATATTTATAAATGGTCAGATTGTCAACTTTAGGATTTTATAGGGCATTTATAGCTTGTTGGATTTTCATTCTCCTTTCCTCTTTCTCAGGATTATTCCATTTTGAAAAATATATATACTTACAAAATATAAAAACATTTTTAACTTGAGGCTACACAAAAACAGATCACCTGTCAGAGTTGGCCTATGGTCTATAGTCTATCAATGCCTAAACTACTGCATACAATCAGGGAAAAAGCACATGTAGTATTGCCAAGTTCTTATGCTTTATACTATGTAATACAAAATTAATTCTAGTTTGTATATAAAAAGCTAATGGTTAATATTTCAATTTCAGCTGACTCTAAAAACATATTGCAAGGAGTTAATAGCTAAATGTCAATACATGAAACACCTCTAAGGCCTTTAAAAAGACTGAAGTTATATTGCGTATATTCTCTGAATCCAATGAAATGTAACCAGAAACCAAAACTTTAAGACATTCAGAAAATAATTTAAATAATTGGGGGCACTTGGCTATCTCAGTTGGTAGAGCATGAGACTCTGTATCTCAGACCCAAGTTCAAGTGCCATATTCGGCATGGAGCCTACTTGGAAAAATAAATAAATAAAATAAACAGACTTAAAAGGCATATATACAAAACACAATGTGTGGGTCATGTTTGTACCCTGATTCAAACAAGCAGGATATTTAAAAAATTAAAATTAAATATTTGGTCATATACATGTAAATAATCAATTGTGTCCAAACAGTAATAACAAGTTTATTTAGAAAATAATATGAAATAAAATAATAATATCAGTTTTGGGATTTATCTAATAAAGAAAGTCTCAGAGAGAATTTGAGAGGTTTAAATATTTGTGTGAGAAAAGATGTCCCCAAAATCAATGAAACAGTTGGAAATTCTAATGAAATATTTAAAATTATTGAAGTCTGATAAAGTATATTTTAATGATTACTAACTCACCTTTGCATTAAGCTCAACCTCTGAGATATCCAATTTTTCCTCTTCTATGTATATGATTACTTTGAAATTAAATCACCTTTTATAAGACACTGGAAAACATTGAAAGTCTGCCATTATAAGTAAAAGTTGGACAGATTTTTCTTAGTAAAGGTAAAATTGGTTTTCTTTTATGGTTAGAATAAATCTTTTAAAATTTACATGTGAGTTATTATTTAAAAACACTGTGACTAGAAAGTATTCTGATTTAGATGAATGGGTAATTTCTCCTCACATAGTTTATGTGGTAGTAGTTTTCTATTCTCTAGTCATGGAAAGAAATCTAGGAAAAATAAATTGTATGTATATTACATATAATAAAAATAACATTGCTTTCATGTATAACATATTAAGCATTATTTGTCAAGGAATAGAAAAATCAACTGTGTATAGTGATTATTTTACAGCGTAATCTTGAAAAATAAGTACAATTGACCCTTGAACAGCACAGGGTTTGAGCTGCACAGGTCCAGTTATATGCAGATTATTTTCTTTCTTTAAAATATTTTTTAATTATTTATTTTTGAGAAAGAGAGACAGAGCTCGAGCAGAGGAGGGGGCAGGAAGAGAAACAGAATTCAAAGCAGGCTCCAGGCTTGAGCTGTCAGCACAGAACCTAATGCAGGGGCTTGAACTCATGGACTGGGAGATAATGGCCTTAACTCACTGAGCAACCCAGTCCCCACCCCCAAGTTGTTTTCAATTAATATAGAGCAGTACTGCAATGTATTTTCTTTTCCTTATGATTTTCTTAATAACATTTTCTTTTCTCTAGCTTACTTTATTGTAAAGAGTATATAATACATATAACATACAAATATGTATTATTGACTGTTATTGGTAAGACTTCTAGTCAACAGTAGACTATTAGTAGTTTTGAGGATGTCAAAGGTATTCATGGCCTTTTGGCTATGTAGTGGTCAGTACCCCTGACCCCCTCAATGCCCAAGGGTCTCAACTGTAATTTTTATAAGAAAGACTTCATTTGTCATTCTCATCTAATTCGTGTTGTCTAGCCATCCTGACCTTTTTTTTGGTTTCTGTCCAATTATCTTGTCTAGGCTAGTAGTCCCAAGTCTTAAAGGAGGCAGACTGGAAGATTACAAATATCCTGAATGCAAAAACTTCGAGGTTGCGTGTGTGTGTGTGTGTGTGTGTGTGTGTGTGTGTGTTTCTGTTGGTCAAATTTTTTTGAGGAAATCTTTCTTCCTAAAATTTTCCTTAAGGATACAACTTGTTAACCCAGTAAATAATTTTGGGGTATCTTATTTCGCTAGACTCCGTTGTGTGATTCTAGGGCTGTGATTACAAACTATAGATGGATATAGTATAGTCCACACTCTGTTTTCAGTCTTCTAAATCTAAATTCTGTTGCTATTTTTAGCATATATATATATATATGCAAGCTTTGTATCCTGATGTTTCAAGAGATTTCTGCCAGGTTCTTATCATTATGATATTTTCAAACTGGGTCCTATTAATAATCTACTTGTATTCAGTCTAACTAAATTGCCTTTTGACAAACAATCTCTACATTATGCCAAAAAGACATTGATAAACCATATTCCAATAAAGCCAGTCCAATTTTATCCTTTCAATATTTACATCATCCCAAATCAAATCAGAATTTAGGTCTGTCCACAGACTCTGGTCTTGACAGACATCATGCTTCTATTCTGGGGAAAAATTTTTCTTCTGTCCTTAAAAAAAATGTTCTTTATCATCAATTGCATCACTAAGCTATTCTAAATATGTTTCATCATTCATGGTTATAATACCACACTGCAACAGTCAGTTGATTCTTAAGCATTTTGGGAATCTTAAGTATTTTGATCTAAGAAGTCCTTTGCTTCTCTGAAAATTGAGGAATACCAAAGAATTTTATGTTGATTATATTAATATATTTTTAAAAACTAATTCTTTTTTGTTTTGAGAGAGAGAAACAGTGTGAGCTGGAGAGGGGCAGAGAAAAAGACACACACAGAGAACCTGAAGTGGGCTCCAGGCTCTGAGCTGTCAGCACAGAGCCCAATGAGGGGCTTGAACCCACAAACTGAGAGATCATGACAGGAGCCGAAGTTGGACGCTCAGCTGACTCAGCCACTCAGTTGCCCCTGATTATATTAATATTTAACACACTATAAAATTAAAGTTACTAATATCAAAAATATTTATTAATTAATTTTAAAATGGCAAAAAATCCTATTACATCATAACATATTTCATAAGTGAGAACTATTTTCTCATAATGAAACTATAATAAGAAAAGTCATGTTACATTTTTATCCACATCACTTCAATATCTCACTTATCTATTTCCATACTCTATCTCTTGCATAATACTATTTTGTTTGGAGTTATTGGAAATAAGGCACCTTACACAGATATGTAATTGGAAAGAGAAGCATTTTATCAATTTTTTAGATAATTGTGGTTTTCATTACCTGATACCATACCTAAACTTGCCTAATGGTAATATTTTAATATTAATGTACTTTATTGAGGTATAGTTGACATACAACATTATATCAGTTTCTGATGTACAACATAATGATTTAATATTTGTATATGTTGTAAATAATCATCACAATACATCTAGTTAATATCTGACACCATGCATAACTACAAATTTTTTTCTTGTGATGAGAAGATTTAAGTTCTATTACCTAGCAACCTTCAAATGTGCAATACAGTATTATTAACTATAGTCACCACACTATATTTTATATCCCTATGACTTATTTATTTTATACAAGAAAGAAAGAGAGAAAGAAATAAAGAAATCAAGAAAGAAAGAATTATCTTTCAAACCACTTAAAGTGCTTTACAAACTTCACTTCAGTTAGTCTTTATAACAGCTCATGGGATACCATTCTTACCTCATTTTGGTCAGAAGAGAGTCTTAGAGAGTTTAAGTAGTTGCCCAAGATAATGCACATACTAAGTGCTGTTTTTAGTGTTGTAATTCAAAAATATGTAAATCTTATTCTAGTACCTGTGATCTTGTCAGGTAATTTCAATTTCCTGCAGCAAAATCAATAAAATAAAAAACATTAGAATGAAATTTATCTAGAATTTAACTAGGATTGTTAATGTTCTTCACAAATGATATGGTGTACAGGCTCTTTTATCTTTAGTTGTATTAATCAATAAGTATAATGCTTGTACACATAAAGGCAAAGTACTAAAAACATGACCATAGAGGAAAGGTATAATTATCAGCAAAATTGTCCATTATCGGTTTTGCTGTGCTGTTAATACCATTGTAGAAGAAAGGAAAAAAAATATATATATATATATATTTTTTTTTTTACATTTTATTTGTACTTTATTTCTTGGTACATTTTGTGATAGAATAGAATCTTGAGATAGGGCCATAATTTATTAAGCCTATTTCATAAACCTCAAATTTAGTTATTTCTAATGAAAGATAATCATAAGTACATGCAATAATTATCTTTGAAATGTTTTTTTAAAGAACTATAGTTATAGAGGAAATAGAACAACACATCAATTCTTGAGTATCATAGAAATTACCTATGTTATAATGGAGTTTTAAATTTGTTAACTTTTTCATTTATGTTTCTGCACATAGAAGTGTGCAAGGCTATGCAGCTAATCCATGGAAATCTGAATTCAAAATATTGAATCAGCAGGATTACTCTTCTGGTGAATCAGATAAAAATATCCTGTGGGATATAAGAGATATGTGTGATACCTGCTGTGGGCTTTACTTTTTTTAAGATCTAATCATTCCTGCTTGCCTGCTCTTTTCTTAATTTAATACTAAATTTGGAAGAGTTAAATGCCTCCTTCTTTTTCTCCAAAAACTTATCCACAAAGCAGGATAGAGATCTTAAACACAAGAATGTAAATGGAAGATCTGTCAGGAAAAGGATTCAGTAGGCAACTGGCATGCAACATGGTTATTTCCAACATCACCTGCTTGATATATGGTTCTTGATGGTGGACTGAGCACAGCCTACCCATCTGAAACATCATTGCAATAATCTTTAAAATGCAAGGATAATACAATTGCAAAGATAATCCTAGGGAAGATTGCTTGCACAAGAGAGTACACATATTTCTGTATATTAGAAACTGGTATTATGCATTAATTGAGCAAACAACAAGAAAAAAAATGGTACTGCTCACATCCATTAGTGACCTCCAAAGAAGCAGGGCTGGTGTTATCAGTACAACCCCAAGGCATTAGGCATGGTATTACATACAAGGTTAAGAATGAAAAAGTTATTGAATGGAAATTTGTTGAAGGTCTTTCTACTCAGTAGCTGCATCATAGATATTTATTCCTCTTCCTTCTACACACAAACTCAATAATTTTCACTGCAACAACTAGAGAAACCTATGCTATACCCTATTAGGGCTATGCTAGGTGTTGGTATCTGAATAAGTCAGGTTTCATGTTTGTAAACAATAGAAACAATTTCTCACTGATTTTGTCAGAAAAGTAAATTTATTGAAGAGGACATGGTTAGCTGACAGAACTATCAGATAGGCTGTTAAATCAGACAGTGAGCTCCACAGCAACGAAGTCCAGAATCTGGTTGTAAAACTAGTCCTTGGAGGAAAGCAGTAGATATAATGGCTTGTTTTATTAGCCCATTTGCCCTGAGAACTTGATAGTGCCACAAATTACATTGCTACTGCCACCAGAAAAAAAAAATTGTTACTGTTCTAATCAGAAATATAATTTTGTTCCAATAACTATCTCCACTAGATACAGACTCATCTCAATTAACTGTATATTTGTGTCACTAGCACTGAGTCAGTCTGACATGGGTATGTTTTGCAGAAGGAAGTAAAAATAAAAGGAAAAATCAATCAATCCAGGAGATCTAATATGTGGACAAAAGGAGTTTCAGAAAAAAAGAACAAGAAAAGTAAAGAATGAAAATTATTTGCAATAGTTGAATAAATAAGTAAGTCATTATTCTAAATTGTCTTATCAAGTCTAGATAAACATGAAAGAATGTTCACATATAGACATCCCACTGAGTTGCCCAGTTATCACAGGTAAAGAGATTTTTAAAAGCAAAGAGAGACCTCCCATCACTAGATTTGATGTACAGCCTGTGTACTGCAGTCTCTTAGAAGGGAATTGCAGTCAAGGTCGAAGTTCCTTCCCCTGACCAAGCGTGCCATATCCCTAGCCAGACACCTTCACTCCTAGGTCTTTTTATCTGAGGCATTGGGTTGAGGTCTCCTTTAGTTACCTCCCAAGGTTTCTTATGGGGAAACCTTGACACTTTTACCTACTGTAATCCACTCTTAACCATTCATTCAGCTATCCCTCCCTAACGCTTGAGTACATAAAACTGCTAGAGCCTTTTGTTCAGAGCTCCCTCAATCATAAGTTGACCCACCCTCCCACACCTACTTTGATTACTTGACCCTTAACAAGTGGACCATTCCATGGTGAAAAATAGATCAGGGAGTCTCAGTGTTTCCTCTGGTTTTTGACTCTGTTTATAACATTACAGAGATTAAGGATTAATTCTTTCATCTGTAACTTTTGCTTTAATCTGCTACTCCAACACACCTGCAATCTCAGTTCTCTCTCCCACCTTAGCTGAGCCCCGGAAAGTCATGTTTTTATTTCTATTTAGTTCAAAATACTTTCTAACTTGCTTTTTGATTCTTTGACCCAAGAGTTATTCAGAATTGTATGACATTATTTTCAAATTTTTGGAAATTGTATAGTTATCTTTTATTGACTTCCAATTTAAATGCATGTGGCCTGAGGGGCGCCTGGGTGGCTTAGTCGGTTAAGCGTCCGACTTTCGCTTGGATCATAATCTTGCGGTTCGTGGGTTCGAGCCCCGCGTCGGGCTCTGTGCTGACTGCCAGCTCAGAGCCTGGAGCCTGTTTCAGTCTGTGACTCCCTCTCTCTCTGACCCTCCCCTGCTCACGCTGTCTCTCTCTCTCTCCTAGGAAAAAAAAAAAAAACAACAACCAAAAAACATTAAATGCATGTGGTCTGAGAAGCTATTTTGTATCAACCTAATTATTTTAAATGTACTGAGTCCTGTTTTATGGCTTAGTGTATTGTCTATTTTAGTAAATGCCCCAAGTGCTCTTCAGAAGAATGTCTATCCTGTTGCTGGGTGGACTTGTCCACAAATGCTATTTAAGTTAAGTTGGTTGGATACTGCTGTTCAAGTCCAGTGTATCTTTGCTGATTGTATGTTACTTATTCTATCATTTACTGAGAGAGGCCTACTGTAATATCCAACTAAAATTATAGAACTTTCTATTTATCCTTACAGTTCTGCCAGATTTTACTGATAGATTCTATTTGCATTTATGTTGACAATCGCAGACTACCGTTTTGTTATTTTTGCTTAAGCAGTTATATTTTATACAGATGTAAATAATAAGAAAATAAAGTCTTCCTCACTCATTAGGTTGCTATTTCCAATGCTCTTCACTCCTTTGTGTAGATCCGTTCTCATTTTACTTCTTCCTGAAGGATATATTTAAATATTTTTCCAAGTGCAGATTTGCAGGAAATGATTTCTTTCAGATATTCTATACATTAAGATGTATTTCAATTTTTATTTTGAAGATATTTTCACTGGGTATTGTAGATTGCATATTATTCTCCCATAATACATCAAAGATGTTCCTCCACTAATTATTGCTTTTATTGTTTCCAGGGGTAGGGTGCAAGAGGGGAATCTGTCATCATCTTTGTTCTTCGACATATAATATGTTTTCTCTATAATTTATTTTAGTATTTTACTCTTTATCGCCCTTTAAGCAATCTGATTTTGATGTGTCTTGATGTTGTCTTCATAATTGTTGTGTTTGGGATGGGTTGATTTGTGGATTGATAATTTGGAAATTATTTTATCAATAGTTTTTCTGCTCTCTCTTTGAGGATCTCTATATATATCAGACTGCTTGATATTTTTCCAAATCTCACTGATTGTTTTTTGTAATTTAAATCTTTTTTTTTAAATTTCTCATTTAAAAAATTCCTTTTCCCCCAGTGTTTGTCTTTTGGTATTATTATATTTTCAAGTTTACTAATCTATTCCTCTAATTTGCTATTAATTTTATCTAACATATTATTCATCTCAGTCTTTCTAGTTCTTATCACTAGAAATTTTAATCTTTGTTTTATATCAACACTGTTTCTACTTAATTTTTGGATGTACGGAATATAATTATAATAATTATGTCTTTTATTGTTCATTCTATCACCTAGATTAGTTCTATGGTGCTTTCATTTCATAGCTTTTTCTCCCAAAAGAGGCCATATTTCCTTGGTTTGTTGAAATACTGTAAAGCTTCATTGACATAATCGACATTGTGAATTTTACCTAGTTAGGTGATGGATATTTCTGTACTCTTATAAAATTCTACGTTTTTTTCTTTATTTTTTCCTTTTTTCATTTTTTTAATTTAAATTTTGTTTACTGTACAGTGCAATATGGTTTCAGTAGTAGAATTCAGTAATTTATCACTTACATACAACACCCAGTGCTCATCACAACAAGTACCCATCTAGCCCGTCTCCCACTCACCTCCCTCTATCAACTCATTGTTTGTTCTCTCTCATTGAGTCAATTGTAGTTTGTTTCCCTCTCTTCTCTTTTTCCTTCATATCCCCTATGTTCATCCATTTCGTTTCTTAAACTCCACATATGAATGAAATCATATTGTATTTTTCTATCTCTGATGAACATATTTTGCTGAGCATAATACATTCTAGCTCCAACCACATCATTACAAATGGCAAGGTTTCATTCTTTTAGATGGTTAAGTATCATTCCATGAATATTTTCTTGAGGTAGGCCTGAATTGTAATATACCTCCCTTTTAAGACTCCTTTTGCTGCATCCCAAAGGATTTGGACTATTGTATTTTCATTTTCATTTGCTTCCATGTATTTTTTATTTCTTCTACAATTTCCTGGTTAATCCATTATTCTTTAGTAGGATATTCTTTAACCTCCATATATTTGAGAGCTTTTCAAATGTTTTCTTGTGGTTGACTTTAACTTTCATAGTTTTATGACATGAAAATATGCATGGTATGCTTTTTTGTACTTATTGAGGGCTGATTTGTGTCCCAGTATGTTATCTATTCTGGAGAATGTTCCATGTGCACTTGAGAAGAATGTGTATCTGCTGCTTTAGGGTGAAATGTTCTGAATATATGTGTTAAATCCATCCAACCCAGGATGTCATTCAAAGCCATTGTTTTCCTTGTTGATTTTCTATTTAGATGATCTGCCCATTCCTGTAAGTGGGGTGTTGAAGTCCCCTGCCATTATGGTATTATTAATGAGTTTCATTGTGTTTATGATAAATTGATTTATGTATTTGAGTCCTTTCAAGTTGGGGCCGTAAATATTTACAATTGTTAGATCTTCTTGATGCATAGACCCCTTAGTTACTATATAAAACCCTTATTATCTCTTGTTATAGTCTTTGCTTTAAAGTCTAGTTTGTCTAATAGAAGTTTTCTTTTGACATTCATTAGCATGATAGATTGTTTTCCATCCCCTAACTTTCAATCTGCAGGTGTCTTTAGGTCTTAAATGAGTCTCTTGTAGGCAGCATATAGATGAGTATTTGTTTTTTAATCCATTCTACTACCCTATGTCTTTTGATTTGAGCATTTAGTCCATTTACATTCAGAGTGATTATTGAAACATATTAATTTAGTGTTATTGTGTTACCTGTAGAGTTGGTGTTTCTAGTAATGCTCTTGGTCCTTTCTAGTCTTTGTTGTTTTTGGTCTTTTTCTCACTCAAAGAGTCCCTCTTAAAATTTCTTATAGGGGTGGTTTAGTGATCACAAACTCCTTTAGTCTCTGTTTGTCTGGGAAATTCTTTATCAGTCTTTATATTTTGTATGACAGCCTTGCTGGATAGAGTATTCTCGACTGCATATTTTTACCATTCAGCCAGTTGAATATATCTTGCCACTCCTTTCTGGCCTGCCAAGTGTTTGTGGACAGATATGTTGCAAACTTGATCTGTCTTCCATTGCAGGTTAAGGGCTCCCCCCTCCCCTCTGCCTTGCTACTTTCATGATTCTTTCCTTGTCTGTGTATTTTATCAATCTGACTATGATATGCTTTGGCAATGACTAGCTTTTGTTGAATTTAATCAGTGTTCTCTTTGCTTCTTGGATTTTGATGTCTGTCTTTCCCCAGATTAGGAAAATTTTCAGCTATAATTTGCTCACATCAACTTTCTGCTCCCTTTTCTCTTGTCTATCTCCTGGTACTTCTATGATATGAATGTTACTACATTTTTAAAAATTACTAAGTTCCCTAAGTCTGCCTTTGTGATCCCTGACCTTTATTTCCCTCTTCTTTACAGCTCATTATTTTCCATAATTTTATCTTTTGTATTGCTAGTTCACTCATCTGCCTTGTCCATCCACGTTTTTATGACCTTCATTTGGGTCATCTCAGTTATGGCATTTTTAATTTTAGCCTGACTAGAATTTAGTTATTTTATCTCTGCAGAAAAGGATTCTCTGTGTCTTCTCTGCTTTTTTCAAGCCTAGCTAGTATCCTTATAATCAGTTTAAATTCTAATTCAGACATCTTACTTCTTCACCGATTAATCCTTGGCTCTCATGTCTTTCATGGCCACGAGTGGCTGATCTCCAAAACTTCAGATTCTTATGTTCCTCAGTTTATGCAAACAAAACAAAACAAAACTGGTGATATTGAAACACTCACCTTTCCCCCGTCAATGGCTTCTTGTCCAGTCCCTTTTGTGTATTTTCACTTTTTTTTTCTCTAACTGCTTTCAGGGGAAGAGATTTCTTGCACAAACCCAATGCACTTCTATCTCTCTTCTTTCTTCTATGAAAAAGGCTCCCTTCCTTTGCAGCACCACAGCTCTTCTATCACCTAATGCAACTCTCTGCACCATGTACCTGCTGGATTTTCTCCCTCAACAGAACAGATTGTTCTGTTAATCCTCAGATCAATTTTCCAGGTGTTCAAAAATGGTTTAATGTTGATCTAGCTGTGTTCAAGGGACAAGACCAGCCCACAGTTTCCTTGCTCCTCCATCATCTTAACCTCTCTTCAACCTTTTTCTGAAATACACTTTCATTACTTAAAACTGATTATAGGAGGATTAGGAGGAACTTAACGGAGGACTGTGGGGGAGAAGAAGGGGGGAAATGGTGGGGGAAAGGGAGAGAGGCAAACCATGAAAGACTCTTGAATACTGAGAACAAACTGAGGACTGATGGATGTGGGGGGGAGGGGGGAGATGGGCATGGAGGAGAGCACTTGTGGGGATGAACACTGGGTGTTATATGGAAACCAATTTGACAATAAACTATTTGTAAAAAATAAAAATAAAAAAACAAACATAAATAAAAACTGATTTATCCTATTTGGTTCTAACTTTATGATGTTTTTGGCCAATCTGAAGCACCTCTCAGTCTTGGTTAATCATCAGTATAAGGTAAGTCATTCTTGCATATTCTACCCAATTCCTTATGAATTTCTCCAGTTTGAAATATAGCAACAGACTCTATTTCTGGCCTGGTTTCAGTGTCTGACACTGCTAAGATTTTCAGATGTTTTTCCCCTGGACTTTAGTGGTTTCCTCATGAATATTCATGTATTATTACTCTCCTGATATGTGCATGTGTCCTGGGTTCTCTTTCTGCTCACCTCTTTTATCTTCCTATTCACTAGCCATCTTGATCTCTCTGGACTCTCAACTCCCTTTTCTCTCTCTCTTTTTTTTTTTTTTTTTTTTACAAATAGTTGATTGTCAAATTAGTTTCCACATAACACCCAGTGCTCATCCCCACAAGTGTCCTCCTCCATGCCCACCCCTCCCTCCCCCCACATCCATCAGTCCTCAGTTTTTGTCAGCATTCAAGAGTCTCTCATGGTTTGCCTCTCTCCCTTTCCCCCACCATTTCCGCCCTTCTTCTCCCCCTTGTTCCTCTGTCAAGTTCCTCCTAATCCTCCTATACGTGCAAACATATGATATTTGTCCTTCTCTGCCTGACTTATTTCGCTCAGCATAACACCCTCAAGGTCCATCCACGTTGCTACACATGGCCAGATTTCATTGTTTCTCATTGCCATGTATCAACTCCCTTTTCTCATTTGAGAGTAACCACCAGGATACATTTGAGTTTCCTCACCCTGTATATAGGCTGGGAAGTCTCTCAAGACAGTAAAGTAGAACAGTTACAGCATTTCCCTGCCTTTGTTCTGTATCTTTCAAGGATCACTGTTCATTATTGTCTGATATTAAGTGTCTTTAAAACTATTTTTTATATAACTTATATGTTTTTCCTCTTTTTTAGTTATTTCAGGCATGAGTAAGTCCTATTTTGTTATTACATCTTTAAAAAAGCAGAATTAGGGGCGCCTGGGTGGCTTAGTCGGTTAAGCGTCCGACTTTGGCTTGGGTCATGATCTCGCGGTTCGTGGGTTTGAGCCCCGCGTCGGGCTCTGTGCTGACTGCCAGCTCAGAGCCTGGAGCCTGTTTCAGTCTGTGACTCCCTCTCTCTATGACCCTCCCCTACTCACGCTGTCTCTCTCTCTCCTAGAAATAAATAAAAAAATATTAAAAAAATAAAAAAATAAAAAAAAATAAAAAATAAAAAAGCAGAATTACCATCTAAGTGGTTTTAATTCTAAAGACTTACAAGGGTGTAGCACAAAAACATTCAGTCATTTCAAATTCTCACCGTGAATTAAGTGAAATTTTAACCATATTATAAAACCTGCCAAGTATAGTGTATATATATCCAAGTTTAATCTGTATATTTCTTTTTCTGCCATCTATGAATATAAACAAAGATTTTAGTACAGAAATAAAATATCAGAGCTCATATTAGGCAATTGTGTTAGTGTTATTAGATCAGAAGGCAAAACATTTTGTAAGCTAATAGAAAGAATAATTTTGAACGTATATTGCCATGATCCAGAACTGATTGAATTAAAGCCACTGAGCAATTGGGAGACATTTTGCATTATGCAAGTATTTCTCAAACTGTACTTTCCAAATTGGTAGGTAAGTTTGAGACTTCTTAAGGAAATATATCAAAGAGGTCCAGGTATTATGTAATTATATCATTTATTAAAATAAATGTCATTTGTTATTATAAGATACACAATATTTCAGGAGGTATTTGATGGGATGTTGGATATTTAATTATTCATTATTTGTGCTTGTTTCAATGGTTATACTCTGAACAACCAATTTAAAAGGTAACAATTATTGGAAGTAAAATTATTATAAGTACACTGCTTAGCTCTTTTGGTTAGGTTAGGTGTTAATAATTAGGCCCTTGAATAGAAGCTACTAGTTTATAAATATCTGATCATTTTCTGCATTAAGGCATATACAAGTATACACTTACTTGAACACTTGTAGTTTTACATGGGCCTCTGACTAGCTCTTGACAATATGAAAGGAAGTGATGTGTTTTCCTTCTCCACAGTATTTAATATTCAGTATGAGGAGGCCCTTTGCCTGTCTCATATGTTAGCATAGAAATTATGAAGAAATACTTGATTTAAAATGGTAAAGTCAAGTCTTGAAGCTCTGTGAATTACTGAGTACATGCATGATAGTTATTTACTTAGAGAATTGCTTAGACCCTCAGAGGATTTTGCATGGAAGAAACATATTTTTATTTTGTTGTTTTGTTAAGCCACTGAATTATTTAATTTTTAGTAATACTAAGGCAATTCTAATAATATAGGCTGCTATGTCCTAGATATATGATATGGGCACAGGTAAAATGATATTAGTAGTATGTGAAGATATTATAATTAGTGTAAATCAAACATTCTTAATTTTAATTAATAACAAATAGTATATAAAATTGGAAATTCTGTTTCCATTTCTACATAATGGAGAAACAAGAAATACATAGTGTAAGTAACATCTTTTATTTACACTTTTTCTGATACTTAACATATACAATCCTATAACATAACATTACTTACATTTTTAGTGAATGTGTAAATACAGCTATTATTTGACACAGGGTTCTGCTAAGTGTTGTACACACAATTCATGTTTTTAACTGGGAAGGTTAAGATATCATTACTACAGACAGACGTTTTACTTCTTTAGTAAAGTGATACTAAAATTAGTCTTTTCCTCAATTTGGTTTATATTTAACTGTATGTAACAGAAAACCTTACTTAAAGTGATTAAAAATAGAAATTATCCAATATGTTCTTATATATACAAAGACGTTTGTGAATAATCAATTTAAGTAGATTTATTGATGATGGGATTGATGTTTCTGTGATTCTTTTATCCTTTCTATTTTTATCAGTAAAATTCTACCACAGCTCTGAAAAATAAGGCATCATTTAACATAGGAAGAATGGAGATAAGTGTGTGGGGAGAGGAAAGGAGTGACATTAACCACTTTTAATTCTTCTCATCAGACTTTTTCTAAATCACCTTGCTTTTTCTTTTGCATCTATATTTATCAAGAATATTGGTCTGTAACTTTCTTTTCTTTAGGTTTTGTTTTTATTTTTGTTTGTTTGTTTGTTTTTAGAGAGAGTGAGTGAGCACAAGAGGGGCGGGGGTGAGAGGGAGAGAGAGAAAGAGTGAGAGAGAGGGAGAGAGAGAGAGGGAGAGAATCTTAATCAGGTTCCATGCTCAATTTGGAGCCCAAAATGGGGCTCGATCCACAACCTCAGGATCATGTCCTGAGCTGAAGTCGAGTTGATGCTTAACTGATGAGCCACCCTGGAGCCCTGGTAAATTTTTTTTTCTTACATTATCTGTCTGGCTTTAGTATCAGTGTAGTGATGGTCTAGTAAAATTGGTTTGAGAGTATTCCTTACATTTTGACTTTTTGGAAAAGTTTGTGAACTGGTGTTAATCTTTCTTTAAAAGTTTGTATAATTCTCTACCTCCTTACAAGCACTTGCCAACACTTCTTAATTCTTATCTTTTCAATAAAAGCCATTGTAAAATGTATGAGGTGATATTTCATTGTGGTTTCCATATGCATGTCCCTGATAATCAGTGATCTTGAGCATGTTTAATGTCCTGTTGGCCATCTGTATGTGTTCTTCAGAAAAAAAATGTCTATTTAGTTCCTCTGCCTACTATTATTTAATTATTATTATTTTAAAATTTTTAATATTTATTTATTTTTCAATTATGAGAGAGATAGAGCACGAGTGGGGGAGGAACAGAGAGAGAGAGATACAGAATCCCAAGCAGGCTCCAGACTCTGAGCTGTCAGCACAGAGCCTGATGCAGTGCTTGAACCCATGAACTGTGAGATCATGACCTGTGCTGAACTCGCATGCCTAAATGACTGAGCCACCCAGGTGCCCCTTATTTTTAAATCATATTGTTTATCTGTTTTATTTGTTTGTTGCTATTGAGTAGTATGAGTTCTTTATATATTGTTATTAATCCCTTATTAAGTATATAGTTTGCAAATATTTTCTTTCATTTGGTAGATTGCCTTTTAATTTTGTTATTTTTCTTTGTATTTTGAAGCTTCTTAGTTTGATTAGCCCCACTGGTTATTTTTGTTTTGATGCCTCTGCTTTGGTGTCAGATTCAAAAAAGTCATTGCTAAGATCAATTTCAAGAATCTTACTTCCTGTGGTTTCTTCTAGGAGTTTTATGGTTTTAAGTCTTACATTCAAGTCCTTAATCCATTTTGAGTTATTTTTTCTGTATGGTAGTAGATAGTAATTGAGTTTTAACTTTTTGCATGTAGCTGTTCATTTTTCATAGCATCATGTATTGAAAAGATTGTCTTTTCCCCATTGTATATTCTTGGCTCTTTTTTGTAAATTAGTTGACCATATATGCATAGGCTTATTTCTGGACTCTTTATTCAATTAATCTATGTTTCTTTTTTATGTCAATACTATATTGTTTTCATTACTATAGCTTTGTAATATAGTTTTAAATCAAATATTGTGATGCCTCCAATTTGTTCTTTCTCAGAATTGCTTTGGCATTGGAGTATTTCATGGACTCAAACAAATTTCAGTATAGCTTTTTTTTAATTTTTGTAAAAGATGCCATTGAAACTTTTATTGGAAATGCACTATGTCTGTAGATCATTTTGAGTAGTATGGGTATATTTACATCAATAATTATTCCAATCAAGAAACATGAGATATTTTTCCATTTATTTGTTTCTTCTTCGATTCCTTTCATTAATCTCTTATAGGTTCAACATACAAGTACTTTACCTCCTTGGTTAAAATTTTTGCTAGGTATTTTGCTCTATTGATACAATTGAAAATGGGATTGTTTTCTTAATTTCTTTTTCTGATAGTTTATTAGTATAAAGAATATCAATAGATTTTTGCATATTTATTTGGTACCCTGAAAGTTAATTGAATTTATTAGTTCTAACCGTGTTTAGTAGAGTCTTTAAGCTTTTCTATATGTAAGATCATGCCATCTGCAATCAGGGATAATTTTGCTTCTTCCTTTCCAATATGGAGGCCTATTTTTTTCTTCCTAATTGTCCTGGCTAGGACTTCCAGTACTATATTGAAAATAAATTGTGAAGTTGAGCAGCATTGTCTTGTTTTTGATATTAAAGGAAATGATTTTGACTTTTCACCATTAAGTATGATGTTAGCTATGAACTTGTAAATGGCCTTTTTTTTATGCTGAGGAGCATTCCTTCCGTGTACATTTTATTGAGTGTTTTTTATTATGCAAGAATGTTGTTTTGTTTTTTCTTAAATAGTTTAGTCAAGTAGGTTTCCATATAACACCCAGTGCTCATCTCAACATGTGCCCTCCTCCATGCCCATCATTCCCCTTCCCCTCTTCTCCACGCTCGTCAGTACTCAGTTTGTTCTCAGCATTCAAGAGACTCTCATGGTGTACCTCCCTCCCTCTCCCTGACTATTTTTTCCCCTTCTTCTCCCCCATGGTCCTTCGTTAAGTTCCTCCTAATCCACCCATATGTGCAAACATATGGTATCTGTCCTTCTCTGCCTGACTTATTTCACTCAGCTTAACACCCTCAAGGTCCATCCATGTTGCTACACATGGCCAGATTTCATTCTTTCTCATTGCCATGTAGTATTCCATTGTATAGATGAACCACATCTTCTTGATCCATTCATCCGTTGATGGACACTTAGGCTCTTTCCATGTTTTGGCTGTTGTTGAGAGTGCTGCTATGAACATTGGGTTACATGTGTCCCTATGCATCAGCACTCCTATATCCCTTGGGTAAATTCCTAGCAGTGCTATTGCTGGATCATAGGGGAGTTCTATTGTTAATTTTCTGAGAAACCTCCACACTGTTTTCCAGAAAAGCTGAACCAGTTTACATTCCCACCAACAGTGTGGGAGATTGCCCGTCTCTCCACATCCTCGCCAGCATTTATAGTCTCCTGATTTATTCATTTTAGCCACTTTGACCAGTGTGAGGTGGTATCTCAGTGTGGTTTTGATTTGTATTTCCCTGATGTTGAGTGATGCTAAGCATCGTTTCATGTGTCTTTTGGTCATCTGGATGTTCTCTTTGGAGAAGTGTCTGTTTATATCTTCTGCCCATTTCTTCACTGGATCATTTGTTTTTCAGGTGAGGAGTAAGGTGAGTTCCTTATAGATTCTGGATACTAGCCCTTTCTCTGATGTGTCATTTGCAACTATCTTTTCCCATTCCATTAGTTGCCTATTAGTTTTGTTTATTGTTTCCTTTGCAGAAGCTTTTTATCTTGATGAAGCCAAAGTACACATGGTGGAGTGTTCCAAATACCACTATGAGTAGGGAAATAAAATAACCAAAGTATCAACAAGAGAGACCAATAGACACCATTCAAAGAACACTTCCTGAATGAACAGGCCCTGGACAGTCAAAGAGCCTTCTTTAATACAGCAGTACTCGCAGGTGCAGAGTGCATACCAAGCTTTTAAAACTAACAAGAGACAGAAAGCTAGCCAAAATGACAAAATGGAAGAACTCTCCTCTAAAGAAATTCCAGGAAGAAATGACACCTAAAGAAATGCTTAAAACAGATATAAGCAACATAACTGAACAAGAATTTAGAACAATAGTCATAAAATTGGTGGCTGGGCTTGAAAAAAGCATGGAAGACATCAGAGAAAATATTGCTACAGAGACTATGGAAATAGTTGTGATGAATAAAAAAAAGGATATTGTATTTTATCAAATGCTTTTTCTGCAACTACTGAGATGGCCATATGGTTTATATATTTTATTCTATTAATGAGGATATCACATTTATTAATTGGCATATATTGAATTATTCTTGCACCAAGAATAAATCCTACTTGATCATATTAAATGATCTTTTTCGTGTGTGTGATTTCAATTTGGTAATTATTGAGAATATTCGCAACTATTTTCATCAAAGATACTGGTGTGTAACTTTATTTTCTTACATTATCTTTGTTTGGCTTTAGCATCAGAGTAATAATGACCTAATAAAATGAATTTTCTGTGTTGTGAGTTTTGTGATTAGTGATTCAAACCCCTTACTCGTTATTGGTTTATTTTTTAATATTTATTTACTTTTCAGAGTCAGAGAGAGATAGAACATGAGTCAGAAAGGGGCAGGAAGAGAGGGAGACACAGAATCCAAAGCAGGCTCCAAGCTCTGAGCTGTCTACACAGAGCCCAATGTGGGGTTTGAAGTCATGAACCGTGAGATCATGATCTGAGCCAAAGTTGAATCCTTAACTAACTGAGCCACCCAGGCACCCCACTCATTATTGGTTTAGACTTTCTGTTTCTTCATGATTCATTCCTGGTAGGTTATATATTTCTAGGAATTTATCCATTTATTCTAGGTTACCCAGTATGATGGCACATAATTGTTCATAGTAATTCTCTCATGATTATTTGTATTTCAGTGATATCAATTGTAATGTTTTCTATTTTACATCTGATTTTATTTGACTCATTTCTCTTCTTTTCTTAGTAAATATGGCCCAAGATTTGTCAATTCTGCTTTCTTTTCAAAGACTTAGCTCTTGGTGTCATTGATTTTTCCTATTGATTTTCTGATCTCTCTTTCACTTATTTCTACTCTGATCTTTAGTATTTCCTTCCTTGTACTAATTCTGGGCTTAGTTTGTCCTTGAAGTGTATGTTTAGTTTATTTCAGATCTTTCTTATTTCTTATTTAGGTGCTTGTCAACATAAAGTTTTTTCCAAAAACTGCTTTTGCAACATCTGAGTTTTGATATGTTGTGCTTCCATTATTGTGTGTTTAAAAATACTTCTTGAATTAGTTTTTTTCTTTGATTTATTGATTTCCACGTTCATGTTGTTTAAACTCCACATAGTATTGATTTTGTTGTGGTTCCTTCATGAAATTGATTTCTAGTATTATATCACTATGGCCAGAAAAGACTTTGGCTCATTCCAATCATCTGAACTTTATTAAGACTTGTTGTGGCTTAACATGATCTATACTGGAAAATGGTTTACGTGTTTTTGTGAAGAAAGTGAGTTCTGCTGCTGTTGGATAGAATTTTATATATAATATATATTTTTATATATTTTACATAATTTTATACACATTATATATAACATATTTTTATATAATTTTATATATGTATATAATTGGTCTAAAGTGGTCTATTTGGTCGAAAGTGTCATTCAAATCCATTATTTCTTTATTGATTTTTCTGTTTGGATGAACTATCCATTATTGAAAGTGAGATATTGATGTTACCTACTATTATTGTGTTGTTTATTTCTCCCTTAACATCTGATAATAATTAATATATATCTTCCAAAATATGTGTATACACTTCATAATTGTTGACTTGTTCACAATTGACTTGTCTGGTATAAATACAGCTACGCTTTGTCTCAAAGTATCTTTTTCCATCCTTTTACTTTTAACCTGTGAGTGCAGTTAAAATTTAAGTATGTCTCTTGTGGACAACATGTATATTGGTCTTGTATCTTTATTCATTCAGCTACTCTATAACTTTTAATAAGGGAATTTAAATCATTTATATTGAAAGTAATTGCTGGTGGGCAAAGACTATCACATTTTGTTAATTGATTTCTAATGTTTTGTAGTTCCTTAATTTCTTTCTTCCTCTCTTGCTTTCTTTGTAAATTGTTGATAGTTTGATGTGGTTTGCTTTGATTGTTTTCCCTGCAATTTGTTTCTCTGCTATATATTTTTGCTCGGTAGTTACCATGAGTCTTTCATAACATATCTTATAGTTAAAACCATTAATTTTAAGGTGATATAAATTTCAATAGCTTAAAATATTTTACCCTTTTATTTAACCGTGTCACAATTTATGTTTAACACTAATTTTGATCTTTTTATTTAATATGTATGACATATTATATTTAATATACAATATTGAATATTTCCAAAACCTTTGTCTTAATCTAGATGGCCAATTTCAAAGACATTTAGACAACACCATTGAAGTATGAGAGTATTTTTAACTTGACTTTATATTAATCATAATATAATATATTAATATAATATAAAACATAAGTTTATATGTTATATATGTTTTCCTATTTACATATTTTTGTTTCAGATTGAAGAACTCCCTTTCACATTTCTTTATTTTTTTTAATTTTTTTTTAATGTTTTATTTATATCTAGGAGAGAGAGGGAGAGACAGCGTGAGCAGGGAAGGGTCAGAGAGAGAGAGTCACAGAATGAAACAGGCTCCAGGCTCTGAGCTGGCAGTCAGCACAGAGCCCGACGCGGGGCTCGAACCCATGAACCACGAGATCATGACCTAAGCGAAAGTCGGACGCTTATCCGGCTAAGCCACCCAGGCGCCCCTCCCTTTCGCATTTCTTGTAAGGTAGGTCCAGTGCTATAAATTCTGTCAGCTTTGTTGTTGTTGTTGTTTATCTCTCCTTCATATCTAAATGAGTGCTTTTATGGGTAATGTTGATAGCTTGACTGACATTTGTCAGGTTTTTTACTCTCTCTCTTTGAGCACTTTGAGTATATCACCTCACTGTCTCCTGGCTTGAAATGTTTCTGCTAAGAAATCTGCTTATAGCTTTACCAGGATTTTCTTGAATGTGAAGACTGTTTTATCTTTTGCTGTTTTCAAGATTATTTCTTTTTGCATTTTGAGAACTTGACTATAATGTGTCTTAATTCACTTCCCTTTGGGTTGAGTATGTTTGAGAATCTTGAGCTTACACTACCTGGAAGGTGATATCTCTTTAGTTTTGGGAAGTTTTCAGCCATTATTTCTTTAAATAAGATTTCTCTCTCTTTTTTAATATTTTTATTTATTTCTAGGAGAGAGAGAGAGACAGCGTGAGCAGAGGAGGGTCAGAGAGACAGGGAGACACAGACTCTGAAATAGGCTCCAGGATCTGAGCTGGCAGTCAGCACAGAGCCCGATGCGGGGCTCGAACCCACGAACCGCGAGATCATGACCTTAGTGAAAGTCGGACCCTTAACCGACTAAGCCACCCAGGCGCCCCTAAATAAGATTTCTTTATTTTACCCTTCTCTTCTCCTTTTGGAATTCCCATAATGTGGATATTCTTTATTTTAGTCTAGTCCCACAGTTCATGTAGGCTTTCTTCACTTTTTTTTTTTTTCATACTAATTTATTGATTCTCCATTGACTGGACAATATAAAGAGATTTGTCTTCAAGCTCACACATTTTTTTCTTCTGCCTGATTGAGCCTATTTTTGAAGCTGTCTATGGCATTTTTTTTACATTTTATTCACTGTGTTATCTGAAGAATGTTTATTCTTTTCATGAATTTTGTTTCTTTAATTTATTTATTTATCATTTTCCTAATTCACTGATGTGTCTAACTGTGTTATCTTGAATCTTAATAAATGTCTTTAAAATTATTTTCATTTATTTTCCAGATAATTCACAGATCTCCATATTTTGGGCATCAGTTACTGTAGTATTATTGTGGTTCTTTGGTGATGTCATATTTCCTTGCCTTTTCAGGTTTGTAATGATTTAAATGAAATCTGTATATTTGAAGTCAGTCACTTGGTTCAGCATTTCTAAAATGAGTTTAGTAAGACATTCATACATGGAGGGGAGTGTAAAAGCACTGGCTGGGTGGGATGCAGTGCTTTGGCTCCTGGGAAGGCTCAGTGGAATAGTCTCTGTGCTGCTCAATTGAGACCATGGTCAAGACTGAAGAAGACCTGGCGGTGATAATGGCAGGTATGGTTATTCAAATATTGGGATACCGAAGCTACTTGGACCTTCCTGTTCTTTTTGTTTGATTTGGTTTGGTTTTTGCCCATGGAAGGAAGCTCTAGCCAAGGAGATTCTACTTTGTGCCTGGCCTGACATGAAAATAGTGAGTCCACAGAATAGTATTGGAACCTAGGTTCTAGGATCATGCACGTGTAGAATTCTCACAGTACCTGAGTCCAGCCATACTTGCTGCATTGTGGCACTAGTGTCTAGTGCATGGATGTGTGAAGAAATCCCATGGTACATGGGTCTCAGGGGCTTACTGATGTGACTCCAGTGGGTAATGGTTCAGAGGGAATATAGCAATGGCACAAGCCCAAGGGTCAAGGTGCAGTAGTAGCACAGTATGAGGATGGTAGATCAATGTCTCAACTCCAGCCTCAGGAGGCAGTGATAGTTTAGCAGCATAGTACTGGCAATGACAGTTCAGAGCCATGACCTGTAGAATTCTCACAGTACCTGAGTCCAGCCATACTTGCTGCATTGTGGCACTAGTGTCTAGTGCATGGATGTGTGAAGAAATCCCATGGTACATGGGTCTCAGGGGCTTACTGATGTGACTCCAGTGGGTAATGGTTCAGAGGGAATATAGCAATGGCACAAGCCCAAGGGTCAAGGTGCAGTAGTAGCACAGTATGAGGATGGTAGATCAATGTCTCAACTCCAGCCTCAGGAGGCAGTGATAGTTTAGCAGCATAGTACTGGCAATGACAGTTCAGAGCCATGACCTGGGACTTGAAGGGTCAGTTTCAGGATAGCAGCAGCACAATCTCAACACTAATGGGTCAGAGACACAGCCTGGGACCAGGGACTTATGGCTGTGGGTTGCAGCTCCAACAATGATGAGTTAGAGCCTCAACCTGCTATGGGGGTGGAGCTTAGGGTAATGGCAGCATCCCTCATAAGGGTTTAGCACATCAGGTACCTTTCTCAGTAATGACAGCTCAGAGTCTTGAACTGGGATGGGGGGTGGGGCTCAAGGCTACTCAAAGCTGTGACCTGGAACCTGGTAGGTGGGTATGCACAACCCTGATAATGGGTCTTGATAATGGTGGTCTGAGTGGAGCTTAGGGTGGTTATAGCACCCTTTGCAGTAAAGATTCAGCACTGCAAGATGAAATGTAGTGGATAAGGCTGAATAGATTGGCATCTCTGTAATTCTATTATTCCTTCTGTTTTTATCAAATTCTGCCACAATTCTGAGATATAAGGATATAATTCAACATAGATAAAATGGATATATGAGGGGTAGGGGGAAGGAGGAGTGACAGAAACCATTTCTGATCCTTTTTATTAGAGATTTTCTGGAATCTTTCACCTTTATACATTCCCCAAAACTCTTGTATATATTATTGTCCAGAACAGTATCAAATGTTTATTCCCAACTATAGTAATGTTAGAAATAACATCATTTATATTTCTCAGCCTCTCTTTTTAACGTCAGATAAAGAAAAATTTGTTTGAACATCTTTTCTGGTTAACAAAACTAGACTATCTGCTGTAGCTATAATTTATATATGCATATGTGTCAGTTTTTGTACTAGGCACATTTTGATATGCTGGAAGCCATGCAATGTTAGAAGTACTATCCAGGTTTCACAAATTTGTACAGAGGCTTAATGAATTTTAGGTGTCTGTCCAAAGTGTCACAAAGTATGATGTGCATGGATGAAGAGATTTTGACTTCCATTGCTAAAATACAATTTCAAAATTTGGCTTTCAAGTTTCAAACTTTAATCACATTGGAATAAAGAGAACTTCTATGTAACAGGATTTTAATATGTACATATCAACTAAAACTTAGTGAAGTATTGAACTTTAATTTTCTCAATGTACTGTGCTAATTGAAGTGAACTGCTCATGATCAAAACAAAAAATGATAACATTAACACACAAAAAATCAGATCCTCTTGATATGGTGTTCATGAGAACTTGATTCCTTGACCTTTAGCCATAGTAATACATAATGTCTTCAGGTTTTTTTACTACCCATGATGATCCAATCATAGCCACACTTCATAGCTATTCCAACTCTTATTAAAAGCCCTTCATGGATCTATTTGTGTGCTGTATTCATTTTCCTGCAAACTCAATTATTCTTACATTCTCAAGATTATACTTCTAACGCTGGTAAGTACTTTGTCTTCTTCATAAAACAGCTGCTGTGTGCTGGTGTTACTTAGGTTTTCCCTGAAATATAACCCAGAAGAGATGCATTTTAATGCTCTTTGAGTTTTACAGTATTTGAGCAAAAGCCACTTCCTGTGAGCAATCTAAGCTCAAGGAGATAATTAACTTAGATAGCCACTTCCTCATTGGGTAAGAGTAAAGATAGAAACAACGTGAATACTATACAACATGATGAGTAAGAATAAGAAATATACCATAACCAATCAAATATCTCTTATTTTTTATGTTTTTTCTGTAGACTGATCAGTACTTATAAAGAGATGTTTAGTCTCTTTTGTCATAGGCTGTTCTGTTTATAAGTCTATGAAAGGATCAGTTGATGCTAATTGTTAAGACTACTTTATTATTCCACACATCAATGAATACATTAACAATAGATTTATAGAACTGGACAATAGCAATGAAATTGTTACATCATCCTAAATATGAAAGTTACCAGCAGAGGTACATGACTTGACCTAAGCTGCAATTATGAAGTTCATTTCTAGATCTCAATTCCCTTTTCTATTCAGCTTCCTTACTTAATCCACAGATTTTGGCACTATTCACTCCCCTTCTTTTATCCTTTCCACATGTCCATTGGAATTCTCTTTTCCTTATGAATTACCAACATTTACGGAGCCTATACTACGTGCCAGTTTCTGGGATTAATATTTAAGTGTGGATAAATGCCTTAAGCAGGAAAATTCCCACAATGGAGGAGGGGGTTTTAAGTTCACCTAAGTGCTATAAATTGTATCACAGAAGTTTGCATGAGCTTCCAATGGGGCAAAAGAAAGTAGTACTCAAATAGTTTTGGAGAAAAAATGAGATTATATGAGGATAACACAGGATTTGTGATTTATTATTTTTAATATTTTTTCAACTTTATTGAGATATAATTTTTATGTTTTATTTTTGAGAGAGTGTGAGTGGGGTGAGGGAAAGAGAGAGAGAGGAACAGAGGATCTGACGTGGGCACTGTACTGACAACAGCGAGCCCAGTGTGGGACTTGAACTCACAGATCATGAAATGATGACCTGAGCTGAAGTTGGACTTTCAACCTACTGAGCCACCCAGTATCCCCAAGATATAATTGCCATTGTGTAAGTTCAAGGTGTACAAAAAATTGATTTGATACACATATCATAAAATGATTACTGTACTAGAATTAGCTAATGTCTTTATATCTCACATAGTTACATTTCTATTTTGTGGTGAGGGCATGTAAGATTTACATTTTTGCAACTTTCAAGTATTATTAATTAAAATCACCATGCTAATTATTAGATCTCCAGAATCTTATTTGTCTTACAACTGAAAGTTTGTACACTTTAATGTCTTTCCTTACCTCCACCCCCACCTCAACACGATTTTAAGTTTTTTTTTATGGGTTCTGTTTTTTAAGATTCTTATAACACAATATAAATTATATTGTGTTTATCTTTCTCTGTTAGATACTTCACTTAGCATAAGGTGCTCAAGGTCCATCCATGTTGTTGAAAATAGGATCTCCTTTTTCTTAGCTGAATAATATTCTGTTATGTATTTACACCATATCTTTTTTTTTATTCATTCATCCATTGACAGATACCTAGATTGTTTCCATATCTCAGCTACTTTGAATAATATTACAGTACACATGGGAATATAGATAACGCTTTGAGATCCTGTTTTTCTTTCTTTTAGATATACATGCAAAAGTAGGACTGCTGGATCATATGATAATTCTGTTTTTAATTTTTTTGAAAAACCTTCATTGTGTTTACCATAGTTGCTGCACCAATATACTTTCCCACCATTAGTGCATATGGTTCCTTTTCTCTACATCCTCCTAACACTTGTTATCTCGTCTTTTTGATGATAGTCGCTCTAACAGATGTGAGGTGATATCTTATTGTGGTTTATTTTGCATTTCCCTGATGATTAGAGATGTTGGGCATGATTTTATGCACCTGTTGACTCTTTGCATGTTTTCTTAGGGAAATATCTATTTACTTACTCTGCCTATTTTTAAATTGTATTATTTATTTTTTTGTTATTGAGTTTCATGAGCTCTTTTTATATTTTAGATATTAGCTCCCTATTAGGTAAGTGATTTACAAATATTTTCTTCTGTTCCACAGGTTGACTTCATTTTGTTGGTTTTGTCTTTTTTTTTTTTTTTTGGCTATGCACAAGTTTTTAATTTGTTACAATTTCACTTACTTGTTTTGGTTTTGGTTTTACTAGTTGTTCTTTTTCTATCATGACCAAAAATCAGTTCCAATACCAATGTCACAGATCATTTATGCTATGTTTTCTTCTAGGACTTTTATGGTTTTGGGTCTTATGTTTAAGTCTTTAATCCATTAATCCATTTGAAGTCAGATTTTGTGAGTGGTATAAAATAGAGGTCCAACTTCATGTTTATTCAGACTTCCTAATATCATTTATTAAAGAGACTATCCTTTCCCCATTTTGTATTCTTGGCTTCCTTGTAAAATGTTAGTCAATTGTATACGCATGACTTTATTCTGGGCTCTTGACTCTGTTCTATTGGTTTGTTTCTATTTTAATTTAGACCACACTGTTTTTATCACTATAGCTTTGTCCTATAGTTTGAACTAAGTGTGATACCTTCTTCTTGTTCTTTCTCAGGACTGCTTTGGCTGTTTGGACTCTTATAATTCCATTAAAATTTTAGGATATTTTTACTGTTAAGAAAATACCATTGAAATTTTACTGTTTAGCAAAGAGGGAGAGTGTGATCACGGGAGGAGCAGACAAAGAGACAGGGGAGAGACAGAGGATCTGATGCAAGCTCTGCACTCACAGCACAAAGCCTAATCAGGGGCTAGAACTCACATGAGATCATGTCCTGAGACACCCAGGTAACCCATACCCTTGTAATTCTAATAGGGTTGAATTGAATCTATAGCTGGCTTGCGATAATACAGATATTTTAAAAATTTTATTGTTGTTTATTCTGATCCATAAACGTGGGTTACCTTTCATTTGTGTGTTATTCACTATCTTTCATCAAAGTCATGTAGTTTTCAGTGTATATATCTTTCATTTTCTTAACAAAACTTATTTTGAAGGATTTTTATTGATTTTGATGCTATTGTGAATGGCAATCTTTGTTTATTTTTGAATGCCTCTTTCCTGGTGTGTAGAAATGCAGTTGATTTTTCTATATTGATTTTGTATTTTGCAACTTTACTGAATTGATTCATTAGTTCTAATAGTTCTTTTTCCGAGGGTTGTTTTGTATTTTTCATATATGTCATATGCAAATAAATATAATCTTGTTTCTTCTTTTTTAAATTAAAAAAATTATTTCTGAGAGACAGAGAGAGAGAGAGAGAGACAGCGTGAGCAGGGGAGGGTCAGAGAGAGAGGGAGATACAGAATCTTAAACAGGCTCCAGGCTCTGGACTTGCTGTCAGCACAGAGCCCGATGCGGGGCTGGAACCCACGAACCTTGAGATAATGACCTGAGCCTAAGTCAGACGCTCAACCGACTGAGCCACCCATGTGCCTCTGTTTCTTCTTTTTTTGATTTCGACTTTTGAATCATTTTTTGCCTGAATGTTTTGGATAGGATTTCTAGTACTGACAGGAGTGGTAGGAGGTCGTACTTATCTTGTTTCTGATCTTATAGGAAAAGCTTCAGCCTTTAACTCTTAAGTATGATGCTAGCTGTGTCCTTGTCATATATATGACTCTTATAGTGCTTAGGTAGGTTGATTCTATACCAAGTTTGTTGATTTGTCATAAAATTATGGGGTTTTTGTCAAAAGCTTTTTCTATATCACAAAGATTGCATTGACATAGTGTATCACATTTATTGAAACAACCTGGAATCTCAGGGATGAATTCACTTGATTATGGTGTGAATTCCTTTTAATGTGCTGTTCAATTTACTTTTCTAATATTTTGTTGAGAATTTTGAATCTGTATTAATCAGTGATATTGATTTGTGGTATATTTTTCTTGTAATTCCTTATGTGTCAATGTTATAAGGGTAATACTGTCCCAGTAAATGATATGTTGGAGCAATTCTACCTCTACAATTTTTTGGAAGAGCTTTAGAGAGATTGGTATTAATTTTTCTTTAGATGTCTGGTAAAATCACTAGGAAAATCTTGTGGCCATAGATTTTATGCGTAGGGAGGCTTTTAAATACTGATTCAGTTTCCGTACTCATTAAGTCTGTTCACATTTTCTATTTTTTCATGTATTTTTCTAGGTTAATCAAAGTTAGTGTATAATTGTCCATAATAGTCTCTTATTAACCTTTGTATTTCTATATTGTAAGTTTTAATAACTTTCACTTCTCATTTTTTAAAATTTAAGTATTTTTTCTTAGTCTAAATATTATCAGTTTGATTTATCTTTAAAAAACAGGTCTTAATTTTGATGATCTTTTATATTGTTTTTATGGTCTCTATTTCATTCATTTATTTTCTTTTTTAATGTTTATTATTTATTTTGAGAAAGAGAGAGTGGGAGAGGGGAAGAGAGTGAGTGAGAGAGAGAATCCCAAGCAGGTTCTATGCTGTCAGTGCAGAGCCTGAAACAGGGCTTGATCACACAAACCATGAGATCATAACCTGAGATGAAACCAAGAGTCGGATGCTTAACAGATGAAACCACGCAGCTTTCCCCATTTCTTTTCTCATCTTTATTGTCTTCCTTCTACTCATGTTGTGTTTATTTTGTTCATGTGTTTCTAATCCCTTGAGCTTTAAAGTTAGGTTGTTCATTTAATATCTCTATTTTCCTTGTGAATTGCTTTAACTTTCCCTCTTAGAGCTCCTTTGCAGTATCCCATAAATTTTCATCTGTAGTGCTTCTATTTTTACTTGTTTTGATATTGTTTATTTCTTTTTCATTCCTTCCTTCTTTGACCCACTATTTGTTCATAAGTGTGTTACTTTCCACATATTTGTGAAGTTTCCAACTATGTCTTGTATTTGATTTCTAGTTTTATACCACTGTTATAGAAAAAGATACTTGGTAGAACTTTAATCATTTTATATTTGCTAAGACTTGTTTTGTAAACTATCATGAGATCTGTCCTGAGTAATATTCCATGCATGCTTGTGAAAAATGTCTCCCACTGCTTTGGATGGAATGTTCTGTATATATCTGTTAATTCCATTGGATAGAGTATATTTCAAGTATAAGATTTATTTGTTAATTTTCTATTTGGATGATTTATCTATGTTGGAAGTAGTAAACTGAAATTTCCTACTATTATTCTATTTGTTGTTTATTTCTCCCTAAGAGCTTATTGTTTGTTTAATATATTTACATGCTGTAAGATTTGGATATACATAATATCTATAATTGTCATATCTTCTTGTTGAATTGGCCCCCTATCATCATATGAGTAACCATATCATTTGTTATAATTTTTTATTTAAATCCATTTTGTCTTATGTAAGTATAGGTCCTCCTACTCTCTTTGGGTTTACATTATATGGAGTATCTTTATTATCTTTTCACTTGGAGTCTACATGTTTTAAGCCTGAAAACTGAAGTCTCTTCTAGGTAGCATATGATAGGGCTATATATAGGCAATATATATATACAGATATATAGGCCTACTATTGACCAGAAGCCCTACTGCTACCATAAACAGTTAACAGTATTTTATATGTATTCTATATTCTATTTTCTGATGTGTTATTCTTCTGCTGCCTTCACTTTATCTCTTATATCTTTGATATAATTTTATATCTAAGAAAAGCATAAGGGAGATAAAATATAATTATAGTACTGTATCTCTTATATCTTTGATATAATTTTATATCTAAGAAAAGCATAAGGGAGATAAAATACAATTATAGTACTGTATTATGTTTATAAAAAAAAAATTCCACATAAGTGGTCCCATGCAGTTCAAGCCTTTGTTGTTCATTAGATCTCCATGACTTATTTACTACTCATTACAAGTTTGTACTCTTAAACATCTCTCTGACCCTTTACACCCCAATTCCGTGATACCTATTATTCTATTTTTATAAGTTTAGCTCTTTTAGACAACACATGTAACTTTTTCGTACAGTACTTATCTTTGTTTGACTTATCTCACTTGTCATTATGTGCACAGGATCCAAGTGTGGTCTTGTAAATAATAGGATGTACTCCTTTGTCATGGCTAAATAATATTCTTTAATATAATAGTGTGTTTGTAAAATACACACATGCAATATATCTTCTTTATCCTTCATCTGTTGGTGTTGATGGGCATTTAGGTTGACTCCATATCTTGACTATTGTTAATGATGCCATAGACATGGTTCTACATATGTCTCTTTAAAATCGCGTTTTCAGGGCATCTGGGTGACTGAGTCGGTTAAGCGTCCGACTCTGGTTCAGGTCATGATCTCGCAGTTCATAGGTTTGAGCCCCACATTGGGTTGTGCTGGCATCTCATAGCCTGGAGCCTGGTTCAGATTCTGTGTCTCCCTCTCTCTCTGCCCCTCCCCCACTCATGTCCTGTGTCTGTCTGTCTCAAAAATAAATAAGGTATAAAAAAATAAAATCCCGTTTTCATTTTTTGGTGAAATTGTCATATTATATACTAGATCTGTTCTTTATTTCTAGTTTTTTGAAGAGTCTGAATATTGTTTTCCATAGTGGTTGGACCAATTTACATTTTTACCAAAAGCATACAAGGGCTTGGCTTGCAAAAAAATCTCTATAGATTCTATAGGTAGCCTTTTCTTTTTGTTGTTTCTTCTGCACTGTAGAATCATTTAAGTTTGATGAAGTCCCGTTTATTGTTTTTTGTTGTTGTTTTTGATTTTGGAGTCATATTCAAAAATCTGTACTGAGACTCACATCAAGGAGCTTTTTCCACACATTTTCTTCAAGGGGTTTTATTTTCCTTTATTTTTTATTGTTGTCTCAAGTTTTTATTTAAATTGTTAGTTAAGATTTACCGTGATATTGGTTTTAGATTAGAATTTAGTGATTAATTACTTACATATAACACTCATTGCTCATCACAAGTGCCTTCCTTAATACTCATCACTTATTTAGCCCTTTCACTGCCCACCTCCTCTACATCAACCCTGCTGGGATTTTTCTCATACTTGAGTCTCTTATGTTTTCCTTCCCTCTTTTTTTTTTTTTCCTTCTCCTATGTTCATCTTATCCTCCTTCCTTTCCTGGTGTAGGGGACTCTTTTCAGTTGGGAAATTTCCTTTAGTGTTGAGCAGTGCTGGGTTGGGGAAGGGAATGATGGAGGCAAAATGAAGCTCTTTTCTTTCTCTTCTTGAGTGGTTATCTTCACGGTATTAGTTACATTGTGTTGTTAAATTTTCTTAAGTGGACTCCAGAACTCTGCCAAGAGGTCTTTCTTTGAGGGTGGGTGTCAATTTAAATTATTGTTCTTTCTTAGAAGGACAGAGGCCACGTTCTTCTATGTCTCCATTTGGGTCCTTAGTCGTGGAATTTACTTTTGAGGAAGAGAGAAATAAAAACATTGTTTATCAATTTCAAGGAATAGCATGAAAATAGAATATGAAATATGAAATTGCCTGATATTTTTGGAAGTATAAATATCCAAAGCTTTGTATGTTTGATATCTTAGTTGAGTTTGAGGTATATATATTTTTTCACCATGAAAACATTTTCAATGCAAAGAATTACACACTCATCTGAAATAGTTTTACAAAATATATTTTATATTTTTAGTATTTTTGTGCATATGTGACAATTTTTAAAATATTAGGTCAAGTATAGAATGATTGCTTTCTGTTTGAGAAATTTTTTATTTAATATTAATGTCAGTACTTGCCAATGACTTTATTTTAAGAACACTGTTAGACACAGACAATTTTTATCTCTTTTTGAGTTATTTCATTTATCTGTACCAATCACTGTTCAGAGTGCTATGTTCCACCTCCACTTTTTATTCTTCTAACACATAAGTCTAATTGTATGTTTGGACTGTTGCTTTTGCCATTTCATTGCCTTGAATATTTAACCCCAGAATTGTATACATTCTTCAGTTCTCAGTTTATTAGCTATTTCATCCAATCATACACAACTCTGAAATCTCCTAGGCACTTACCACTTATTGGATTATCATCATAGCATATTGCTGGGATCTGTTAATTTTAATTTTCATATGTAAGTTTATAATTCTTTTTTCCTCTCCCAACTAGAACACAAGAGTAGTAAGAATAGTTCCTATAGCATCCTCATTTGCTGTTGTGACTACAGGCATCAAAATAGGGCTTGACCATGATAGAACTCTCTGCCCTACCCAATTTACCTTCCAACTCTAATTCGCCTTCCTCTCTGAGCAAAATTGTTGTTTGGGCTCACTGTCAGCTGGGTACCAGTGAAACCTCAGCTCTGCAAGAGACCCTGCATGAAGACTTTGTGCCAGGTGTTTACTATACTATTTGGTGTCCATTCCAGAGCAAGATAGAGCTCCAGGGCAGAAGATACAAAGTCTATAAAGAAATAACCTTCATAGATCTGAGAGCCTGGGAAAGAAAGTCTGCATCAGTTTTGTATATAATGCATCTGATGTCCCTGGCCCCATATAGGTGGAGAAACTTACATTGTAGCCTAAGTCCAGTTTCCCTGAGGCTGCAAGGTTTTTTAAAGACCTAATTCTCAAGAGACCTCTTTCAGTCTTCTCAGAAGGGGCTGCCTGTTTCCATCCAATTGTTTGCTGGGTGAATGACCGCTTTGTCTTCTACCAAACACAGTGTCTTTCAATAACTTCCTCAGATTTTGTACTGGGTTGGTGGGCAAACAGAAGTATAGTAGGACCATTGATGTTTCTTCATCAACCAAAGAGAGAAAAGCCAGAACAAAGTGAGCACAACCCTAAAGAACTAGAGCAAATAGAGGACAAATTACAAAATAACATGAAAGAAACTGGATTTTTGATGATAGGAGATAATCTTTTGGTTAGACAAGTAATACCTTTTAACAAACAGGTGTTTCACTATCCATACCAGTTACAAACCAGCTAAAGTTGTCCATAAGAAACATTACACATTTATCTATGTCATGAGCCTTTGCAGTTGATAACAAGGTCAATACCAAGTGGTAAATCCTCAATGCCTATGATCAAATGAATGCCACTGTTTTTGCACCTTAGTATGTGAATGAAGAGAAAGCCTGATTATGACCTGTGGTACTCTCTATTCCAACACAACCCTTCGTCATTACTTTCTGTATTGTGCTTCATAGTGGACCTTTGCTGGGTGCTAAATCATGTAAGTCACCAGCATTCATTCCACAGGTACTTCTCATGTGGTGTTGGTTAATATGTACTAATATATCAATGGATTTGTATATTAATTTCAAGTTAGTATGCTTGTATTTTAATAAAGAGCTTACTCAAAGTAATAGGGACAAAATGTAAAAAATTCAGACTATGCTGGCCAAAGATATCTATTGCTTATAAGGACACTTTTAGAAAACTTCAAATTAATGTAAGTGGGCAGAGGCTCAATCTGTTCCCAGAGCATTAGAAGAGCTAAAATGATAAAATGTTGAAGGAGTCGAATGATCATCAGAGGAATGTGGTTATAAATATGCACTCTTTCTGTGATGTATATTAGAAATGGAGGAAAATATTAAGTAGTTGTTAAAATTAATGTTAAGTCTTGGTTCTGATTTTTAGTAAGTGTTTTAGTGAAGTTCCCTAATGCTCTCTTGATAATAGTCTCATGCTTTGGTTACTCTATATTGTCTCAGAGGCAAGGAATGGAAAATAGCGAAGGACAAAAGAGAAAATGAGTCACTGAGGAAGCTGACACCTCATTAGCTTTAAAAAATTCAGTCTGCTTTTCCATGAATACCATTAGAGCCCTGAAAAGACTAAAAGGTCCTATCAAACTGTAGGCAGTGAAAGCAAATAGCCCAACTAGTTCAAAAATGCATGCCCTACCAGAGCTGTATCAAGATTAATTTACCAATCTCTAGTAAAGAATTGTAGGGTCATCTCATTTTTTAAAAGACAAATTGTTTTTTTCCCATATATTTAAGTGTTTTAATTAATGAAAATGTTCCAAAAAACTGTTTAAGCATAAAACTAATCAGATAAATCTGGCAAGCCTCTATTTAATACCTACTATATGTAGAGCAATGTTAGAAGTAAACCAGGAAATACACACATATATACAAAGAGACATTGTCCCTATTCACAGGATACTTCATTTTGATTAAAAGCATAAATTGTATATACACATCGCCAGAATACATAAGAAAGTATAAGACAGAAGAAAATATTGTAAACAAATATAATTCACAACCAGAAAATAAAAACAAAAAAAGCAATTAATATAGCAGCAAGAGAACAGGTCTTGAACTTAACAAACAATATTCTATTTAATTATTTCTCCTTACTTGGTAGATAACCTTGGTCAAGCCAAGCATCTTTCAATCCCAGTCATTCACAAACTAAGAGTAAGTAATAAAATCTACCTCATAGGTTTGATGTAGGGATTTAATGAGGCAATGAATATGAATGTCTTTAGCAATTGTAAGTTACAAATAAAGTGAAAAGTTATGTCAGGAAGAATATTTTACTCAGGGGTGGATATTGCTTCTCTGCTCACATACATCTATCTGAAACATTACAGGGCAATCTTTTTACATCATCTCTTTCTAAATATTCATTGTATAGATAATTACACTGTGGCTTGCAAAAGTTGAAAGAAATTTTATGCCACATTAAAAAAAAAAAGAATCTCCTGGAACATAGTAAGATGTAAAAACATATAGCTGTTGGGGCGCCTGGGTGGCTTAGTCGGTTAAGCGTCCGACTTTCGCTTAGGTCGTGATCTCGCGGTTCGTGGGTTCGAGCCCCCGTCGGGCTCTGTGCTGACTGCCAGCTCGGAGCCTAGAGCCTGTTTCAGTCTGTGACTCCCTCTCTCTCTGACCCTCCCCTGCTCACGCTGTCTCTCTCTTTCTCCTAGAAATAAATAAAACATTAAAAAAAAACACATATAGCTGTTATTATTTCTCAAATTCACTTAGCAAGTATTTTCAGAATCAACTCTTCATTCTCTCTGACCTTAGAGAAATACAAAAACAATGTACAGCCCTACCCCCTCAAGAAACTCAAATTCTAGAGGAAAGCCAACTATTAATATATCTCCTTCCCAAATATTAATAAGTATACTTGTTACAATATTAACAAGTCTAATTTGTTTATTCATTTTTATTAATTTAGAGAGAGACAGACAAACTGAGAGAGAGAGAGAGAGAGAGAACCAGCGAGGGACAAAGAGGAAAAGAGAGAATCTCAAACATGCTTCATGCTGCCAGTGCAGAGCCCCAAGTCGGGCTTGATCTCACAAAGAGATCATGACCTGAGCCAAGATCAAGAGTTAGTCACTTAACCAACTGAGCACCCCAGGTGCCAGAAAAACAAGTATATACTTTAATGTTTGTAGTGCTAGAAATATGAAATAAAAGGTTACCTAATTTAGAAATACATGCCACTATCTTATAAACATACTAAGTTTAGGTACATATTCTGATTTTTTTCAGTTAGATAAAATCTTTCCCTTTACATATAAGCTGGAAATGTCGTTTGCCAGGGAAATCATAGCCTTCTATTTAGTTTTTAACTGCTTACTCTTGGATAGAAACCACTTAAAGCAACTTATATTATGGAAAAAATAATGTTCACTATTTGATTCTAATTTGCTGATATTTGCTCTAAAGATACACCTGTCTATTATTATCAATAATAACCAGGCTCAAATAGTCATAGATTGCTTGTAATTATGGAACTTGCAAATCTTGCAAACTTTATTTGAAAAGCTTTTCATATTTAGTTAATCATTTCAGTTGCCTTAGTCAAAGTTTACAAACCCTGTCAATTCTAACCAAATGCCAGGAATTTTTTAAGGCTAGATATGAATTGCAGCAACTTTGTTTCTTACTGAACACAAAATATTTTTGTATGTAAAAAAGTTATTAAAGTCACTTTGGTAGGTTGTATGTTTCAGTAAAGCTAAATTCTTATAATCCTTTGTATTTCTGTGGTGTCAGTTATAATGCCTTTAAACATATTTTAATGTTATAAATAAAACAGTTTTATTTATTAGAGTACTCTCACTTCTTGGTAAATCTAGTAAAAGGTATATTTTTATTTATAAGAAAAAAACCACTTCAGTGTCAGTTTCATTAATCTTTTCTATAGCCTTTTCAGTCTTTATTCAGTTTTGCTCTGATATTTGTTATTTTCTTCCTATTATTAACTTTGAGCTTCATTTATTCCTTTTCTAGCTCTGACATGTAAAGTTAGGATATTCATGTGAGATTTTTCTTGTTTATTGATGTAGGCATTTATCACTAAACTGCTTCTGCTGCACCTCATAAGATTTAGCATGGTGTTTCTCCATTTTTATTTTTAGTAATGCATTATTTTATTTCTCCTTTGACTTATTTTTTGACTCAATGGTTTTTCAGGAACAGGTTGTTTAATCTCCACATATTTGTGAATTTTTCTGTTTTCTTTATTAAATTACTTTTTTAGGAGAAAGAGTGTGAGGAGAGAGGGGCAGAGAAAGAGAAATTGGGAGAGAGATAGAGATAGATAGATAGATAGAGAGAGAGAGAGAGAGAGAGAGAGAGAGACTCTTAAGCAGGCTCCATGCTCAGAATGGAGCCCAACATAGGGCTTGATCCCACAAACTTGGGGTCATGACCTGAGCCAAAAGCAAGAGGTCAACCAAGCTACCTACACAACCTCATGAAATTGAATTCTAGTGTCATACTATTATGATTGGAAAATATGCTTGGTATGATTTCAATCTTTCTAAATTTATTAACTAAAACTTATTTTGTGGTTTAACATGATCTATCCTGGAGAAAGTTCCATGTGTTTTTTTAAAAGAATGTGCATTCTTCTGCTATTGAATGGAATGTTCTATGTACATCTGATCTAAAGTATAGTATAATGTTATCCTAGTTTTCTGTCTGGATTATCTATCAGTGATGTTGGAGTATTGAAATCATTGTATTGCTGTCTCTCCCTTCAGATCTATTAATATTTGCACATTATACCCTCTTGATGAATTACCCTCTTTATCATTAATAATGACAATGCTTTTTGTTATATTATTTGGCATAAATTCTATTTTGTCTAATACAAGTACAGGAACCCCTTCTTTCTATTCGCATGAAATATATTTTCTATCTTTTCACTTTCAGTCTACTTGTATCCTTAAAGTTGAGGTAAGTCTGTTATCCAATCAGCCACCGTATTTTCTGATTGAAGAAATTAGTTTATTTACATGTAGAGTAGTTAATGGTAGATATGTACTTACTATTGCCATTTTGTTGTTCTCCAGTTGTTTTTATAGTTGCATTTTCTTTACTTTCTGTCTTGCTTTCTTCCTTTGTGACTTGGTGATTTTTTCTAGTCATATGCTTGGATTTTTTTCTCTTCATCTTTTGTGAATCTACTATAGATTCTGCTTTGTGGTTACCATGACATTTACATAAAACATATTATGAATATAACTGTCTATTTTAAGCTGTTAACAACTTAACCTTGAACACATACTAAAGCTGTACATAATTCTCATTTTAGGTTTTTGATGTCACAATCTACCTCTTTTTCAAATGGTGTATCTATTAACAAAGCATTGAAATTATAGTTAATACTTTTGTCTTTTGAACTTAATACTAGTTTTATGAGATTGATCACATTACCAATGAGTTTCATAGTTTGTTACTTGTTATATTACTAATAAGAACTTTTTGATTTTCACTTGAAGAGGTAGAGGTCACCTTAGCATTTCTTGTAAGTCTGTTCTCACGGTGATAAACACTTGTATCTGTTGTTTGTCTGGAAAACTGTTCCTTTATTTAATTCTGAAGGACAGTATTATTGATTAGAGTTCCTGTTTGGCTCAGAATTTTTAATAAATCCTACTCTCTTCTGGCCTGCAAAGTTTCTGCTGAGAAATCTGTTGAAAGCCTTATTAGGATTCACTTGAATGTGACCATTATTTTTTCTCTCGCTGCCTTTGAGTGTCACTCTTTAACTTTTGACAATATAATTATATATATATTGGTTGTATCTCTTTAAATTCATGCTTTTTGGAATTCTGTTTTGCCTCCTGGACCTAGTTGCCTGTTTTTTTCCCCCTAGGTTACAAAAGTTTTTAGTCATTATTTCTTGGAATAAGTTTTCTGGCTCTTTCTCTCTTCTCTTTTTGTGAGCCTTTTATTATGTATATTGAATCAGTTGACACTGTCCCATAAGACCCTTATGCTATCTTTAATGTTTTTCATTCTTTTTATTTTTTGCTGTTATGATTGAATGAATTCTACTGCCCTGTCTTCAAGTTCATATATCCTTTATTTGTTTTGATCTAGGCTGTTATTGAATCTATTATGTTTGTAGTCCAATTGTTGTATTCTGCTTTGTGATTTCTGTTTGGCACTTTTAAATATTTTTTTCTGTTGATAGTCTCAATTTGCTCTCCTGGCCTTGGTGAGCATCTTTATGATCATTGATTTGAAATCTCTCTCAAGTGAATCATTAACTGTTTTATTAAAATCTGCTTTGGGAGTTTTCTCTTCTTCCTTGCTTGGACCTTATTCTTCTCTTTCTTCATTTTCCATAAGAATCTGGTTCAGTTTCTGTGTAGTAGATAAAACATCCATTTCTTCCAGTCTTGATAGAATGGTCTTGAGTTGGAGATAAAACATGTCAAGTCTGCCTAGCTCAACCTCCTAGTCATCTCTCAAACTTTTGTTCTTAGAGTCTCTTAGTTTGTAAGAATTTGTTAAGAGCCATCAATATCCTATGAAAGAATTACAGTCAGCACCTAACATATGCTGATTAGGGGCTGAACTATCATGTAGTTAGCTGCTAGAGAAATATGTAGCTAAACCCCTCCCTGAAAGAAATGTTGCCTGCTCAAGTGTAAATCCACAGAGATGTTCTTCCTGCACCTATTAGAACTACTTCGTTTTTGATAGTCCTATGGGATTTGTGAGCACAAACCCTGTTGGCTAGCAAAACCAGTGATCTGGGTGTCCCTGGTGGCAGTGAGGAAAATTTTGGTGACAAACATTGTATAAGCTCCTTCCACAGATGCTGGCTGGAGAAAAAAGGTAGGGGATATGTCACCCAGTCTTTAGGGAAGATTGTAGCCAGCCTCTCAGTCAGCAACTTTTAAAGTATACAGGTAAACCACTTCCAGGGAAATAGTGAGAGATGGATGTTTTTATCTGCTCCATCTGCACTGAACCATAAGCAGATAGCCAAATAAAGAAAACCTTTTTCTGCTACAGTTGTATTATGTAAGATTGATTTGTACACATGTAAATTATCTACTCATTCCAAAGATTAAGAAAGCTGTTACAACTCATAAACTAATTCCATAAACTTGTAGGGTACAAAACTCAATAAGCTATCAGAAAGAAAAAGAAACTACAAGTAAGTAGAAATACAATCCGTGCTCATAGATTGTGGAATTAATATTGATAAATTGTCTGTGCTAAACAAAGTCATTTACCTATTCAATGTAATCCCTATCAAAATTCCAATAGCTTTTTGTACAAAAGACACTGACTAGCTATGGCAATCATGAGAAAGAAGGATGAATCTGGAAGAATTACCCTTCCTAATTTCAAGCCATATTACATAATTATAGTAGCCAGAACACTGAAATTAGTGAGATGTGCAATCACTTGAAAAATAATAAAAATGAACCACTGTCTTATAGTGTAGAACTTGGGTACATTATGCTGAATCAAATAAACCAGACAAAGATAAATATTGTATGATTTCACTTTTGTGTACAATCTTAAAAAAAAAAACAAACTCATGGATACAAAAAATATATACTGGTGGTTCCCAGAGATGAGGATTAGAGGGTGGGGAAAATGCGTGAAGTTGGCCAAATGGTACAAACTTTAAACATAAGATACATAAGTCTTAGGGATGTAATGTACAGCATAATGAGTATAGATAATATGGTATATTTGAAAGTTCCTAAGAGTATAGACCTTGAAAGTTCTCATCATTAGAAAAAATATAGGTGATAACAGGTATTAACTTACTATGTTAATCATTTGCAATATATATTGCTGACTCTTGTACAATGAGAAAGGGTTGGGGAGCTGTCCCTAAATGTTGTAAAAAATGCATGTATAACTTTTCACTTCCCCAGAACATAACTACTAATAGCCTACTGTTGACCAGAAGCCTTACCAATAACAGTTGATTAAGACATATTTTGTACATTATATGTATTATATACTACATTCTTATAGTAACATAAGCTAGAGAAAAATAGTTATAAAAATCATAAGGAATAAAAAATATATTTACAGTACTGTAATTATTTTTTAATATATACAAGTGGTCCCATGTACTTCAAACTCATGTTGTCCAATGGTCAACTATATATATATCAAATTATGTTGTATACCTAAACTTAATCCAGTGTTAAAAGAGTGAAAGACATTATGATATATATACACATATAAAATATATATGCATACATAGATGTGTAAATGAATATATAAATATATCTACCAGATATACATGCACATATATACATATTAAACCTTTAAAGAAATTACTTTTGAAGAAAAAAACTTCATTGAGTAAATAATATTCTAATTTGATATCTAGAGCAGTATCTTGCTTGAAACCATACAAATAATTTAACTGATAGAGTTATGACTCAAAACAAGATTTTATCTCACAGTGCTATACCTGTGATCCAAGCAGCAGTTGTGTCTGAAGTTATTAAGAAGAATTCCATAAATTCAGAAAAAAGCAAAACAAAACCAAAAATGGAGAGGAATATTTGTAGGCAATGTATTTGAGGAGTTGAAAATGAAATTTAACTGAGTTCTATGAAGAACAGTTCCCAGAATCTTTAAAAATACTTATGTGTGGGGTGCCTAGGTGGCTCAGCCGGTTAAGTGCCTGACTTTGGATCAGGTCATGATCTCAAAGTTCTTGGATTTGAGCCCCGTGTAGGGCTCTGTGCTGACAGCTAGCTCAGAGCCTGGAGACTGTCTTTGGATTATGTATCTCCCTCTCTCTCTGACCCTCCCCTGCTCACGCTGTCTCTCTCTGACTCTCAAAAATAAAAAAAATTAAAAATAAATTTAAAAAAACATAAAATAAAAAGACTTATGTGCATCATGAAAATACTTGTGGATATAAATTTGTAAACTTGTTTGCCCAGAGAACTCGCCATTTATTATTAGCATTGTAGGAAACCGAGCTTCTATTAAACTCAGTTTTAGAAATGCCTTTTTAGTTATTAAAATTAAAATTAATTTATGTCTCTAAATTGGAAATGTTTCTATTTGCATGAGATTCTCAAAGAAAACCCCCAACACCTAAAGTTAGTTTCCTGATGTATGTTGTATGCCATATTTTCTGTTAAAAATAAGCAACTGGGGGGGCGCCTGGGTGGCTTAGTCGGTTAAGCGTCCGACTTTCGCTTAGGTCATGATCTCACGGTTCGTGGGTTCAGGCCCCGCGTCAGGCTCTGTGCTGACTGCCAGCTCAGAGCCTGGAGCCTGTTTCAGTCTGTGACTCCCTCTCTCTCTGACCCTCCCTTGCTCGTGCTGTCTCTCTCTCTCCTAGAAATAAAGCATTAAAAAAAAAATAAGCAACTGGGGTGCTTTGGTGGCTCAGTTGGCTATGTCTCTGACTCTCAGTTTGACTCAGGTCATGATCTCATGGGGAAGCACAGAGCCTGCTTGGGATTCTCTTTCCCTCTACCCTTGTTCCTCCACCACTCATGCTCTCTCTAGGTCTCTCTCAAAATAAATAAATATACTTAAAATAAAATAAAATAATAATAAATTATGTTTAAGAATCCTGCAATATCAAAGAGTACAAACACAATGGAATGTTACCAATGTCAAAATAGTACTTCAAAAGAGGGATAATAGTTGGAGAGCATTAGAACTGTCCCCCTAATCATAGCACACATTCTGTAGGTTGATAGTCAAAGAACATCCTGATACTTATGGTAGTCATAGTTGTCATAGTTGTCATAGTCATAGACCATAGTCATGGTGGGTCAATTTTCTATATAGCATATACAACTTGAACCTGAGTCTGAGGCTCTAGTGTTTTGTTCATGATATCTAGCCGAATGAACCAGAACATGGGGGGTTGGGGGGAAGGAATTTTAATGACACAATTTCATTTTCCAAGTAATGAGATGAAACTTATTTAATACATTCAACAAGGATTAATTCCATCATTTGTCCTAGTTACTATACTAAGAGTGTCTTAAAGAATATTATGTATTGTCTTTCCTAGTGGTGAAGAAATGAGTTGAATTACCTCTCACATGCACAAGCAACAATTGCATCCCATTTATTACTTAAATTTTTTAAAAAAGTTACTTTATAAACTCTTTATAATAGAAATAATAATCAAGACTTTTAATGATATAGAAAGGAAAACATCCCTCACTTAAAGCCATGAGACACAGGTCGAGTTCTAAATAAGGTATGCAATGGCTACATGTCAACTTCTCAATGCCTTGTTGGTTTCCTGATTGATGAAATGGCGATAGTAATACCTGCCCTATGGTACCAAAGAGATGTTTTTGAAATTAAGTAAAACATATTTCAGGCAAAGTATAAAGTACTAAAACATTTCCAATGCCACTAAATATCCTTCTAACTTAAATTTTCTTTCATGATGTCACGAATGAGAAAATTTAACTTACCTCAAGTAAACAAATTACACTTTATATATTCTGCATCCATTCTTACCACTAAGTGACGTTAAAGTTCATAACATAGAAAATGAATCTTGATTAGAATAAATTTTCTTGAAATAGTTGTAAAATGCTTTTTATAGATGTATTTTAGCATAAACAAAGATTGCTTTGCTTTTCTGTTTCATTTTCTTTAATTTCAATCCAATGATATTTTTATAATTTAACAAATCTGATATAAAGTTTTGTCTTTCTCGCCTGAACAGCTATCCATCTGGAAAAAAAGTTTTTAAATCACTGTTTAATCATGAATCACACAACAGTGGGTTCCAAATTACAGACATCTTATGTGGAGTAAGTTATTTTCTAGGTATTGGAATTTCCTTTCAAAGTGCAATTTTTATGACAAATGCAAAATCCAATCTACTGAAAAAAAAGCCATTGCCAACAAACAAAACATTTCTGTAAAATCATTCCTTATTGTTATACTAAATTTGAAGTTGAATAACCTGCAGGCAACATTTCCTCAACACCAGCTTTGTGTAATATATATATATATTTTTTTTATGATATATGTATTTTTTACATATATATTGTGAATGTATATGTAAAAATATATCAGATTTTCCCAATAGGGAGTTGTGTGTGTGTGTGTGTATGTGTGTGTATAAAATCAGGACACTTGTACTATAGAATCATGAGTATATTAATTAATTTAATGCCTAATAAAAACAATATTGCAAGTAATTTAATTTGTAAATTTTGTTCAGAATTGCTGAAATACAATTAAAAACAATTTTGAATAAATTTATAGAAACAACACTCATAACTATAATTTTGTAATACATTTATATGGTTGGTGGGCATCAATACAGTTTTAAGAGTTAAAGATATTACATTTACCATTACTAGTTGTTACTGAGTTTTCTTTATACTAAGTAATCTATTTAGATTTTAAGACATTTTTAATGTATGATATTGGGAAATTATTAAATATACAAGTAAGAAAACTGATTTTATAACTCCTACAACCAGAAGCAATATTACATTTACACACTCTTAAACACACTTAACAAATTTGAAATCATACCAAATAAATCACTTTATCTTGCATTTCATTTTGTTTTCCTACAATTAAATTTTATAGAAAGTCTGCAATGACTGTCTACACTTTTTTGGATATGTCAAGTCTTAATTATTAACTTATTATGACATTTATTATATTTTAATTTTTCCCTTTCATAATTAGTACTGGTATGGATGCTCAAGGTGAAATATCTTCTTATTCTTCTAAAGTGGATGTATATTTACATATGAAGTTTATCTTTTCAAATATATCTTTTTTACAATAATATATATAAGCCTTTTATCACAACAAAATTAGAAAACAATTCTGATGTGTAAACTGGAAATGCCTTCAAAACATTAAGAGAGTATGAATTTTCCTCTGTCATCTCATCTCAAACTATAAGGTTCCCAGTCTGGTGGGACAGAATATAGTCATTGTGACTACCTGCAAAGCAGGGATTATAAAGAATTTAGGTAAAATTGTTGCTGTAACAATGTATTTGTCAAATGAATGACCTCCCTTAGAAGAATGATACAGAGGAGAATAAAACATGAGGACCAATAGGTAGGAATGAGTTATGAAATCATGCCATATGAGGACTTAGGGAAGAGCGTGAACCTCCATTTAATTTCCTCTCTGGCTCTTGTGTGTCTTTAAAATAAAAGTGTCAAGGTAGTATTGTTTTACCAGCTCATTTCAAATTGTTCCTTGAGGCTGATCTTATCAAATGACTTTGATATTTTATGGTTGTACAGTTTTATGAGCACCATAAATGCCACAAACCTCAGAAATGGCATATCATTTCACAGGAATATCTTTTCTTAGAATCAAGATGAAGCTAAGTTACTGACTCCTGAACACTTTTAACAGTCTCACTCTGGTTTAAATTTCACCAGACTACCTAACGTGACCATTAGTTGCATGTAATATTATCTTGAGCACTTTTATTATAGATCTTCATTATTTAAATTTTTCTCTTTTCCTGAGCAAATAATCTATGACCTATATGTAACACACTACTAAATGTCTACTAAATTAAATGCTTAGCACTTCCTCTCTAAGCACAGTGAAGTTGCCCTTTAGAAGACACTAATCATGCAGACATTGGGGATTGATACTCCATGGAGAGAACATTATTTTTATACCAGAATACTAAGCAATTTTTTTAAAAATCTAAAATCTTAGTGTCATATGAGAAAGTCCACTAACTGCACCACGACCATCAGATAATATTGACAGACCAGAATGAACACCAGTGCCAGCATCTGATGTTTTCTGGTACATTTAATATGTTCCATACCTAAAACCACACAGAACATAATATTAGAAAAGGCCTAGTTTTCATTTTGATCCTTGAAAAAATAACAGGAACTCTATTGTTTTCCAGGTTTTAAAGGATTTCCCTTAGCATCAAGTCCATTTTTCCAGTCTATATTTTTTTAAAGACACTGTAGCAAAGCATGTGGTATCCACAATGGATGCAATTTCCTTTATTATAAGTAAAATCACTTCTGCTGAGATCTTAAGGACACTTCAGCACTTTTGCTTTCCATGAAAGAACAATAATTGCTTATCTTAAATCTTACCACTGCCATTGATGACAAGAAGACAGTCTCTAGTTATGACCCACAATGCCTTCACCGAGTTGAGTTTTTCAAAAGATGTTATGATTGCACAAATATATTATTGTGGTTTGTGTTGAGAAGCAAAAAGTTCACACAAAAGGCTGATGAGGGAATCATTTTAACTTCAAGTAGAAAACTATTATTATTTCTATCCAGGATTCCAATTAAAGAATATCCAAGAGAAAACTAGACTGGTAGAGATAGTAATAAACATTTAAAATTAGTTTTGTATGTTGAGCTACATGTTGAAAGAGTACAAATAATGAACTCGAGCCACATCCCATACATTTCATAAAGATTATTTTCACAATTAGTCAGTATAAGTAAAATGGAGCTATGAAAATCAAGTGACTTCAAGCTGATAACACCAAATTATTCTGTCCTTAAGTACATGGGGAAAATGTGCGTATTTGCATTTTACAGTAGTGAAACAGAGGGTGAAGAAAAAGGTACAAGACAGTCTTGTAATCTTTATCTATTGGCCTAGGAACATATGAATGAGGTAACATCCCTAGCCAATTATCATTCAGTAGGTACATAAACTGAGGCCCAGTAAACAGTCTTTATAGGTGGGTAATAACAGTATCAGAAACCATAATTATAAACAACTATAACAATCTGTTTAAGCCTCAGACCTTCACTAAGTATTAGTCATCTCATTTAATTCCTCTCTGTAACCCATCAAGAATGTATAATTAATCATATTTTACACATAAAATCATTAGGTTTAATATGTGCTCACACTGAGGTAACAAGTAAGTGATTGAAGTTAGAATTAGACCCTGAGCCAGTTTTACTATAATTTGTTTTTTATCCAAGTATATCAAGCTGATTTTCAAAAAAGAATAGCATTTGTATCAAAGCACATAATGATTTTCTTAATTAAGTTGATGGCTACACAACCCTGTGAGGTAAATAATAATTATTATTCTTACTTAGAAATGATACAAGCGAGATTTGAAGAGGCTGAGCTGGTTTCCAAAGCCACAAATCTGGCAATAGCTGAGAGAGGATTTATACTTAGGCTTTCCAATTTCAAACACAATATGGTTTCAAATATTCTACCACGGGAATGCTTCAGAATAGTGGTTCTCAACTTTTCTTTAATACAGCTATTACCCTTTCAAAAATCTGGGGGCTACCATGGCAGGAAAAAAAAAAAGATATGTTTTCTAAGAATAGATTTATATACTTGCTGACATTTTATTATTTTATTTTATTTTTTATTTTTATTTCTAGGAGAGAGAGAGAGACAGCGTGAGCAGGGGAGGGTCAGAGAGAGAGGGAGTCACAGACTGAAACAGGCTCCAGGCTCTGAGCTGGCAGTCAGCTCAGAGCCCGATGCAGGGCTCGAACCCATGAACCGCGAGATCATGACCTAAGCAAAAGTTGGACACTCAACCAACTAAGCCACACAGGCGCACCACCACATTTTAATAATGTATTTAATACTTATGATAGGATTTTGTGATTTACAAATCACAATAATGTTGGAATGTAATTGATTGTTAGACTTTTAATTCTAAGCAAATATACTAATACTTTTGAGTTTGCATTTTTTAACTATGTTAATACAAATAATGAAAAAATGGTATTTGAAATCCTATCTACATTAATTGTAGTAATATAGTTCCCAATAATTGCATGTTACAAAAATTAGTCACTATAGTACATACATTCTGTATTTATTATTTGATCCTATAAGTAACTTAGCATTCTAAGATATTGATAATCCCATATTCACAAGAGGAAAGTGCTAATAAAATAAATTACCTTTGTTACTGAATGTCAAATAAGTGGGAGAACCAATTTGAACGGATTCTCATATTTTAATATTTATTTATTTGAGAGAGAATGAACAAGCTGGGGAGGGTCAGAGAGAGAGGGAGAGAGAAATCCCAAGCAGGCTCTGTGCTGCTTTGCATAGAGCCCAATGTGGGGCTTGATTCTAGGAACCATGAGATCATGACCTGAGCCGAAATCAAGAGTCATATGTTTGACTGAGCTACCTAGATTCGCTTGAACTGATCATACTATGCTATCTAGGTCAAAATAGAAATTATCTCTATTAGACAATATTTCAGTAGGACATATTTGAAAGTGTAATAACTGAAATAATGCAAATTTCAAAGGAAAAGTAGTGAAGAGTGAGGATTTTAGCCTTGCTGAATAAGATAAGCAGAAGAAGCAGTGGGGAATCATGTAGTATGACAATCCATTCATGAAGTCTGATTGACAACTCAGTCGATGCTTATCTGCAGAATGTGACTCTGATCATGAGGCTCTCAAATCTAGTATGCTTGATTCTTCATTCATTCTTAGGTAACACTCTCCTTTTTCTTCTAGGATCACATTTCTCAGTATTCTCCATATGAAAGTAACTTTACATTTCTTGATATATTTTCTAACACAATGTATTTAGCTGCTATTTTTCAAGCAAATATCATCATTTTATCACATAGACATTTTGGACTAGAAAATATTTTTCCCCTTACACTATGCTTCCCATGATGCTAAGGAAATGAATGGTAAAATGAGTAAATTAATAGAAATTTGCTTTGCAGCTCACTTTGTTATTAAGTCACTATACAAAACACACCTGAAATTTAAGTTTCAGAATTTTCACAATATAAATCATTGTTCATGAATAGTATTTTTCCTATTTTCCAATTATGTAAATATCAAGCCTTTATAAGTACCCAGTCCCATGCTATTATCCCTTAATTTTTAAAAAATTTGTCTGATACTCAAATCAGAAATTAACCAAATTACGTTACATATTTTCAAGTGATACAATGGAACTTAATACTTAAGATTTTTCAAATGTACATATTCATTTTACTGACTACTATAAGCTATGTAAAATGTGCTTTGTTATCTTTTGAACTAAAGTTTGATTTTTCAAATTTCTTCATATTTTGTCATAAATCTAAATTTTGCAGTTATTCTAATTACTGGACTCCAGGAATATAAACCCTTATCAAACTATTTACCAATAATTATGCATTAAAGATGGCCAATAATATGACTATCATCAATTGGTAGTGGATGTCAAGAGTGCCATGCTGAGAAAGACTGAGGTTGTATCCAGTTAAAAAGATAGCTGTGATAGGTGAACGATACTGTCTAAAAACACAGAATAAGGAAGGTATTACATTTGAATTCATTCCTGCAAATGAATACTTGGAACTTTTTGGTCTGCAAACGTTATTTTCATACCGTTTCTGTTGGGTGATCAAAACAAGCTAACCATCTAAAAAAGATCAATTTAAACTCAGGGACCCACAATAAAGCATATTTTGATCAGAAATTACTTCAGCATGTGAAACTCAACTTTGTGCTATTATTTGTTATGTTTCTTTGTTGTTTCAACCAACAATAAACATGCTTCCACATTTGGCCTATTCAAGAAACCCAAAGAAGCCAGTACAGTTGAGTGTTTAAGAGATGGAAAGGAAGAAGATTTCTAATATGATTGAGAGGTAGGTAGGAGCATGATTTAAAGTATCAGAGACTAATATAAAGCTTCAAGTAGATTTATGCTGACAAGGGCCATGATCTAACTTATATTTAAAAATACTGCTAGTCACTTTGAACAAAGTGGAGTGTATTGCCTCAAGCACAAATCAAGAGTCTGTAACCAGAATTTAGGTCTTATAATTAAAAAATAATTCTGGCTCCAGACATTTAAGGAAACAGTCAAAACACTGGAAAATCACTTAGTTATTTGAACATACACTTCGTTGGCTACATACAAAAGGAACACATATATTTCAAAAGCAGTTAATAAAAAATCACAACACAACAAACAACCATCAAATATTTAGTTTTTCAGCAAAAAAATTGAGACAAACAAAAAGTACAGCTTATATACAATAAAAGGAAATTAGTAGATACTATCCCTGAGGAAATCTGAGTGTTGGACTCAATAAATAAGAGCTTTAAATACACTCTCTTAAATATACTGTAATTGGTAAGGCAACCCACAAACAGCTATCAGGAACAAGGAGAATAATCTTTCACTAAATAGAGAATATCAAAATGGAGACATAAAAAACAATGAAATTGAAGCTCTGGAGCCGAAAAATACAATAACTAAAGGAAAAAGCTAGAAATATTGATCAACAGCTATGGAGGAGTAAGAGAAAGAATATGAAAGCTTTAAGATTGGTCAAGTTAGACTGAGTCTTAGGAATAGAAAAGGAAAATAATAAAAAAAAATCAGAATCTGACATTCTGATCATAAAGGACACCAACATAAACTTGATGGGGGTCCTGGAGGCAGAGAAAAAAAAGGGATTAACTTTTTTTATAGAAATAATGTCTCAAAACTTCCCAAATTTGATGTAAGATATGAATCTACACCTCCAAGAATATCAGTAAACTTCAAAAATGAAAGCAACCATGGGGCGCCTCGGTGGCTTAGTCAGTTAAGCGTCCGACTTTCGCTTGGGTCATGATCTCGCGGTTCGTGGGTTCGAGCCCTGCATCGGGTTCTGCGCTGACTGCCGGCTCAGAGCCTGGAGCTTGTTTCAGTCTGTGACTCCCTCTGTCTCTGACCCTCCTCTGCTCACACTGTCTCTCTGTCTCCTAGAAATAAAAAAAAAAAAAAAAATGAAAACAACCCACAGAATGGGAGAATATATTTGCAAATGACATATCTGATAAAGGGATAGTATCCAATATCTATAAAGAATTTATCAAACTCAGCACACCTGGTGGCTCAGTTGGTTAAGCATCCAACTCTTTACTTTGGCTCAGGTCATGATATCATGGTTTGTGGGTTCTAGCCCCATGTTAGGCTCTGTGCTGACTGTGCAGAGCTTGCTTCAGATTCTCTCTCTCTATCTCTCTCCATCTCTCCCCGACCCCTCATTCACATTGCTCATGCTCTCTTTCTCTACATACAGAAATAAACTTAAAGAAAGAACTTATCAAACTCAACACCCCAAAACAAGCAAATAACAACAACAAAAACAGTTAAGAAATGGGCAGAAGTCATGAACAGGCATTTTTCCAAGAAAGACATCCAAATGGTGAACAGACACATGAAATGATGTTCGATATCTCTCATCATCAGGGAAATACAGATCAAAACCATGACACAATACCATCTAACACCTGTCAGAATAGCTAAAATTCACAAGACAAGAAACAGCAGATACTGGTGAGGATGTGGAAAAAGGGAAACCCACTTACACTGTTGGTGGGAATGCAAACTGATGCAGCCACTCTGGAGTGGCTCAAAATTTTTAAAAATTTTCGAATTCCTCAAAAATGTAAAAAAAAAAAATTACACTATGACTCAGCAACAACACTATGAGGTATTTATCCAAAGAAAACAGAAAAGCTGATTTGAAGGGATACATGCACTTTTATGTTTGTACCAGCATTATCAACAATACCCAAATTGTTGATACCCAATACCCAAACTATATATATATAGTTAGATAGATAGATAGATGGATAGATAGATAAATATACACATATACATATATAATGGAATATTACTCAGCCAACAAAATGAATGAAATTCAGTCATTTGCAATGATGAGATGAAGCTAGAGTGTATTATGCTAAACAAAATAAGTCAGTCAAAGTAAGACAAAATATGATTTTACTCACATGTGGAATTTAAGGAAAAAAACAGAGGAACATAAGGAGAGGGAAGAAAAGAGAGGGAAGCAAACCTTAAGAGACTCTTAACTGGTTGCTGGAGGGGAGGAAAGTGGGGAATGGACTAAATGGGTGATGGGTATTAAGGAGGACACTTGCTGTTTTGAGCTCTGGGTGTTATATATAAGTAATAAATCACTAAATTCTCCTGAAACTAATATTATATCATATGTTGCCTAACTAGAATTTAAATACCAATTTGATAGAAAATAAACTTCAAAAATAAAGTATTAAAAAAGATTCACATCTGGAAGCTAAAAAGAAAGAGAAAGACTTGAGAACAGAAAGAAGAAAGAAAGAAAGAAAGAAAGAAAGAAAGAAAGAAGCAAAATTTTTTACTAACAAATGATCTTTATGAATATTAACAGCAAATTTCTCTTCAGAAAATATGGAGGAGGGACAGCAGGAAGATAGGAGAGTGGCGATATATTTAAGGTGCTGAAATGAATACTGATAATCAATACATCTATATATATTCTTCAAAAATCAAGAAAAAAATGAGATGTTATCATTAAAAATAAAACACCTAGTCACCAGTAGCCCTATCCAAGAAGAAAAGTTTAAGGGAGGGGCACCTGGTGGCTCAGTTAAGCATCTGACTTTGGCTCAGGTCATGATCTCACAGTTGGTGAGTTGGAGCCCTGTTTCAGGCTCTGTGCTGATAGCTCAGAGCTTGGAGTCTGCTTCAGATTTTGTGTCTCTGTCTCTCTCTACACCTTTCCCACTCATGCTCTGTCTCTGTCTCTCTCTCTGTCTCTCTCAAAAATAAATAAACATTAAAATTTTAAAATATTAGAAAAGTTAAAAGGAGTAGTGCAGGATGAAATAAAGAATACTGTGTAGCAATTAAAATCCATATAAAGAAGTAAAGAGCAAGATAATGTAATTATATAGCTAAAAATAAAACTAACTGTATTGCAGTTTGGAACTCCTTTTTTATCCCTATATGATTTAAAAGATAAATATAAGTTGACATGTTAATAGGCATAAAAGAGACAAAAATATTTTTGACAACAAGAAAATAAATGGAATTGAGAGTAAAAAGAAGCTTAGTTTTTGTACACTAATGCAATTAAGGTGATATGAGTTAAACTTGTACCTATAAAGTTACTAATTATAATCTCCAATGTAGCCACTAAAAAAATATGTAAAAACAAATACCGAAAAAGCAGTCATAAGGGAATCAATATGGCACATTAGAAAATAGCAATTAATCATAAAAGAAGGCAATGATGGAGGAATTAAAAAATAATATGTTATATAAAATAAGCAAAATGGCAGAGGTAATTCATTTCTTATTTTTAAGATATCAACACTTGAGGTACTATCTTAAAATATAATAGCTATTATTAATTTGTTATAAGTTCCTCAAAAGAACACGGAGAGCCTTCTTTAGATTTCATACTGTTTCTCATTAATATAATTGAATATAATATTCAATCAAAGGCAATTCGATGAATAGAGCTAAGGATTCAACTATATGCTGTCTATAATAGACTGACTTAAGACATAAATTTAAAATTACAGAAAATGGTGTCTCACGCAAATAATACAAAAAGAGAGCTAGGTGAATATAATATTTTCAAAGAAACTAAACTTTAAAAGTTGTATTAGATGAACGTTATATATTGTTAAAAGCATCAAGAAGCTATGTTATAAAGCATATACATAAAAAAGAACAGAACCCCCAATATGTATGAAGCAAAACATGCCAAAATTGAAGGGAAAATAGTTCTACAATATTAGTTTGACACTTCAATATGACACTTTTCAATAATACAACAACTAGGCAGAAATTAAAAATAACACCACTATAAACCAGTTAGACCTAACAGACCTATAGAACATTCCACTGGACAAGAGCAGGATATGCATTCTTCTCAGATGCACATAAAATAATATCAGCAATAGATCATAATATAAATCTCAAGATATTTAAAATATTGAAATCAAAGTATCTTCTCCACTATGAGATCACATTTGAAATGATAACAGAAGAACAACTGAAGTAATAATATATAATAATGTGGAAATTAAACATCACACTCTTAAACAATGTGCTGAAGAAGAAATTATAGTAGAATAATGTCAGCAAGATGGTTTATGAGGATGTTCCAGCCCTCATTCTCCCATAAAAATGAACAAAACGATGAGAAAACTCTAGATTAAGATTAAGAAGCTGCAGCAACCCTGTGGGGCACAAAAACCAAGAATGGCTGCTTAAAAAATACAAACAGCCTTCCATTTTACATGTGCTTTCCTGTTCAGCATCCCAGAACAACTCAGCTCAAGAAGGATACCCTCAGCTGTGATCATCTTTACGGGAAAATGTAGAACAGAAGAATCTTTTCCATTTCATCCACACTGACCATGGTAGACAGAATTGTCCAGAGTCTATACTGCTACATGTTTTCAGAACAGGAGACATTATTGCTCACCTCTCTCCCCTCCAAGACTTTACTGCTAAGGAGGATCTCTCAGGCAATGATGTTACCAAATGGGAGAAAATGAGACGAGAAGGCCTCACATCCATCAACACTAAAAAGCTCAAAAGTGCTGCCTCACCACTGCAGATGACCTTAGCCTTAGTAAACAAGAATCCTTGAAATATTTACTGGCGCTGACCTGTTAGAGTTGTTCAGAATCTATGCAACTGTGCATTCCTGGAAATGGAGGTGGTGCACACCACACAACCAGTGCCATTGCACCAACCCAGAGTCAGACCATAAAATCTGGAAGAAGCATCTATTTATTCATATAATCAGAAATCAATTCAAAGGCACAAATAGCATGAAAAACAAGGAAACATAACATGACCAAAGGAACACAGTAAATTTCTAGTAATTGACTGCAAATAAATATTTACAAATTATCTTAAAAATTATTCAAAATAATGATTTAAAGGATATTAACAAGCTAAACAATTCAGTGAAATTAGAAAATTAAACCCTGAACAAAAACAGAAATTCAACAAAGAGATAGAAATAATTTAAAAAGAGAAGAAATTCTGGAGATGAATTATGCAAGGAATAAAATGAAAAGTTACGTAGAGCTTCAGCAGTATGTGTGATCAACCAGAAGAAAGAATATGAACTCAGATAAGTCATGTGAAACTATCCATTTAAAGGTAAAACTAAAAAGAACGAAAAAGAGTGAAGAAAGCCTGCATCAATATTGAGAAACTCACAGATGAACAATATTCATATCGTAGGAATCCCATTTGGAGAAGAGAGAGAGAAAGAAAGGCAGAAATCTTGTTAGATTAAATCATGGCTAAAAACTTACTAACCTTGGGGTGGGTGGGTGGCTCAGTCAATTGAGCATCCAACTCTTGATTTCCACTCAGGTCATGAACCCAGGGTCATGGGATCCAGCCTGCATTGAGCTCCATGCCAAGTGTGGAGCCTAGTAAGGTTTTCTTTGTCTCTCCCTCTGCCCCTCTCCCTCTGTGCTCGTTCTCTCTCTCTTTTTCTCTCTCTCTCTCAAATTAAAGTTAAGTTATTAAATTAAACTTACCAATCTTGAAAGGGAAATGAATTCCAAATTCAGGCAGTTGATAAAACCCAAAATAGGATCAGTCCAAAGAAGAAAATATCAGGACATACTATAATAAAATTGTCAAAAGTCATGGACCAAAAGTTTTTTAAAGTATCAAGAGAAAAATGACTCATCACATACAAGACCCCCTCTGCCCCCCTCACCTCCACAAGACTATGATTGGATTTCTCAGCAGAAACTTATGCAGGCTAGGAAAGAGTGAGATTATATATTCCAAATAATTGGGGAAAAAGCTGTGCAAACAAAGAATATTATAACTACCAAAATTACCTTTAAAAATGAAGATGAGATAGTCTTTCTCAGACCACTAAAATCAGGGATTTCATCATCAATATACTTGTCTTAAAATAAATACTTAAGAAAATTCTAAAATTGAAAAGAAAACAAAGTAATTACCAATGTAAAAAAATTCTGAATGCATAAATCACTGTGCTAAGGTAAACATATAGAAAAATACAAAATAACGAAACCTTGTAATGGTAATGAATAAATTACTTTTGATCTTAATATAAAAAGTTAAAGGACAAACATTTGTTAATGGATACACAATATACAAATAAGTAACATTTGAAAAAATGGAGGGCGAGAATCCAAAAGTTGAGTTTTTATAAGCTTTAAAATTAAGATGCTGTTGCTTTATTGGTGAGTGACATCAGCATCAGAGTGATGTATCATTCCTCCTCTCTCGACTTTAACAACTAAATGGACATCTATAACTGAATAACAGTATCTATACAAATTGCATAAGACATCCAGCGGGTTTCTACCAACTTGTAGATCTGAAAGTGTACCGATAGGACCTCAGTGGAGGCTAAGAGTATGAAGAAGTCAGTGAACCTGTCCCACGCTCATCTGCCACAATCAGGAAAAATGGAATCTGAAGAGTGAAAATCTTCATGGATACCTATGGGCGAGAATTTGGGGAGCTCTAGCCTTCCTGAGGGAAGAATCTGAAACACCATCTGACTTAGACAGAGACGTGTTTAGACACAGAAGAGAGAGAAATCTTGCCAAGACGACCAACATACCAGATGACATTGCAAGGGGCCTTGTTTTGCTGCCAGTAGCAGCAACTCTCTCATGTCAGAGTTGGAAAGCAAGTAAGTGTCTGCATGGCTGCACCAGCTGTAGGGGCTATGGCAGCAGACTCCAGTTTCTCTCCAGCAGACCTACATAACTTGAGTCAGGAAGAGGACAACGAAGGGGTCATATAAGAATAGAAGAGGGCATTGACAAGAAGACATGGTATATTGTTATATTATATAATGGAATACTACTCAGTGATCTAAAAGAATGAAACCTTTCTTTTCCATGTTGTTTCATGCAACAACATGGAAGAACTAGAGTGTATTATCCTAAGTAAAAAAAGTCAGTCAGAGAAAGACAAATATCATACTTTCACTCACATGTGGATCTTAAGAAACACAACCTATGAAATAGTGAGAGGGAAGGAAAAATAAGATTAAAAAAAGGGAAGGAGGCAAACCATAAGAGATCCTTAAATACAGAGAACAAAGTGAGGGTTGCTGGAGGGAAGGTAGGTGCGGGGATGGGCTAAATGGGTGATGAGCATTAAGGAGGGCACTTGTTGGGATGAGCTATGGGCTCTACCATTCCCCCTTCTGGCCCCACTCCACAATAATCACTTCTCTATCTTCTCTTCTCTGGTACCCCTCCCCCACACACACACTTCTATCTGGTTGCTTCCTGGAGATTCCCCACTTCTTTTCTCTCAGATCTAGGCCTGCAGCTCACCATGGGTGGTTCCCCCTCCAGGAAAGGGGAAAGAAGGATCAGGACCTGAGATGCATAGTGGCTGCCTGGATGGGCTTAGGAGACTATTTGAAGGACCTCCCTGCCCCTGTCCTGGGGGTACCTTTGATACCTCTTACCCTTCCCTTGCCTCTTCAGCGGGAGATCTGAGTATAAAAGAGCACCTGGCTGTGATGTATGAAAGACTGAGATAAGAACTTCCCAATCTCTTCCTTCACTCCCATGACTATACTCTCTATTCATCAGATGTGGAATTCATTACTGAGATCCTTAACATATATATCAAGGACTGGACATGGTACATTCTGTCACTAAACCTCTGATGCTTCCTGGCCTGGAACTATTTTGCACAGCTTCAGTTGGAGGTTCTACAGATAACCTGCCACCCAGAGAACTGGGCTCTGGAAGCATGCTGGCAGTTTGTGGGGCTGCCCATCCACATGGCCTTTCTGTGTTTCTACAAATGTGACAAGGAAGAGCTTTACTGGACTTATGATGCCTATTCCACCTTCTACCTGAATTCCAATGGCCTCATATGTCACCATTGCCTAGACAAACTGATGCATCACACTCAAGCCCAACACTTGTAAAGAAGCTGCTAGTGGGAGCCCTGGTGGCTCTAAGACTGTCAGATCCAGAACCCAACTAATACCTGTGTTCTAGGAACTGACCCAGGAACTGGGGTGGAGGCAACACTGAAGACTTTGCTACATACCCACAAAAGGTGGAGGTGCAGGTGGCCTAGAATCTTGGGGAGCTAGCTTCCTCTTCTTTCTTCTCTTTCTCTCTCAACCATCTCATACCATGTAAAGCTGCTGTGTAATTTAACTTGTAAATAATAAAGTTTAAGTGAATATATAAAAACAGAGGTGATGAATCACTGGGTTTTACTCCCAAAATCAATACTACACTGTACGTTAAATAACTTAAATTTAAATAATGAAAAAAGGGCATTGAAGGAATGCCTGCTCTGGGACTTCAGCAGAAGATTCACCCACAGATTTTTCTGACTGTTCCACTTCAGAATACCCCCAGAAAGAATATGGACACCCACATAGCCCTAGTTGCAAAGCCCACATCTTATCCCACTCTGCTTCTTGCTTTTTGTGAATGAACATGAGTAATAGTAGAGACCACAAATGAGCTATAGTGCTATCTTCTATAAACAAAAGAAAGGTTTGTAATAATAAGACAGTTGACTTGTAAGAACTAAAGATATAAAACACTAATTAAGGAGGGTGTTTTCTACTCAGATGTGAAAGCAAAAGGCATATCTTAAAGCACTATGAAAAGTGAAGGAATATGATAGCACAAAAAAAATCAATATTCTGTAGCAACTGAATACAAATCTTCAGAACATTGCAATATAACTGATACAAATTCAAAATAGCTGTTATAAAGAAATCCGAGGAGATGTAAGAAAACTCCAAAAGAGAATTCAATTCAATGAACTGAGAAATAACATTACTGAATAGAAGTCTATTATGAAAAAGACTGAAATTGCAAAAGGAAACCAAACAATTTTGTTGCTGAAAAATCCAATGTATTAGATAAGTGCAATGGAGAGTACAGATTAACAGGGAAGACAAGATGGAAGAAAGAATAAGGACTTCAGAGGAAAAGAATATGTAAATAATTGTTATAAGAGGAGAGAATTAAAATTTTTAAAAATGAAAATGCCCTATTAGAACAACTGGATTTGATTAGAAAGACAAACTTTAGAATTATTTGTGTACCAAAAACAGAAAGTGAAGGGGGCAGAGGTTTGATTTAAAACAGTAATAGCTGAGAACTTCCCAAACCTGGGGAAGTAACTGGAGATAGATGTCAATGAGGCTAATAGGATACCCTATTATTTCAATGCAAAAATACTTCCAAGACACATTATGAAGAAGCTGTCAAAAATCAATGACAAAGAAAGAATCTTTTTTTTTTTTTTATTTCTAGGATAGAGAGAGACAGCGTGAACAGGGGAGGGTCAGAGAGAGAGGGAGACACAGACTCTGAAACAGGCTCCAGGCTCTGAGCTGGCAGTCAGCACAGAGCCCGACGCGGGCCTCGAACCCACAAACCGCGAGATCATGACCTAAGCGAAAGCTGGACGCTTAACCGACTAAGCCACCCAGGCGCCCCAACAAAGAATTTTAAAGGCAGATGGGAATGGGGGTGGGGGTGGTAAAGAGCATTCTTACAAAAGAAGAACATTAAACTCTTACTGTATTTTTCAGAAGAAATTCTACAGGCTGAGAGGGAGAAATGGCCTATTCAAATTATTAAAAGATAAAAATTGTCAGCCAATTATACTTTATCTGCTGGTTTTCCTTTAGATATGAAGTAGAAATTAAAGCTTTTTCAGACAAACACAAGTGGAGGGTTTTCCTTGTCTACCTTGACTCTAGCCTCTCCAGGAGGACATCTCTGTGTGGAGCACCCCAGGACACCCCATCTTGTGAAGAGCCTAAGTAACGTCATTTTGAGATTAAGGCCTCCGCTAAGAGTAACCTCGGGCTGCACGTAGCCCCAGTTCCTCAGATTGCTGAAGGCTAAAGCCATCCTCGGATTACCCTCAGATCAGCTAATCAAAAAACATTCCAGTGGTCTGAGTCAAGGCTGGGAACTGTAGACAGTTATTCTGTACAAACTAGCCAATTTCTCACCACTTGTCTGAACCCCACATGGGTCCTTTGAACTCACCTCATAATTGGTCATTTTCAAAGGATCTTCAAAAGTCATGATTGGGTCCCACCAAATATAATGAACACCTCACAGATATTGAATGGTCCAAGCTGTTACTATGGGTGGTGTACAATTGTAACTGGTGCTTACGTGATGATGCTATATATACAACGTGTACACTGTAACATCCCCATCCCTTACCCCTTAAAAACCCTGCTCACTAGTGTTCAGGGCTTCACCTTGCTGCCACTACACCGGTAGACAGGTGAGCCCCTGCTCAAGCTTGTAATAAAGACCCTTATGTACTTGCATTGGTGTCGGCTCCTTGGCGGTCTCTGGGGACTCGTAAATCGGGCACAACACTTGCACTCGTTTAAGTCATTATATCAGGGATCCCTTTGCATAGGGAGCCCACAAAACCCTGGATTGCACCCACATTAGCTTCAGCTCTGTCTTTCAAACAAAATCCCAGGCATACAGTCTATACAGGGGATAGCCATATCCAAGATTATTATTTCTAGTTTAGAAGAAGAAGCTATTCCATTTAATTCATAGAAAGAAATACAGAAAGAGAAGGGAAATTAGGAGATAGAGGAATAAGCTCCAAACAAAAGAAACCAAAATCTCATAAAAAGAACTAAATGAAATATAGGTAAACAAATATGTCTGCATATTTTTGGAGGGCATAGTTGGCCAGAAGTTGGTTTAATGGCTCCCTTCTCCTCTAGGTCGCACTGCTTAGCTTGTTAGGGTAGATCTGTGCATGTGTACACATGCACCTATGTGGTAGAGGTGGATATAACTTCATCCATCTCCCTAGTCTCTAGCGCAGGAATTTTACACCCTCACCAACCCACAATCAAACACTTCTTTGCCTCAGGCCTCCATCCACTCCCCATCTCTACTCTGTCCATGTGCCAAGCTGTCTGCCTGCCAGGCAGTATCTCCCGCCAGGGTTTTATCTCAGATGGGTTTGTGTTTCAAAAACTTCAGACACACCCATGCAGACTCTGGGGGAAAGTCGCGCTGAACAATGTGTGGAGGCCAGCTTGCCCCAGAAGACATTTGTATGATTGTAAAGCAACAGAGGTTCATCGATTATGACAAATCACAACACACAGCCGGTGTCAGTTTTCACTGCACTTTGGTGTCTTTGTCCCAATACCAGCAAACATGGCTTCTCTCTGGGGTCTGCTGGGACCTTTTCTTGTAGGGGGGCCTTATGGCCTCTACCAAATGCACTCCAACCAGGGGAATCACTTCTCCTCATGTGGCACACGGACCCCTAAGACCATGCTGTCTTCTCCTGGGGTTTTGCCCTGCTTCCTCATCAGACAAGAGGCAGGAACTGAGTCCAAAACTTTGGACTCTGTGTTCCACTGTTTATAGAATCCCACTGGTATAGAAACCCTCTCCTTTCTTCCTGTCAATGGTCTTGGGGAACAGATTTTTTTATTCAGTCCCCTGTAATTTTCATTCTTTCTCTTACTCTCCAGCTAGTTTTTTGGAGGGAGTGCTTTCCTTGTATAATCCTGATGCACCACACTCTCCCCCTTCCTCTTTTACTCTTGGTCCTCTCTCCATGAAAATGGCTATCTACCTTCCGTGGCTTTTCTTTCCCCCAGTTAACTCTCTGCACCACAATCCTGCCACGTTCTGTGGCTCAGTTTATACAGACTGTTGTGTTAATCCTCAAATAAGTTTCCTAGGTGTTCAAAAATGTTTTGGTGCTAATCTAGCTGTGTTTCACTGAAGAGACAAGCTCAGGGTCTCCATTCTGCCCTGCCATCTAAATAGTCTAAAAACTAATTATAAAATCTGTATGGAACCACAAAATAATCCCTAAATGACTTGAATCCTGAAAAGAACAAAGCGGGATGTATTTTACTATCTGAGTTCACACTATATTCCAAATCTATAGTAATCAAAGTGGCATGGTATTTAGTAAAAAAACAGACACACAGATCAATGGAACAGAATTGACAGCCCAGACTGTGCTGACAGCTCAGAGCCTGGAGGCTGCTTCAGATTCTGCATCTCCTTCTTTCTCTGCCTCTCCTCCACTTGCACTCTGACTTTCTTTTTCTCAAAAATAAATTAAAATAAAATTTAAAAATAAAAAAGAATTGAGAGTCCAGGAATAAACCCACATTCATATGGATAATTAATCTATAACTAAGGAGCCAAGAAGATAAAATGGAAAAGGTCAGTTTCTTCAATAAATGATGTTGAATATTGAACAACCACATAAAAACGAATGAAACTAGACCACAATCTTACACCATACACAAAAATTAACTCAAAATGTTAAAGACTGAATGTAAGACCTGAACCATAAAATTTCTAGAAGAAAGCATAGGCAGTGAGCTCCTTGATATCGGTCACAGTAATATCTCTGTGGATCTGACTCCAAAGGCAAGGAAAACAAAAGCAAAACTAAACAAGTAGAACTACAAACTAAAATCTTCACAGCAGAGGAAATAATTTAACAGAAAAAAAGGTTTTTAACATTCCTTTATGTTAAAATACTATATTACTTAATTAATTCAACTAACTTGGATTTTTGAGATTGTGTTTTATAATCCTTTTATATACTGGTATATTTAGTTGAATAACATTTTATTGAGGAGTTTTAAATCTACATTCTAAAAGGAAAATGGTCTGAAACAATCAATAAAAGAAAACGCAACCTATGTAAACGGAGAACATAATTGCAAACCATACATCAAATAAGGGGTTAGTGTCCTAAATATGTAAAGAACTCACACAGCTCAACAACAAAAACAAGAATCAAACAAATTAAAAATTTGAAAGAAAAATAACTAGACATTTTTACCCTAAATAAGTCATCCAAATAGTCAATGGGTACAGGAACAGATATTCAATATTACTAACCACCTGTGAGATGTTAATCAAAACCACAATGAGATATCAACTTCACACCTATTAGAAAGTCTATCATCAAGAGTACAAGAGGTAAGAGGTGTTGGTGAGGATATGAAGAAAAGAGAACCCCTGTACATTGTTGGTGATGTAAATTGCTTAAGTCACTATGGAAAACAATATGGAGTTTCCTCAAAAAATTAAATACATAACTACCATAAAATCCATCAATTCCACTTCTGGATATATATCTAAAGGAAATGTAAAGAGGATGTGAAAGAGTAAAATGCACTCTGATGTTTATTGCAGCATTATTCAAAATACCAAGATATGAAAAAATCTAAGTGTCAATCCATGGATAAATTGATGAAAAAATGTGGTGTGTGTGTGTGTGTGTGTGTGTGTGTGTGTGTGTGTGTGTCTGTGATATATAATATTCAGCCACAAGAAAGAAAAAGATTTTGCCATTTGCAATAACATAGATTGACCTTGTGGATGTTATACTAAGTGAGAGAGTCAGATAAAGAAAGACAAATAAATATTCTATGATGCCACTTGTACGTGAAATCTTAAAAATCCAAAATCAGTAGAGAGGCAAGATGGCAGAGAAGTAGGGAGCTCCGTACATTTCACTCACCCCCATCTCTCAAACGGACAGCCATAGGAACTCTTACAGAATCCAGGAGTTTGGGAAGAAAACGAGACAGAGTCCACTGAGAAAACCTTATAGTGTGAGTGAGAACTGGGGAAGACAAAAATGGGCCAGGAAAAGAGGCACAGAGGGAGGGGAGGGAGCCCCGTTTGTGGAGAACCATGGTGAGTCTAGGGGGAAAAAGAAAGAGTGGCCAAAACTGCTCAAGACATTGTCCCTGTCACTGGAGAAGAGAAAAACCTCGGCTCAGGACACAGATGGATCCGGTATCCTGCTGTCTAGCTGACCCTAGGCAGGACGCACTCATCCCACATGACATCAACAGAAACTGTTCCTTGCTCGCCAGCTTGACCTGGAGGGGAAGTAGCGGAGCCTGAAGCCGTGCAGCTGTGTTTCTAGCTAGACTTGATTCCCAGGGGGGAGGTGAGAGGCTTGAAACTGCTTGGAGAGACTTGCCTGCAAGTTTATATTTTGGGTGATATCAATGGAGCACATGGACTAAGATCTGGAAACGAGGCCTGGCTTGGGATATAGAAAACGGCCCACCTTGGCTACACCCGTGTAATCAAGAGTTTCCATAATGTTGCAACCATAAAGTTGGTTTTTCATATACTAATAATAAAACACTTAAAAGGAAATTTAAAAATGTCTCATTCACAATAGCATCAAAAATAATAAAATACCTAGGAATAAATAATGAAAGAAGAGAAAAGTCTATACAACAAAACTATAAGACTTCATTGAAGGAAAGCAAAAACACAAACAGGATTCTCAGATTTGTATGGAACACTGAAGACCCTGAATAACCAAAACAATCTTGTGAAAGGAGAACAAAACTGGAGACATCATACTCCCTGATTTCAAGCTACATTATAAAGCTATTGTTATTAAAACAATATGATATTTGCATAACAATAGACTCCAGGATCAGTAGAACAGAATAGTAAGTCTAGAAATAAAACCATTAATATACAGTCAACTAATTTGCAATAAAGGAGCCAAAAATATACAATGGGGAAAGGACAGTCTTTTTAGTAAATGGTGCTGGGAAATTGGATGACTATGTAATATTTTACACAGAAAAGAATTAATTCAAAATAGATTCAAGACTTGAACAAAAACATGAAACCATAAAAATCTTATCAGGAAACATGGACAGTAAGTTTTCTGACATACATCCTGATGATGATTTATATAATCTGATACCTAAACAAAACAAAAGCAAAAATGTACAAATGAGACAACATCAACCTAAAAATCTCCTGCAAAGCAATGTCATCAACAAAATGGAATAGCAACATGGTAAACAGAAAAAAAAATTGTAAATCTTATGTCTGATAAACGGTTAATGTCAAAATTTATACAGCACTCAAACTCAACAGTAAACAATCTGATTTATAAATGCTAGAGAATCATAATAGAAAATTTTCTTTTTTTTTTATTTTTTAAAAAAAAATTTTTTTTTTGTTTTATTTATTTCTAGGAGAGAGAGAGAGAGAGAGACAGCGTGAGCAGGGGAGGTCAGAGAGAGAGGGAGTCACAGACTGAAACAGGCTCCAGGCTCTGAGCTGGCAGTCAGCACAGAGCCCGACGCGGGCCTCGAACCCACGAACCGCGAGATCATGACCCGAGCGAAAGTCGGACGCTTAACCAACTACGCCACCCCGGCGCCCCATAATAATAGAAAATTTTCTAAAGCACATGTGCTTATGACCAATAGGCATATAAAAAAGATATTCAACAAAACTCATCATTAAGAAAATGCAAATTAAAACCACAATGAGATGTTACATCACAACTGTTAGAATGTCTACCATAAAAAAATAGGGGCGCCTGGGTGGGTCAGTCAGTTGAGCATCTGACTTCGGCTCAGGTCATGACCTCACAGTCCATGGGTTAGAGCCCCGTGTCAGGCTCTGTGCTGACAGCTAGCTCAGAGCCTGGAGCCTGTTTCAGATTCTGTATCTCCTCTTTCTGACCCTCCCCTGCTCACGATCTCTCTCTCTCTCTCTCTCTCTCTCTCAGAAATAAATAAAACATTAAAAATTTTTAAAAAATAAAAAATAAAATAAAATAAGACATAACAAGTGTTGGTGAGGATGTGGAGAAAAGGGGACCCTTGTACACTGTGGTGGGAATGTAAATTGGTGTATCCATTATGGAAATAAAACCATGATGTTTCTTCAAATAAGTAAAAATACAACTACCATATGACCCACCAATCCACTTCTGGGAATCTGTCAAAAAAAGAAGAAAGAAAGAGAGAGAGAGAGGAGAGAGAGGGATGGATGGAGGAAGGAAGGAAAGAAGGAAGGAAGGAAGGAAGGAAGGAAGGAAGGAAGGAAGGAAGGAAGGAAGGAATCAAAATAGTAACTCAAAAGTTACATATATCCCATGTTTATTTAAAATAAATAAGTTGTGGGTATGTAATGTATAGCATGGGGAATATAGTCAATAATATTATTAGGCACCTGGGTAGCTCAGTCAGTTAAATAACAGACTTCGGCTCAGGTCATGATCAAATGGTTAATGGGCTCTAGCCCAGCATTAGGCTCTGTGCTGACAGTTCAGAGCCTGGAGTCTATTTCAGATTCTGTGTCTCCCTGTCTCTCTGCCCCTCTCCATTTGCACTCTGTATCTTTCTCTCTCAAAAATAAATAAACATTAAAAAATTTTAAATGTATATAGTAATTGTACATATATACACACCGACATAAAATGTAATATTATTCAGCCATAAAATAGATTGAAATCTTGTTATTTATGACAACAAATACAAATTGCAAACAGGTATAAAAACTGTTCAACACACTATTCATAAGGAATTCAAAGTATGCTGGGAAAACTGTATAACTACAGGTAAATGAATGAATCACCTCACTTCACATTCAAAAGTAAGCTAAAAATTAGTCAAAGTATAAATGTAAGAAAGCTAGAAGTTTAACATTTCTAGAAGAAAACAGTAGTAATTCATAATCTTGGATTTGGCAAAGGTTTCCTAAGGTATCACCTTTTCATATTACTATGAAAAGTGAAAAGACAATCTACAGAACAGTAGAGAACATTTGAAAATCAATGTTTAGTATTCAGACACTATAAGGAACTATTCCATTCAACAACAAAATGAAAACCCAAGTAAAAAATTTGAGAAAAGACTTCAACTGACATTTCTCCAAAGAAGATATACAAATGGCCAATAAGTGCATGAAAATATGCTAAAAATGGTTTGTCATTTGGGAAATGCAAATTCAAACCACAATTAGATATAAGTTAACACTCACTAGGATAATCATAATTAAAAACCCAGAAAATAACAAGTCTTGGCAAAGAGAAATTGGAACACTCATACATTGCTAGTGGGAATACAAAATGGTAATCATTCTGTGGAAATCACTTTTGTGATTTTTAAATGATTTAAACTAAGAAAAACCCATCTGATCCAAAAGTTCCATCTTATATGTCTAAAATAATTTTTAAAATATATTTAAACAAAACCTTATACACAAATGTTTATAGTAGCGTTATTCACAATAGACACATACAGAAAACATCCAAATGTCCATCAATGGATAAATGCGAAAACATTATGTAGCTTTGTAATGGATATCATTCAGCCATTAATAAATTCTGATACATGCTACAATGTGAATTTAAATCTTAAAAACTTTATGCTAAATGAAAGAAGCTAGATATAAAAGTCACATATTTTATTATTCCATTTATGAAATTCATTATGAAATATGCAGAATAGGTAAACTCATAGGGACTTGAAAGCAGATTAGTGATTTCCAGGGTCTGAGGGAAGAAAGAATGGAGAGCTTCTGCTTTCTGGTTAAGGAGTTTCATTTTGAGGTAATGAAAATGTCTTGGTACTAGATAGAGATGATTATTGTACATTGTGAATACAGAAAATGCCATAGAATTGTACATTTTAAAATAGTTGATTTTATGTTATGTAACTTTTACCGCAAGCAAAAAATAGAGACCAGAATAGTCTTAGAAATGGGGTCAGATATTGAGAATGCTTACCATTTTCATTTCATTTATGTGAAAGCATGATGTGTATAGTCAAAATTGGATTAAATTAATCTTATTGAAGATTTATGTATTTTTGAGTGAATTTTATACTAACAAAACCACAGACCAGAGTATTTCTATTATTCTTAATACTACTATGAGCTTATATTTATTGAATATCTACTGGGTGCTTTACTTACATTATATTACACAATCCTTAAAAGAGAAACATAGGTATTGCATTTTCTGTATTTTCAATGAGCAAACCAAAGCAAAGGGTGGTGACATAATTTTTCTCTGTTATACAGCTACTAATTGTCAGAACCACAATTTAAACTCTGCTTACCACTATAGCCTATACTGTCTCCATGTTGGCACTCTGCCTCTTGTCATCTATTCATAAACAAGTTATATAGGCTCCCTCTAGATGTAAAATAATACTGTATTTGATGGCTACATTAAACAGAATTCTGTAATTCAGTCATTCTTCCTGGCTTTCAAACATTTCTGGTGGTAGTTGAGTCTGGGGATTAACAGCCTCAAAGAATATTTTATAAGCTTGAAAAATGGATACTTTATAGTGGTGCCTAGATTTGTGTTGCACTGTAGATGGGTGTTAAGAAAGCCTATTTATTCTAAATGGTGGAGAAAGAGCAGACTAGGAAAAATACAACTTTACTGAAGGTGATAAATACAGTTTTCTATGAAATGTTGTGATGTTGTTGACACTGGACAAATTAAAATATTTTACCTTCTGATATCAGCTCAGATGTTAGGATAAAGTTTGTTCAAACTATTATGAGTTTTACAGTATGTAAAATGATAAACTGATTAGTAATGCTTATTTATATGGCATACATTTATCCACTAGTGGAGTTATATACTATATTAGTAGTCTCAGAGGTGATCTTTGAGTAACTCTCAAATCTTAAATAATTTGCTGATTTACAATTTAAGAAGTAACATAGGAGATAATTTATATGTATCTACTTTCCTCTTTTTTGAGTGAAAATGACACTATGTTTTAAGTAAATAAAATGTTAATATCAATTAAAATTCATATAACTGAATTTAAAAATGTGAAGCCTAGATCATATATTGAAAATTAATGGAGTTTTAACTACTAATAAAAATTAGTTGTCCACAAGCTGAAAAAATACCTGTATCAAACAGTATATCTATGTATTGATTTGAAGATAACTTTGCATGTTAAACCTAAAACAAGGAATTTTAGTGAAGTAGAAAAACAATGTTTAATTTGGAGCATAAGCTAACATGATCAAAATTCTACAGCAGAGAAATTATTTGCCTGTTTCTTTTGTTTGCCTGTACATTTTCACCACTGCTATTTGTGGTATTGGGTGACATTAATGATCTTGTGATTCTAACTTAACAACTTCACACTTTGTAATCTTAAAGATGGATATCTATGAAGTTGTCTAGTTTTCACATTGCTTTCCTCTTAGAGAAAACCTATATATCATAAATAAATCAAAACAAATAAAGATTACAGGCAAATAATGCTTATATAATCTCTTTTGATCATTAACTTAAAATAATAAAATATTTATTGCAATATAATTCATCTCTAACATTTTTTCTCATGCCTACTTTGACTTCTCTTAATGTCACAATTGTGGCAATTTTATGTGCCATTTGTGTTACTTTTCATGGATTTATTTTTATTTATGATTAAATGATGTGCTATGTGTGTATTAGTGTGTGTGTAAAGAGAGGAGCATGTATGCATACAGGAATGGAAAAATAGTCTAACAATGATGTATTTCAGTATGACATAGTTCTACTCTAGGAGCTAAGCACTCTATCTGTTTAATTTTTTCTTTTTTAAAATGTTTTATTTATTTCTGAGAGAGAGACAGAGACAGAGACAACGTGAGCAGGGGAGGGTCAGAGAGAGAGAGAGAGATACAAAATCTGAAGCAGGCTCCAGGCTTTGAGCTAGCCGTCAGCACAGAGTCCGATGAGGGCCTCAAAGCTACAAAACTGAGATCATGACCTGGGCCGAAGTCGGACACTTAACGGACTGAGCCACCCAGGCCCTCCTATATCTGTTTAATTTATACCATTCAGATAAATTTAGCTGTGTGTACAATTATATGTACAAATATTAACATAATTTAGATATTATTCTATAGTTTACATTTACTCATTCAATACAATACCATGGGTATGATTCAATATCAGTGTTTAGGAACTTATAGTTTTCATAACATTTTTACATTAGTTTATGAATATACTATATTTTATATAAATATTGATAATCATTACACTTATTCCAGTCTTTTACTACTACAGATGCTATTTCTATAAACACTCAACACGTTTCAACCACATAAAAGGAAAACATCCTAGAAATTAAATTTTGTAGTCAACATTTATACCAATTATACGGTTTGAAAGATTATGACCAAATGCCTTCAAATGGGGCTGTTTATTTAATTTTCTTCTTAGAATTATTCATTAATATTTTAAATTAACTCTTGTACATAGAGATATAAAATTCATTAGAATGGGGTACTGAATCTTATAGAGGACTCTATTCAATTGCTATCCTGACCTCAATCTTTGTAAATAAATAGCGGATTTAAAAGTAAGCATCAGATGGGGAGAACAGGTCACTTATTCACAAAACCAGAAGCCATGATGAAAAGGAGGTGCTCCTTCCTTCATGTATTTTTTCATTCTCCACTATTAACCTAAAATAGCCTTTGCTACAGCTTTCACTAACCTTCATATGTTAACATCATTTGAAAAGTTACAGTCCTGATATCACTTGACCACCATTTATTACTTTTTAAATTTTTCTTGAGACAGAGGAGAGAGAGAGAGAGAGAGAAAACACTTGTGATTGGGGGAGAAGGGCAAAAGGAGAGAAAGAGACAGACAGAGAGACAGAGAGAGAGAGAGATGCGGAGCTCAATCTCATCATCATGAGATCATGACCTGAGTTGAAATCAAGAGTCAAATGTTCAATGGAATGAGCCACTTAGGGTTCCCTGGACTATTTTCCTTTAAGTCAATAAAACTACTCTGTTCTTGTTAGCCTCTTACTTCTCTTAGCTCTTTTTCTAAGTCTTTTTAAATTCAGCTTTGTTGAATCTAAATCTTCAAATACTCATATTTAAAAAGTCTTAATAATATAAACCTCACTCAAGAATTTTCCAGTCTTATACAATAGCCACTAGCCAGTCATATGTAGCAGTTGAATACATGAACTATGGCTTATTTGAGTTGAGATGTACTGAAGGATTAAATATATATCAGATTTCAGAGATTGTGAAAAAATTCAAAATATACCCTTAGCATTTTATATTTCTTACATATACAAATGATATTTTTAGTACAGTATTAAATATTTTATTAAAATTATTTTATTTTTTGTATTTATTACTGTGGCTACTAGGAAATTAAAATTATATATATGAGTCACATTTGTAGTTCAGATTATATTTTTAATATACTGTACTGTTCTAGAACATAAAATACAAAATGGAATATGAGGTTAGACTAGAATAGAATTGATTAAAGATACTCAACCTCCATTCATATGTAAACAATTTTGGAATATATTACTTGCTGTCCCATTTGTAAAAGGTGTGTATTCTCCAGTTTGACATAAGATTACTGACCTTTACACTTTCTCTGATTACTTTCTTGGACTTTTTAAATATACTAGCTTGTAATATCCTCAAACCATGTTATCGAGGTTTATCTTTCAATCTAAAATATTGCATGGTTTATTTTCCTATAAAAGAACTCGTTCCTCCCTTAAAAGAAATTCTTCCACCAGCCTCTAAAATAATGCATTTTTACCAACCTATTTAAAATTTATTAAAATCATCTTTTAATAAGCTGAACTCATATTTTAAAATTAAATTTGTTCACACTTGGGTGAACTGGTACTTACACAACTTAAACATAGAAAATATGCAAAAATATGTAAAAACTATGTAAAGCTGATTTAATATTAATTATACTATATATTCATTAGGATATATCATACTATAATTACAAATTTTCCCCAAAGATATTGAATGAGTCAAACAAACATATACATTATTTGGATAACAGTCACATATACATATTTCTTATCAGCAGGTGATCTTCCTCTAAAAGGACCAAAAGATCTGGGTGCCTTCCATGTTCTGGATTCATTACCAGTCATCATTTGCATCCAGCTGGAAGAAAGGCTAAGTGAATGCAGTGGAGACATAGCCAATTACTAAAAGTTTTGATAATTAAATTGCTTACATGGCATCCTGAAATTCTAGCAGCTATGCAACTCAGATACAATGATATACCTAATTTCAAGAAGATGTGATGCACAAGAGGAGGTACAGATTTTGTTGAGCATTTAGCAGTCTCTGCTATAAGTAGGATAGAATTATACATGAGCTGTCTCATAAATGTATGTCAAAATAAAAATCATAGGTAAATTCTACCAAATACATTTCATTAAGTAAACGGGAGTATAAAGAGTATGTTCAAAGAATATATTTAATTTAATTAATTTATAACAGCCACATAAAAATAACTTTTTTTATAAAACAATGCATTCCCACACATATCAGAGAGACAAAAAGAGAAAAACACCATCACTTCAAAAAGACAGAAAAACAGCTACTCTGGAAAAGAGTATGGATGTTCCTTAAAAAATTAAAAATAGAGCTATCCAATGACCCAGTAATTGTGCCATGAGATATTCATCCAAATGATTAAAAAGCATTAATTTGATGGGGCACCTGCACTCCAATGTTCATAGTAGCATTATCAACAATAGCCAAAGTAGGGAAGGAGCCCAAATGTCCATCAACTGATGAATGGATAAAGAAGATATGGTGAATATATATATATGGAATATTACTCAGCAATAAAAAAGAATGAAACTAGCCATTAGCAACAACATGGATGGAATTAGAGTGTATAAAGCTAAATGAAATAAGTCAGAGAAAGACAAATATATGATTTCACTCATATGTGGAATTTAAGAAACAAAATAGATGAATATAGGGGAAGAGAAGGAAAATAAGATAAAAACAAACAGGGAGACACACCATTAGAGACTCTTAAATACAGAGTACAAAATGAGGGTTCTTGGATAGATGTTGAAATGGGGGGAGGGTTAAATGGGTGCTGGGCATTAAGGAGGACGCATGTTGGGATTGAGCATTAAGTGTCATATAGAAGTGATAAATCACTAAATTCTATTCTTGAAAAAAAGTTTAAAAAAAAATAAAGCCCCCCAGCAAAAAGACAGAAATAAATTTTCATATATAATTAATATCTTATTTTACAACCTAAAATCATTTGTAAACTAGGAGTTATAAAGAATTTTATTTCAAAAAGCATTTTATTTTTAAATTATTTTTATTTTTTACTTTTTGAAAAAAATTATTTAAATCCACATTAGTTAGTATATAGTGAAGTAATGGTTTCAGGAGTAGAATTTAGTGATTCATCACTTCCATGTAACGCCCAGTGCACATCCCAACAAATGAAAGTTTGCGTTACTTCCTGTTTTAATCTTATTTTTCCTTCTCTTCCTGTATGTTCATCTTATTTTTTAAAGTGTATTTATTTATTCCGAAAGAGAGACAGAGTAAGTGAGGAGCAGAAAGAGGGAGAGAGAATCCCAAGGCTCCACGGACTGTGCTGAGCCCAATGTGAGGCTCAGTCTCATGAATCATGACATCATAACCTGAGCCAAAATCAGGGGTTGGATGCTTAATAGACTAAGTTACCCAGGCACCCCTTAAGAAAAAAAAAAAAAAACATTTTAAATGTAACCCAACTTTTGCCACCAAGAGAAGAAAATCAAAATACGCATATATATCAAGCCTTGAAGATGCTAGAACGGCAGTGATTTTTACCTTTATGAACAATGATCTGATTATTTAATATAAAAAGACACATAAATAAAAGGTCTACTTTTTCAAAAAGTTAAAGTGGAGTTATCATGTAATAAGTATATATGATGATGCTCAACTTAGAAAACCTAAAATATTCACTTATAAAGTCATTAAGACTAAGAAGAGTTTTAAGTTACATTTTAGGCTATGAAATACATATACATAAAAATAGTTGTCCCACTTAAAAATATGGAGAGTTAAAATTGTACATACATATGCATGCATTCAATAATTAAAACACTTTTACAGGGAATAAGAAGTATGAAGATTATTCATGTCAGAAATTTACTACAGGATATAAAAAAAGGAATTGTTTGTTAAAAATATAGTGTCCCGGGGGCGCCTGGGTGGCTTAGTCGGTTAAGCGTCCGACTTTCGCTTAGGTCATGATCTCGCGGTTCGTGGGTTCGAGCCCCGCATCGGGCTCTGTGCTGACTGCCAGCTCGGAGCCTGGAGCCTGTTTCAGTCTGTGACTCCCTCTCTCTCTGACCCTCCCCTGTTCACGCTGCCTGTCTCTCTCTCTCCTAGAAATAAATAAATAAATAAAAACATTTTAAAAATATAGTGTCCCGATTTTATTAAAAATATATTATCTTATACATTAATGTATAAGATTAATGCAATTTCTTTCTACTTTCAGGCAAAACTGTGGGGAAGTATTGGAGAGTGGAGAACACATTTCAAATTTTTCATGTTTTTATAAAAAGAAATAGTCAAGAGAATCATTCACCATAATTAAGTAGGATTTATTCCAGGGATGCAAATGTGAATGCAAATGTATTCAGAAGTCAATCAATGTGATACATAGTCATGTTAACAAGAGAAAGGTTAAAAAAAACATGATCATCTCAATAGAAGCAGAAAAAACACTTGACAAATATTGCATCTATTCATGATAACTCTTAACTAAGTGGGCTTAGAGGAAACATATCTCAACATAAGACAGTATATGAAAAATTCACAGCTAAGATCATGCTCAATGGTGAAAACCTGAAAGCTCTTTCCCCAAGATCGGGTCCACTTACACTTTTTTTATCCAACATAGTACTGGAAGTTCTGGTGGACTTCTAGTCTTGGTGGAAAACAATCACAAAAGAAATTAAAAGCATCCAGATTGGTAAGGAAAAAGAAAAGCTCACTGTTTGTAGATGACAGGATACTATATATAGGAAATCCTAATGACTCGATCAAAACCTATTAGAGGTAAAAAATATTTCATTTACAATAGCCAAATTATGAAAGCAGCCCAAGTTTCCATTGACTGATGAATGGATAAAGATGTGGTATATATATCTACGATGGGATAATATTCTTCTATAAAAAATAATAAAATCTTGCCTTTGCAAGGACATGCATGGAGATAGAGAGTATAATCCTAAGTGAAATAAGTCAGTCAGAGAAAAACAAATTGCATATGATTTCACTCATATGAGGAATTTAAAATTTTTTTAAAATGAGCAAAGATTGAGAGAGAGAGAGACAAACTCTTAATTACAGAGAACAAAATGATGATTACCAGAAGGGAGGTGGCTGGGGAAATGGTTTGAAAGGTGATGGGGATTTAGAAGTGCACTTGTTGTGATGAGTGTTGGGTGATGTATGAAAGTGTTGAATTACTATATTGCACATCTGAAACCAATGCATGCTAACTATACTGGAAATATAATAAATACAATTATTTACTACTTCCAGAAATAAAAGATATCAGTAAATATCCCCTGGAATACACACACACACACACACACACACACACACACACACACAGTATAAATAATGTTATGAACATCTCTTTGGCTGTAAATTTTATAACTTAGTTGTAATGGAACAATTCTTTGAAAGACAATATTTTCTAAAACTCAAGAAGATATCAAGAATCTGAATAGGCTTATCTATTAAAAGAATTGAATCAATAATTAATAGTCTCCCAAGAAAGAAAGTACCAGGCCCAGATTGATTTCCTTTAAATTCTACGAAATATTTGAGGAAGAAATTTTATCAAATTCTAGAATCTCTTTCAAAAGATAAAAGCAGAAGAAATACTTCTTAATTCATTCTACTAAGGCCAATATTACTCTCATATGAAAAACAGATGAAGACATTACAAGAAAAGTCTATAGACTAATATCTCTCATGAACATACATACAAAAATCCTCAACGAGGTATTAACCAAAAATCTAACACTGTATAAAAAGTTATACACCACAACCAGGTGGAATTTTAACATTTAAAAAAATAATCTAATCTGGGCATCTGGGTGGCTCAGTCTGTTGAGCATCTAACTTCGGCTTAGGTCATGAACTCACGGTTCATTGAAATTGAAGTTAAAAACATATTCCCATTTATATTAGCACCATAAAATATAAAATGCCTTGTGTATATCTAATAAAATATGTCCAAAATCTACATGAAGAAAACTAAAATACATTGATTACAGAACTCAAGTGAGAAATACATATATGGGAGAATATTGTATGTGTATCAGTAGAATAAGAATACTCTCATGTCAGTCATTCCCAACTTGACCTATAGATTTAGTGAAATCTTAATCAAAAATCTCAGTAATTTGTGAATAATGTCAAATTAATTCTAAATTTTATATGGAGAGGCAAAATACTAGAGTAGCCATCATAATACTGAAGCAGTTAAGTAAAGTCAAATGATAGACAGACTGACAGTTCCTGGCTTCAGGACTTATTATAAACCCGCAGTAATCAAGACAGTGTGGTGTTGGCAAAAGAAAAGACAGATCAAAATAGAGAAATAGACTTTCATAAATATAGTCAACTTATTTTTTACCAAGGAGCAAAGATAATACAATGTAGAACAAATAGTCTTTTCAATAAACTGTACTGGAATAAGTAGACATCCACATTCAAAGACCTGCATCTAGACATAGGCCTTATACATCAGAAAAATTAATTCAAAATAGATTACAGGGAAACCTTGGTTAGGCCTCAAACACTTGATTTTGGCTCAGGTCGTGACCTCAAGGCTCCTGAAAGTTCGAGCCTCATGTGGGTCTCCCTGCTGACAGTGCAGAGCCTACGTGGAATTCTCTCTCTGTCTCTCTCACATCCCACACTTGCACACACACACATTCTGTCTAAATAATAAACTTATAAATTGATTATGCACCTCCATGTAAAACATAAACATATAAAACTCCTATAAGATAACATAAGAGATAATCTAGTTGGCTTCGAGTTTGGTGATAACCCTTTAGATATAATAAAAAAGGCACAATCCATTAAAGAAATACCTGTTAAGATTGACTTCATTAAATTAAAATGTTCTGCTTTGCAATAGACAATGTCAAGAAAAAGAGAAGACAAGTCACAGACTAGGAGAACATATTTACAAAAGACATATTTGATGAAAGATTTAACCCAAATATCATTAAGAAAAAAACAATCCAATTAAAAAATGAGCTAGATAGAGGATTCTTGGCTGCATATTTTTACTGTTCATCACATTGAAGATCTCTTGCCATTCCTTTCTGGCCTGCCACGTTTCAGTAGATAGGTCTGTCACCACTCTGATGGGTTTCCCTTTGTATGTGCACGTATAGGAGGATTAGGAGGAGCTTAACAGAGGACCAAGGGGGAGAAGAAGGGCGGAAATGGTGGGGGAAAGGGGGAGAGGCAAACCATGAGAGACTCTTGAATGCTGACAAAAACTGAGGACTGGTGGATGTGGGGGGAGGAGGGGTGGGCATGGAGGAGGGCACTTGTGGGGATGAGCACTGGGTGTTATGTGGAAACTAATTTGACAATAAACTATTTGTAAAAAAAAAAAAAAAAAAATGAGCTAAATACCTAAACAGACACCTCACCAAATAAGATCTACAAATGGCCAAAAAGCATATGAAAAGAATCTCCACATTTTATGTCACCAGGGAAATGCAAATTAAAATATGAATGAAATATCACTACTTACCTATGAAACATACCTAAATCTGAAGTAGATGTGGAGCAGTAGGTGGTGGTGTTGATCTGCTTATTGTTGGTTGAAGTGCAATATGGTACCAGCACTGTGCAAGAGAGTTAGGCAGTTCCTCACAAAAGTGAACATATTTTTAAAATTTGTTTCAGTCTTTGTATTTCTTATTATTTATCCTAAGGATATGAAAACTATACATATAAACCATATATGTACTTTTCTTGTTAGCAATAACTCTTTTTAACCATGAATTTTAAAAGAGATTTACAGTGGGGTGTCTGGGTGGCTCACTCAGTTAAGTGTCTGCCTTTGGCCCAAGTCATGATATCACAGTTCATAAGTTTGAACCCCACATCAGGCTCTGAGCCTGCTTCAGATTCTGCGTCTCCCTTTCTGTCTGTCTGTCTCTCTCTCTCTCAAAAATAAACATTAAAAATGTTTTAAATAAAATATATTTATAATATATGTAAGAATATGTAAATATATATGTAATTGACATATATATGTATCTAATATGGATGGATCATTTTTCAGCAGTAACTATATTTCTATTTAAGTCATCTTGCTAGTTTAATTTAGCTCTCTGCTTCATCTGATATGTGTCACTCTTTTGGAAAATGTTAACTTCCTGCTGCAATTCACTTCATAAAAATTCAGCACATTATTTTGACACTTTTGATGACCCAAAAGGAAAAGAATAATTAGAAATATTATTGCTGTCATTGGAGATTACATAATAAATTGAATATCTGAAATTAATAGGTATTTGTACAGCTTTATTTTAACAAGCTGTTTGTAACTTTGTGCAGTGGCAGTATCTCAACCAATGAGATTTATCCAAGACATAATTATTGCTAATTAAGAAATTGTTTGTATGTATCATTATACTGATAGGCACATTCTTTTTCTGAATTTTTTCATTTCTCTCTCCATAAATTTGTTCAACATCTTTCTTTCATTCTTTTTTTTCTTTTTTGAGCATCATGAGTAAATAGTATTTTATACAATTTAAGAACTCAAAGCACCAAATGAATGACATGATTGCTGATCACAAGCAATAATCTAATAGTAGGAACAGCCTCAAAATGGAGTAGAAGTAGGCTGACTAAAAGATAGTTAAGTTCAGAACTAAAGATGCTGTTAGCTATCTAATATGTTAGCATATTCTGTCTCATAGGCACAAAGTTTGTCAATATGATAAAATTAGCTCTCCTATTTATCAATATGACATCCACAGATAAGCATCTTAGTCCAAGGATTCATTTCCTTTCCACCATTTATTAACCTTCCAACTTTTTCATTGTCAAAGCAGAGCTTTACACATCTTTATAACCTGTACCATCCTCGAACATTCCCAAAGTGTTCATTCTACTAGAGTATTGCTATGGAGTTCGCCTATAATGACTAATAGTTTTACGCTGTGACTCTTTTCTTTTTCTCATCAGTAAGTGAAGTAATTTTTGTACAACTTGTTTCTGGATTGATCTTGTGAATTTCTTTGACCACTATAATATGGCACAAGTAATATTATGCGTTACTTCCAAATCAAGACCTCAAGAGGCTTTGCAAATTTTACTTTGACATTCTTGGAACACAGCTGCTGTGTACAGTAGTAGGTGGCAAGGCCTTGGAGAAGTACACCAAGATGTCTCAGCCACTAATACCACACAACAGCCACATTGTGAACGAGTGAACCTGTCAACAGCATGCATGAACCCTATTTAACACCCTAGGGAGCAGAGAAGAGACAACTTGCCTGAGAACTGCACAAATTATGAAACCACAGAACTGTGAAGAAAATAAACAGAAACTAAAGCTGTTGATAAAGGGTGATATTTTTAATTATAGGTATTTGATACAATACCTTTCACACATTTGGAGTAAGAGAAGAAGTGGAAGTTCCCCCTGAAATTTGTTATATGAATATATAATTATTATTGTATTTTTAAATTTTTTTAATGTTTTATTTATTTCTAGAAGAGAGAGAGAGACAGTGTGAGCAGGGGAGGGTCAGAGAGAGAGGGAGTCACAGACTGAAGCAGGCTCCAGGCTCTGAGTTGGCAGTCAGCACAGAGCCGGACGCGGGGCTCGAACCCACGAACTGCGAGATCATGACCTAAGCGAAAGTCGGACGCTTAACCGACTAAGCCACCCAGGCGCCCCTATAATTATTTTAATATATTTAGAACAATCCTTCCCTTTCTATATCATAAAGTAACAGCAAAGCGTTAGATAATTCAAATTTAGTAGCTGCTGAATTTATGTTATTAATAACATTGTTAAACATTAAGTTTGTTCGAAATTATTACTATGTAAATAAAATGCTATCTATGAGAATTTTACATTCTAGATATCACAGCATTGCCTACAATACATGTTAAATATTTTTCATAAGGAATACTGAGAGTGGGTTCACAAATGTATTATTCTTGGAGGGTTATTTATATTTTTTGTCACGTGAATTAGCATTTAATTGTATTTTGTCATTTTAATATGTAGATTGTAGTTATTTTAACAATTTTTAGTCAAATGTTTTGATTTTTAAATCAAATATATTTTTAAAACAGTTTTATTTTCAGCAAAATTGGACAAAAGTTACAGAGATTTTATATATAGTGGAGGCCTCTGAACTTGTACAGCCCCCACCATTATCAGCATTCTCATCAGAGTGATACATGTTATATTTAAAAAAACTACATTGGCATATCATTGCTTAGAGTCCATTGTTTACATTAGGGTTTATTCTTTTTTTTTTTATGTTTTATTTATTTCTAGGAGAGAGAGAGAGAGAGCGTGAGAAGGGGAGGGTCAGGGAGAGAGGGAGTGACAGACTGAAACAGGCTCCAGGCTCTGAGCTGGCAGTCAGCACAGAGCCCGACGCGGGGCTCGAACCCACGAACCGCGAGATCATGACCTAAGCGAAAGTCGGACGCTTAACCGACTATGCCACCCAGGCGCCCCACATTAGGGTTTATTCTTGGTGTTGTACATCTCATGGGTTCAGACAAATGTATTGACCTGTATCCACCATTATAGTTTTATACAGAGTAGTTTTTCTTAATAATCCATCCCTCCCCATTGTTCACTAAAAACTACTTATCTTTTTACTGACTCCATAGTTTTTTTTTTCTAAAATGTCATATTGTTGTAATCATACACTTAATAATATGCATTTGTTTCCTTCATGTCTTTTCTTGGCTTGATAGTTAATTTCTCTCTAGCCCTGAATAATATTTCACTGTGTGGATGTACCACACTTTATATATCCCAACTGAAGATCACTTTGTTTGCTTCCAAGTTTTGACAATTATGAATAAAGCTGTAATATGTATATATATCTGTAAAAAGATTATATAATACATAAAATGAAATTATGCAAAACATATACACACCTTCTGAGGTTCATAAGGTAAGAAATTGTTCTGATGGTTGAATATATGTATGACTACACAGAGTAATACCTCTTAGTTACCAGTTACTAGCACAGTAGGTTTATCAGAGATCAACTTTAACTTTTCAGGTACTCTTCATTTTCTATTTTCTCTACTGAAATTCTACAATTCTTCCTGGAGGCTCAGGGTCTTTTATAATATCTTTGATAACTTTCAACTTTAAAAAAAAGAGTCCCATTATCATATGAACAAAGTGGAGGCAATAAGTTTAATGATGAAGTTAATAAGTAGTATACCTACAGCACTGTCATATCCACAGAAAACTGTATCAAGCATCACAATATTAATGAAAATCATTTTCATAATTTATTTGTACTGATGATAATTGACATCTCTTCCCTTTAAATCATTTTATAAGTGTTAATTCAGGTAAGACTGTTAGGCATGTTTCATGATACCTAAAACTCATAATATGTGCATATATGTATATGCACTCAGAAATGTAACCTGGATGGATATGCCTAAACATGTAAATCTGTTAATATTTTTATATCTCATTATTACATTAACATTATACTTAATTCCCTTCATTTCAACATGTTTGCCTCAGAGGTCAGAGTGTAAGCAACTAAAAACTATTTAAAGTGACATTCCTGTACCTTACAGTTCGAACTGTCTATGGGCACCTGGGTGGCTCAGTCAGTTGAACGTCCAATGCTAGCTCAGGTCATGAACTCACGGTTCATGGGTTCGAGCCCCGCATCGGGCTCTGTGCTGACAGCTAGCTCAGAGCCTGGAGCCTGTCTTTGGATTCTGTGTCTCCCTTTCTCTCTGACCTTTTCCTTCTCTTTCTCTCTTTCTCTCTCTCGGAAATAAATTTTTAAAAACATTAAAATTTTTTAAAAAAAGAACTGTGTAAAGAGATTTCAGTGGATAATTTTGCAATGTCTAATCTATAGTGGATGCCACCACTGACACTTGACTACATATAACCTAAACAAATTTTAGTCCACAGAGAAGGAAATGGGAATTGTTTGTGGGCCTCAAATAAATTAAAGTATGAAAAAGTTATGGTATTATTTTTTCTCTAATTTATCTCTACCTTTCTGGTATGAGACAAACTGGACACTTTTAGTTCTATGAGAATCCTTTTAGTTTTCTCAGTAGTTTAATGGAAGAAACAATCAAAGTACTTGTGTAGTTAATCCCAAATTTCATAAGATATCCCATTTATTTCATTCCATGTTTGAAAATTCAAAAATGTATATTTCTCCCTGATTTTACTGTTAGAAGGAGAGCATAGTTATCTCCTTGGCATATATAATCTAGGGAACATGATAAGTCAGACACATGCCACAGGTTTCGTGAGGATCATGGGCTCTGTGAGAATCTAGAACTATGGTCACTAGACATAGAAAAATTTAAATACATAAGTTTACATATACAATATATGATCAGGGAGCTTATAGATGTTATAAATCATTTTCATAGACCTTCTCATAGACATTCTAGAGTATATGGGCTAAAAACACCCATTCTGATAGTTGAATTCATATATATATTATATGAATAATATATTATATAATAATATATGTGCCATATATGAATGTTATACAATATATTATATTGATGCATCTTATATATGAATAATATATGGTATATAAAATGTTGTATTTTAATATATATTACATTTGATATGAAATTGTTATTGAATAGCTTGTGCACATATTAGCTATAAATTTCTGAGAAAACAAGAGAACTCTATTAGCGGTTTGTTTTTTTAAACAAAGATCGGGGCACCTGGGTGGCCCAGTTGGTTAAGCATCTGACTTCAGTTCAAGTCATGATCTCACGGTTCAAGGGTTTGAGCCCTGCATCGGGCTCTGTGCTGACTGCCAGCTCAGAGCCTGGAGCCTGCCTCAGATTCTGTATCTCCCTCTCTCTCTGACCCTCCCCTGCTCAAGCTCTCTCTCTCTCTCAGAAATAAATAAAACATTAAAAATTAAAAAAAAAATCAACTTATTGCCATCTTTAAACCTACCTACAACCAGAAATATATATGTATAAAAAACAATAAATACATATGATAAACAACAAAGCAACATACATTTGTAACCAAATATATTTTATCTCATTTTAAGTAAAGCTTTTTGATTGTTTTCTTTAAGCATTGTTGTGGGGTTGCAATGAGTCTAAAAAGGCAGCAAGGGAAGCAAAAATGATCTGAAAGAGATTTTTGCAAAAAACTTGAACTAAGTGAAGGGAATATGTTAGGGGCTTTAAAAAGGGATTGCTTTTGAGAAGTGGTAACTTGAACAGATTTCCAAGGATCAGATGGGTCATGGTTCTGTATGTCTTCAAAATGCCTGGGATCCAAGCTCTATTTCAAGGAATGATACAAAGAGTTTTGCTAAACCTCTGAGAGAAACACTGGCCATTGTGTTTAGGAAGGCAGGGTTAGGTAAAGTGTTCCCTACCAAAGTCTGGCACAGAATTGGCAGGACTTCCTGAGAACACGGAAGAGATGTGCAAAGACAATAGAGATGGTGTATTAAGAAGGAAGCCATCTTTTGATGGTGATATTCACTTGATGAGGAGCACAGAGGCAAAGAAGGTTGTACCAATGTGGAAATGATACAGTGGCATTAGATAAAATTATTATTTTATTAAAATAATTTGGCCCAAAATGTTATTAAGCCAGGAAGAGATATCTAATAACCAGGTAGATCTATGAAACAAAAGCACAAAGACAACTGTGGAAATTCATTTGGGGAACCATTATGTATCATGTCCAAATACCCAGACAAATTTGATCCAGAAAGATGATTATAACAGTATTATAAAATACTAATTAAAAATAATCTATTGTACAGTTCTGGTCATGCAAATTTCTATTCTCTGCATCACATTTTCTAAGAAATACTGATTACAAAACTCATATCCATAGTTTTGTTGGATTTTTAAAATAACTTAATTTTTATGTTATTCATTTAATATCCCAATGAAATAGTCTAATTTCAATGAAATAACTCAAAATATTTATTTATCACCATTTTCCACAAAGGAAAACACACACATACATATCTTCACCCATGTGTGCACACACACACATACAAGGGGTATAAGGGAAAGAATAGAATGAAAGTTATCAGTCATTGATTCAACAATCTCTTGCTTTTAAAAATATCAAGCCATGATGAAAGTATACTTGTAGCTACTAGACAGAGTTCAAATGATTTGGGAAAATTGGTGTTATGCCATTAAAAATGTCCTATAAGTTTCCTAAGAGTAAATATTTCTTAGAGAAAAAAAAATGTATGTGATAGTCCCTGATTAAAAATAAGTAGGGTTACATGCTTATTTAATCTAGATGTAAAGATTTGACCTGACCTCTTCAACCATGAAATTAGAAGTTCTGGTACACTATGCTAACTATGTGGTGGATAGAAAGTATATATAATTGCACAAAAGTGACTGTGAAATGACAGCACAATGTCTTTTTATTTGTAAAATGCCAGTCTTCATAAAGCCAACATTTAGCTGCCAATACTTTAGCATTTATCTTCCTTAATGTAAAAATCAATATTTCAATGGAAGCTAATTACACTGGGTATTAACTAACAAATACATCTTGTCTTTTCAAGTGTCTTGGAAATAAAAGATGCTCCAGGACATTCAGCTATGAGTTGATGCTAATTGACCTGTTGGCAATTTATTTATTTGTTACATGGTAAAAGTGATTTATTTTGATGATACAATTTTTAATATTCTGCTCCTAAATTGGCAGAAGCTTCCTTACATTCAGCTACTCTAATTGGTGATCAGAATATCTAGTTTTGAATATGTGGAGAAATGAGGATCTATATACTTCTAGAAAAAGATGACAGGATGTCCACTGCAGCTAAAGGAACTCTTTTGACTCAATGGAAAAGACCAAAAGAAAATGACTGTGTTGTTTTCACTGAGATTCTTCATGTATCCTTTATTCTTCCTTTTTAAGACCCCTTCCATTAATCTCTGGTCACCCATGCACATATTTTGGCATACTGACAGACATGGGAAGATTATACAATATCATGTTTCCAAATCAGAACATCCACTAGAATATGAATGTGGAATCACACTTATATACAATTAAAGTGAATAAACACTCATGCAGTTTTGTCATTCCTCAAAGGTTGATAGTATCTATTTCCACCTAGAATGTGGAAAATCACACTTATGTGTACTATAGCTGCTGTAACAAATCACCACGAATTCAATAGCTTAAAATGCAAATTTGTAGTTTCATAGTTCTGAAAGTCAAAAGTCTAAAACAGTTCTCCTCAGGTTAAGATATCAACAGGGATGCATTCCTTTCTGGAGACTCTAAGAGAGAATCTGCTTCTTTGTTGAGGCTTCCTTGCATACATTGAGTCCTGACCTCCTTTCTGCATCTCAAAGCCATTGATGTTGCATCTCTGTCTTTTCTTCCGTATTTGAATCTCTCTCTGACTACTGACAGGAAAGTTTCTCAGCTTTTAAGGGCTAGCATGGTTGGGTTGGGCCCTCCTGAATAATACAGGAATATTTCACATCTTCATTTCCCTAGTCTTAATCACAACTGCAGAATCCACTTTGTCCCAGGTTCCGGGGATTAGGGTATGGACTCTTTTGTTGTTATCAGTGGGATGGGAGTCATTACTCTGCCTCTCACAATTAAACTTCCTCAAAAGAATTTTTGCTGTTCACTAATCAGGAACTTTCAGGAAACTTCTGCATATTTCATTTACTATCTCTCACTCTAAAGTGGATGCATGGAAAAGAAACAAAAGACATTGGAAAAGACTGACCATGAGAAATCCACATAACTGCCATCACTGCTGATTGGAAAGAAAAAATGGTACTGATTCCCTTCCAAGCCTCAAGCTAATTCATCTCAAGGACAGAACATAAATCATGTAGAAAACTGGATGCAAATAAATCTGGGAAATGTAGTTCCTAAGCTTCCAACATTTGCTAAAAGATAAACACACACACACACACACACACACACACACACACACACACACACACAGAATAGAAGAATACATATTGGTACTAAAAGAAAACAACCCTTGAGTGTATTAAAATCAAATCATTGACATAGGTATGTCATGAGTCAGACTATTAGTTTCATAGAGAAAAGTTTTTTCAATTATGCTTATTTTAAAATATGCTTCAGATATTAAGTGGTAAAATAACAACTCATATTTCTCTGTGTGTGTGTTTGTGAACCTTTATTTTTGAGAATCATACTTCTCAGAATTGTAAACAATACTATGAGTTTACCAAATGAGTTTACTTTCCTATTGGCAGAGAAAGCTATATGTTTGAGCCACTTTGCATTTCACTGGGTTCATGACTAATTCCAAAGATTGAAAGATAGACAAAGCGTAGTATCCCTTATCTCAATTACATCCAGTAAATGAGAGTTCATCTTCTTTCAGCTTTCATGATAAGTTATAGACCCGTGTGTTGGAAATAGGCCAGTTTCAAAAGGGAGAGAAGCATGCATGCATGTGACTTTTACTTTTTTTCCTTTTTTATTGCTTTAAATTTTTACATTTGAGTGTAGTTGACACACAATGTTACATTAGTTTCAGGTGTACAACACAATGACTCAACCTTACTATACATTGTGCTATGCTCACAATAAATGTCGCTATCATCTGTCACCATACACAAGCATGAATGTGACTTTAACTGAAGGAATAATAAGCGGTTATACTGTTAATCTGTAAAGTTTGAGGACTTTACTTGATACCATAATATGGATTACCCTCTTTTGACTTCTATAAAAATATTCTCTGATTTTTAAAATTATTGATGAGTATAGGAACATTTTGATAGAAAATAATAAATGTATCTAATACTTATCATTCCATTTGCTTTCTACATTTTCCTTAATTTTCTATCTGTGTATGGCATTGTGCTAAGCAGAGATGTGCCATATTACAAACGGACCTCAATGTAAAATAAAAAAAATTTAAGTATATAAAAAATTATTGTGACATGTGAAATGTTATATCTATATCTATCTCTCTATATATGTATATATGTTATTTCATATTCATAGATTATTTCATATATATTTCATATATATTAGCTAAGATGTTCATTGTGGAAACCTCAAATAACTTCAGAAAAGTTTACTAACTCCTTTGATACAAATGTGAGAGTGGCAAAATCTTACCACCCATTATATAGATAGTTATACAGAAGCACGTAAAGGCTAAAAGATGAATCCAACAATGATAATAGGAGGGAATCTAAGTCCCTTTTTCTGACCCACACATGTTTTCTATTTTTTAACTTGTATCAACTGATTCTCTGGTATATATTTGACATTTGGGAAATGAGAGAAAATTCTCTCTTGGGAGGATAATGACATTGATAAACTTTGCAGAGACCTGACTGTCATTTCCCCAATTTAAAAGACTTCCTTTCTGACACAGAAAATTCAGTAGCTATAAGAAAAAAAGGGGAAAAAAACTTAAAAGAAAATTTCTTCAAAGAAATAGTTTATATTAAAAAACGAATATCAATAAATATTACTCAGAAAAAAGAGAGAATTTTCCTTTTTATTTTTTTACAAACAAATCTGAGTCATCTCTAAAGATATAATTAACTGAGATGGAAAAGAGAACACGCACCAAACTACAAGTAGGTCAGCTCATTTGAGGTTCTCTGCTGCATAGACTCTGACAGCTGGTGGAGCATATATATATATGATATACAGGTTCCAGTGATTTATTGGTCTTTCTTTCCCTAATGCCTGTTATATATAAAATAATGGAAAGGAAAACCTATAGTTTTTCCTTTTTGCTTAGGATAAAACCTGCACTGGGGACTTGAGTGTAATTATGAAATGGAGCTAGCTGTACCCAAGTGCATGAAACACGTTTCTAATTACATTTAAACACAGAGGAGCCATGACTGATGAAAGAAACTTTTGGTATTTTCTGGCTCTATAGATATTTAACCTAAATTTTACTTTATATAATAATTAATTTGTAACATTTTAAATATTAAAACTAGCTCCCCTCCTCACTAAACATCCATAGACAAATAAACACATAATATTGGCATTCCTCACCTTAAACGTCCTTAAATTTTGTGAGTGATAAAATTCTAGAAAATTCAAAGTGACCTGTTTTCAAACACGGGCAAATGTCACCATGTTTGATTCATGAGGCTCATTTGTCCCATTTCAAGGACATCCACAACAATATATCACATGTGCCTCCCTAATTAACCCGTTATTTGCAATATTCCACTGGGGAAAGTATGCTTAATTGTATCCTTATTTTGGAAAACTAAATCCTATGCTCTGAACATATTTGAAATATTTTATCTCTGAATCTTGGCTCATAAGTTTGGAATATTTTGCACTATTTCCATTATCTCATTTTTGTCACTCTTACTCCAAGAAATTTTCCAATCCACTTTTGCTCAGTAGATCATGTTCTTCAATTCATGTCATGTAATATTTTGCAGACCCATCTCAAGTGTAACTGATACACTCTCTTTACTACCTCAAATCTCTGCAAATCTCTGGGCATTTACTCCCCTCAATCTACTGATGATATAGATGATATAATTGCTAAGGGCTGTGGAAAATATGGCCCAAGTATTACCTAAAATTGGCCAGAGGTGAGGCTATTACACTCTGTATCTCACTTATTACTCTTTTCCCTTTTATGGTTTCCAAGAAATTATAATTCGACCTCTCTTTGTCTTTTTTCAGAGCTCTTATTTTCTAGCCAGAGTCTAGAGTCAGAGATGCTGTAAAAAAACCCTCTGCTCCACATTTCATTTCCTTACTCTTTGAAATATTTGTGTAACTATAGGCTGATGATTATTACCTTTATATATTCAACAAACACACAGATATGCTTATTAGTACTTCTTCATTATTATCTCATCTGCATATCAAACTCAACATATTTGAAATGGAGCTAATATTCAAAAAGTGCTTAGACCCTGGCCCACAATAAACAAATATTTGTTATGTAGAAATACATTTTGCATAATGGAGTATTTAAAAGTACGAGCTTTATAGTCAATCATGCCAGATTTGAATACTATATTTAATAAATATGAAATCATAATACTTGCTTCATGCTGTTAGTCTTCATGAAGATTATGTAAAATAGTTACCATACTGGACAGCATACAGAAATGCTTATATACAGGTTATTATCATTGTTAATAGCACTTAATCTTTTAATGTTTTATTTATTTTTGAGAGAGAGATAGAGACAGCTTTAGCAGGGGAGTGTCAGAGAGAAGGGAGTCACAGAATCCGAAGACAGGCTCCAAGCTCTGAGCTAGTTGTCAGCAGAGAGCCTGATATGGGGCTCGAACCCACAAACTGTGAGATATTGACCTGAGCCCAAGTCTGACACTTAACTGACTGAGCCACCCAGGAGTCCCAACACTTTAAAATAGACTGTATGTCCTATTTAATTTTTCTTCTACATGTCCATTAAACTATCCCCATTTTATCATTCTTACTAACAATGCTTTAGATCAAGCCCTTATCATTTATTGCTAGTATTGCTGAAATGTCCTTCTAATAAGGTCCTAACTATTCAAGCTCACATCTCAAAAAGTCCGTGAAAATATTCTTCTAAAATATCAAAATCAGTCATAATACTTCTCTTTTTAAATTTTATTCATGGTTTTGCATATATTTACTCAATACTTTTAAACTCCTTGGTAAAGCATTCAAGATTTTCTTCTACTTTAAGTTTACCTCTCTTCACTACTCCTCTTACTTTTGATACCACAATCATACTCAGTCACTTTTAGTACCCCTGGTGGATCATGTTCATTGTCATGTTTGGGCCTTTAGACATGAGGAACATCCTCTCTTGCCTTAAGTTTCACTTGGTTTGCATAGCACGTTATTTTCCTTCCCTCAACAATTTTTTTTATCCTTCCATCTCAATTCTTAACCCCTTTTCTATTCTTACATAGTACTCTGAGTATTTCCCTACTGTAACACATAATAACCTATATTTTAACTCTTAGTTCACTTGTTAGAAGTACAGAGAATATGATTGTCTTTGTATTCTTCATGTCCAGCCCAGTATCTGTTGTACTGTATAGCAATAAAAGTTATGGCAGAATATGATTAAAGTGATATTGAATCAAAGCATCATCAATTTTAATCTAAGATTTTGAAGGCAAGGATTATATATTATTGCCTTGTATTCTTTATGGCTTATAAATAATAATAATTTATTAATATTTCAACTTTTCCTTGTTGGTTTTAAATAATTTATTATTCCTTTGTCTTTACCAGGGTAATAAGTTCTAGCAGGTTGATGTATAGACCTGTGATGGCATTACAAACTTAGGAAGTAGATTTGACAGGAAAGTTCAGTCCATTTCTCTCAAGAATGTTATAATAATGCCTTCCAATATTTGTCTTTTTAAATTTTTTTAAAATGTTTTTTATTTATTTCTGAGAGAGAAACAGCATGAGCAGGGAACAGTCAGAGAGAGGGGGAGACACAGAATCTGAAACAGGCTCCAGGCTCTGAGCTAGCTGTTAGCACAGAGCCCAACATGGGGCTCGAACCCATGAACCGTGAAATCATGACCTGAGCTGAAGTCGGATGCTTAACTGACTGAGCCACCCAGGCTCCCCAATATTTGTCTTACTATCATTGATTCTCCTAACCACAAATAGTGCCACAGTGAACAGAACCCCCAAAAGTTTCTGAAAAGAACTGTTGGTCCTTGAGGAATTAAGTACATAGATAAATATACTCAAGAATTTAAATACACAGAAATTTGATTAGGTTTTTCAGAAAGCTTATTCTAACATCCTATCTAATTATTTCATATGAGTTTTTAATTGTGAGTATTAAAAGTGTTAAATAAAATATCCTTTAAAAAGTTCAATACATTTTATAAGTTAGTTTAACTGTAGCAATTTACTTGGTAAAAACCCCACAAATTTAAACTCGTCAAGCAGCCTTTGTTCTTTAAAGGAAGCAATTACCTTGTAAATATCGAAGGTCTCAGAGATGGCATTAATAGGGCTCCAAATGTGATTTTGTTCCTGTCCTCACTGCAGAAAATTAAATAATTTGGAGGCATATTTTAAGAACATATGTACCTATATGAATTTAAACGTCCCAAATTTTTACTATCTATAAGGGCCATGAAAATTATTCTGTCCATTATAAATATTCAAGACAGTCTCGAATGCAGGTGTTAGCAAACTATGATCCACATGTCAAATATGGTCCATTCCTTTCATTTTATAAAGTATACTGTACCACAGTCATACCCATTTCTTTGTATTATCAATGGCTGCTTTCTCACTAGGATGGGAGAGTTAAGTAGTTGCAGGGATTATACAACCATCAAAGCCTAAAATATTTACCATTTTTATTTAGAAAAAAATTGTTGATAGCTGCTGAAACTCTTACAATAAATTATATCTGATGAAATCATAAAATGTCTTCCCAAGCAACATTCAGCTAGTATAGATGTCCAAATATTTTGACAGGGACACACGTGTGGGTCCACACACATACACATATGTACATGTATACATAGTATTTTTTTAATCTGACCACATAGAAAAAATTTTTACCATGACAGTACAAATTGCCAGTGTCCTTTAACAACACTGAATAAGAGAGCCACATAAGATATTCAGGGACTGACCCATCATTTGATAAATGACTTATTAGGGCTGCCTTAGCTTATAAAATTATGAAACTCATATTTGATTAGTGAAAAAAACAGATAATTCAGCTCAAGAGTATGTTTTTAAAATAGAGGTTGGGTCAATTTACAAAGGGTAGTAAATGGAAAATGAAACAAAGGGAAATATTAGACCAAGATGCAGTAACACAGCTTGAAAACTGAATAGCAACAGTGGCTTTCAGCTTGAAAACCTTTTATTTATTTTTTATTTTTATTCATTTCTGAGAGACAGTGTGAGCAGAGAAGGGTAAGAGAGAGAGAGGGAGATACAGAATCTGAAACAGGCTCCAGGCTCTGAGCTAGCTGTCAGCACAGAGCCCCATGCAGGGTTTGAACCCATGAACTGTGAGATCAGGACCTGAGTCTAAGTCGGATGCTTAACCAACTGAGCCACGCAGGATCTCTGAAAATTAAAAAAAAACAAAAAAACAAAAAAACATGGATAATATCTATGCAATATGGAGTCTCAATAAACTGTATATCAGATAAGAAAGGACTATAATCCTTAAAAGGTTAAAAAAAAAATGGAGGTGAGTCCAACAATTTTTGCAGCTTACTTGCAAAGTTGTTGTTGTTGTTGTTGTTGTTTTAATTCTTGCACAGGAAAAACAAACAGTCTAGCCCAGCAGTTTTCATGAGTTATGAAATGAGACTGGGCTTTTATGAAGGTCAAGGCAGAGTACTGACAGAGAGAGGACTGCAGAGAGAGAACTCTGAAGACTTTGAAGAGTCCTATCTTAGTATTCAGCTGAATGCCTCATCAGCTCCCATATATAAAGTAACTACCCAAGGCTGAGAGGAAAACAAAAACAAACAAAAATATTAGAGAAAACTCCTTGCATTTACCAAAAGCAGTGACTGGGGGCTGTTCCCAGTACCCAGAGTAGAAACTCTCAAAACTTGTTAACATTGGATAAAGTATTCAGAGGGTTTAGTTTAATAAAAGACAAATAACTGTAGACCAAATACTGCTCTGGTCTTACCTCAAAAGGTTTAAAAGACAGAACCTAAAGGATCAGCCACAAGGTCCCAGAACAATTTTAAAAATATTTAAACAAATACAGCAATATTCACAATTCAACAAAGTAAAATTTGCAATATCTAATGACTAAATCAAAACAACAATAACGACTAAATAAAAACAACAATAACAGCAAGAAAATTATTAGCATGCACCATAAAAGCAAGGCTGTCAAATGCTAAGGGGAAAAATACCAATCATTTGAAAATGGCCTGACAATGAACATATGAGAATTAGTAGACAGAGACACAGAAGTAGTTGTTAAAACTGTTTTCCGTGATGGAAAAATAGAGAGAAGACTGCACATGTTAAATAGAGACATGGTAAATATAAATAGAAACCAAAACAATCCTTTAAAGATGAAAATTATAATGTCTGACATTAAAAATACTTTAAAGAGATTAATGCTGGTTAAATATTGCAGAAGCCAATTTCAATAAACTTAGAAGGCACTAGAAAACAAACTACAAAAAAAGAAAAACAAATAAATAAAACGCTGAAAAATAAGAGAACCAAAGTGAGAGAGATGTAGGACAGTACTGCAAAAAAAAAAAAAAGACTACATTTTTCCAGGTTTTATGAAACATAAAAATCTACTGACTCAAAAGTTAAGTCAATTACAAGCACAAGAACCATGAGGAAAACTAAACAAAGGAACATCAAAATCCAATTACTTAAAATCAGTGATAAAGAGAAAAGCTTACAGTTTTTCAGTATACAGGTCTTTTGCCTGCTTGATTCAATTTATTCCTAGGTATTTTATTCTTCTCTATGCAATTGTAAATGGAATTGTTTTCTTAATTTCTGTTTCTGATAGTTAGTTGTTTGTGTTTAGAAATGTATCATATTTCTATATATTGACTTTGCATTCTACAACTTTACTGTATTTGTTTAGTTTTAACATTGTTTTTCTTGAGTTTTTAGGGCTTTCTACATATATCATGTCATCTGCAACTAATGACAGTTTTAGTTTTTCCTTTTCAATATGTAGGCCTTTTATTTTGTTTTCTTGACTAATTGTTCTGGCTAGGATTTCCAACACTATGTTGAATAAAAGTGGTGAGATAGCATTGGTGTCTTGTTTCTGATCTTAAAAGGACAGTTTTCATCTTTCTACTGTTGAGTATTGTGTTAGGTGTAGGCTTGTGGTCTTTATTATGTTGAGGTATGTTCATTTTACATCTACTTTGTCAAGAGTTGTTAATCAAAATGTATGTTGAATTTTGTAGGAATATTTTTCTTGAACCTGTTGAGATGATCATATCATTTTTTATCCTTTTGTAAATGTGGTGTATTACATTGATTAATTTGCAGATGTTGAAATATATTTTGGTTCCCTGGAATAAATCCCACTTGTTTATGGTGCATAATCCTTTTTAAAGTATTGTTGAAATTGGTTTCCTAACATTTTGTTGAGGGTCTTTTTTCTTCAATGATCATCAGGGATATTGGACTGTAATTTTTTTTTTCTTGTGTTACCCTTGTTAGTTGCTGGTGTCAGTTGTGAAGTGTTTATAGGTGCTTTTTCTTTTTCTATTTTTTGTAAGAATTTGCAGATTACTATTTATTCTCTGAATTCTTAGTAGAATTCATCAGTGAGGCTTTCTGGTCCTGGACTTTTGCTTGTTGGGACATTTTGATTGGTGATTCAACCTTCTTGCTACTAAGTAAAGTTTGTTCAGATTTTCTGTTTCTTCATGATTTGGTATTGGAAGGTTATATGTTTCTAGGAATTTATCAACTTCTAAGTTATCTGATTTGTGGGCGCATAATTGTTCATGGAATTCTTTCTGTGTTCCTTTGTATTTCTGTGGTATCAGTTCGAACACCTCCTCTTTCATTTCTGATTTTATTTATTTGAATTCTTTCTTGGTGATTTTAGCTAAATGTTTGTCTTTTTTTTTTTTTTTTAACTTTACAAGAATGAGCTCTTGGTTTCATTGATCTTTCTAACAGGTCTCTTAGTATCTATTTTATTTATTTCTTTTTTTTAATTTTTTTTAATGTTTTATTTATTTCTAGGAGAGAGAGAGAGAGAGAGAGACAGCGTGAGAAGGGGAGGGTCAGAGAGAGAGGGAGTCACAGACTGAAACAGGCCAGGCTCCGAGCTGGCAGCAGCACAGAGCCCGACGCGGGGCTCGAACCCACCAACCACGAGATCAAGACCTAAGCGAAAGTCGGACGCTTAACCGACTAAGCCACCCAGGCGCCCCTGGTATGTTGCATTTTAAGACTATGTGACACTGATGAAAGAAATTGAAGAAGATACAAATATATGGAAATATATTATGTGCTCATGGATTAAAATAATGTTTTTAATTTTTTAATGTGTTTTTTTTTTTTTTGAGAGAGAGAAAGAGACAGTGAGGAGGGGAGGTATGGAGAGAGGAGACAGAATCCAAAGCAGTTTCCAGGCTCTAGGCTGTTAGCACAGAGCCCAGCAGAGGGGTTTGAACTCACCCGAGCCATAGATCAGAACCTGAACTGAGGTCAGATGCCTAACTGACTAAACCACCAAGACCCCCCTTAAAAGAATGTTTTCAAAATATCCACATGCCCAAAACAATCTACAGATTCAATGCAATCCCTACCAAATGCCAATGGCATATTTCAGAAAAATGGAACAAACTAATCCACCCAAGATCAGATACTAGGTAGCTGGTACCTATGTGATTTAGATAGATCTATCATTTGATAGATTTTTATGTAAAACACTAAAGTATGATCCAAAAGAAAAAAAATTGACTAAATTTTTTAAATTTAATAAATTTTTGTTTGAGAAAGACTGTTAAAAAAAATAAAAAGACTAGAGAAGACTGGAAGAAAATATTTGTAAGTCACATATGTGAAAAAGACTTGTATCCAGACCATACAAAGAAAAAATATATCTGAAAACTCAACAACAAAACAAAACAAATGGACAAATAAAGTTGGCAAACACCTTATGCACACACTTTACCAAACAGAATACACAGATAGTTTATTAGTGCACAAAAAATATTCAACATCATCATTGGCCATTAAGAAAATGTAAATATGAACAACAATTAAATATAACTGCAAACCTACTTGACATAAATGATGAAAAAAAATGTTGACAATACCAAGTCCTTATGAAAGTATGGCACAACTGAGTTTCTCATATTTCTGGTGTAAATGGGAAATTATATAATTACACAGAAAATTGGTTTGATAATTTTTTTTGGATCACTAGTTTCTTATATGGTTTTTACTAACATATAACCTAGCTATTCTTCTCCTGGGTATTCTCCAAGAAAAATGGAAGCATATAATCAAAGAGGAAAATACCACTGTATAAGAATTACCATAGCAGCTGAATTTTAATAAACAAAAAGTTAAAGAAAATTCAAATAGATGAAAAAATAGTGGTACACATACAATAGAATATTACTTACCACGGAAAAAACTGACACTATTGATACATGCAACAACTTAGATGGATCTCAATAGCATTATGCTTGGTGGTAAAAGTTAACCTCAATAGGTTACATACTGTATTATTCCATTTTTAATATGACAAAATTACACTAATGAACAGATGAATATTTATTGAGTTAAAGTTGAGTAGAAGCTTGGTTTTTAAAGAAGAAATCCAAGCAATCTAAATTTCTCTGTGGTGACAGAGCAATAACGGATCCTCACTGTTGTGGTGCCTACCTGTGGTATAATTTCATAGCACTATACACTGAGTTTAAAAAAATAATAAATGCATTTAGTGGTGCCTGAGTACCTCAGTTGTTGGGTTATCCAACTCTTGATTTCAGCTCAGGTGATGGTTTCATGGTTCATGGGGTTGAGCCCTGCGGCTTATGGCCCCTCCTTCTCTCTCAAAATAAATGAATAAACTTAAAAATGCATTTAAAAACTGATAAAATATGAGTTTATGCACAATATTGTACCGAAGTCAATTTCTTGGTTATGATGAATGTATGATGGTTACATAAGTTATCATTACGGAAGATTGGCTAAGAGGTACATGGGAATTCTCTATACTGTTTTTCAGTTTCTAGTGAGTCTAAAATGATTTCAAAACATTAACTGGACTATAGATCTATACTTAACATTTCTTTCACTATAGTGCTCCATTATTTACAACATAGCACAAGTATCTTATTTTAAATCAGAAGCTCTATTGCTGACTTTTTCTTTTTAAGTATTTTTGTCTCCCACCACATAAGGCAAAACATGCTATTTCTTACACACATGCTTCTATTCAACAAAATCCTTGGTCTAGCATATTGCATTATTTATTTTTCTTCCACACAGTACTTTTAGATTCCCCTGAAATGTTGCTACAAATACACTTTCATCATTCCTGTTTAAATTTGAACATTCATGACAGTTCTACTCTTTTAAGTCATACTGAGTTAAACTCCAAGGCACATTAACCATAGGTTTCTATGACATCTCTAGAGTTTAAGACTTATCATTCTTTATTTATGTTGATTCCAATAGTTCAGTAAATTCCATTGCTGCAAGTCTAAGCCTAAGATGTCTTTGGCAGTAATTGATTCCAGAATCAAATGTCAGATTTATATTGATTATTACCATGAAACCCATCATGATCATTGTGACTCCTATAACATGTTGGTTAATTTCATGTGGCATATCATTCTAACCCAGAATAATGAGAACTGACAGCCTGTCTGGCTCAAAATGATTGTTTGATCTCCCAATAAGGTGAAAAATAACAGTTTTCACCACTGTAGCGAATTAGGTAATATGACAGAACCAAGGAGATTGGATTAAACCATGGCTATAGGTCAAAGTTAGAAATGGCTGCGAGAATGGTACATCATATGTTAAGACTTATTGAAATGTAACTAAAAATACACTAGAAAATAACTGTTTATTATTAGTTTCCAAGAAAATGCATATCATTGTTTTTTTTTTAATGTTATTTCATTATTGTATCCAAAGTTTTGCAGGTGGCTGAATAGGTGATTATCAAACTAGGTGTTTGTATTTATGTCCAACAAAGATAATGAACGAATTTTTAAGTGTAGGATTTTTAATGCAAATTAATAATATTAGGCATAAAATAAAAGAATGACTGATGCCCAACAAATGCATTTTGGAGTTTAATCACCGATTGTAGTATAAAATAAAGCTTCAAAGACTGGCATTCTAACTTTTGAGAGATGCTAGCATAACTAAGCTCAGGCATAATGTCTTCTATGTAGGTCTATGTTCTCAAACAAAAAGAAAACTCGAGTCTCTGCCTGCCTGCCACACTTTTAGCATATGTTAAATTGTTTTGAAACTGTTTGTCTCTTATAGTTATTTGAGATTCCCTTGTGAGAAAGGGTTTTTGTGCTGTTTTGTTCAATGTTCACAGCATTTAACACAATTTCTGGGACAAAGCAAGTGCTGATACAATTTTTCTCTGAAGTAAATATGTATCTAGAACCTGCCAAAGCGAAGGAAAAAAGAAAATAATTGTGAAGTGACTAGAAAATGTAGCACTAAAATATAATGTAATACTAAAATAATGATTCCATGAGTAATTGAGAACCTTGGGAAGAGGGATACTAAAGATATTTACTAATTAGCACATGTAGTCTGGCTAGTCAAACAGATTGTATACATTGATACAATATACTGTTTTTTAGAATTATGTGTAATACAAGGGAAATAAAAACAAACAGAAGTCAAAATATGAAAAGGACTTTTACTTAAATACAAAGTTACTAATACATGCTATTTTTAACATTTGTATTTAACATCCAGTTAGCGAACATACAATATAATATTAGCTTCAGGTGTACAACACAGTGATTCAACACTTCCGTACACCTGGTACTCATCACAAGTGCATTCTTTAATCCCTATCTCCTATTTACCCATCCCCTCACGCTTCTCTCCTCTGGTAACCAGCAGTTTGTTCTCCACAGTTAAGAGTCCACTTGTTGGTTTGTCTCTCTCTCTCTCTTTTTTATTCTCTGTTGCTCATTTGTTATGTTTCTTAAATTCCACATATGATTGAAATCATATAGTATTTGTCTTTCTCTGCCTTATTTCTCTCAGCAGAAAGCTCTCTGATGTTTACAGCAGCATTATCTGCAATAGTCAAATTACGGAAACAGCCCATGGAATATTACTCAACCACAAAAAACAATGAAAATTTGGCATTTACAACAACATGCATGGAGCTAGAGAATATTATGCTAAGCAAAATAAGTCAGTCAGAGAAATACATCTTCTTTAAGGTATAAAAACTGGAAGAGAATGCCTTTTACTCTGATAATGAAAATAAGTTAAATAACTTTAAAAAAATCATAAGTTTTGAGCCCCTGAGACATCTGAGGTCATAAGATAACCATGCTTTCCAAAGTTTGATAAACCCTTCCATGAAGACTAGGCATAAAATGAACTAATATTAAATTTTTTTACTCAATGAAACCCATGATGCTTTGTGGTGAGAAGTATTCTGTAATATTTTAATTTAGTCTCATTATTTAAATGGGCCTATGCCTCTTGGCTGTGACCTTTACTAATGCTTTAGCTTCCTATTCCCAAGATTACATGGAACTAGAATGGGGAAAATGTTATTTTCTCCAGTAGAATAAGCTCTTCTACCCTAAAGAGTAGGCCTTTGTTATGAAGGTACTTAGGAGTATCTCATAAATATTATCTCTCCCCTTCTTGTAACAGAAGAAATGTTTTTCATTTTTGTGTTTTTCAGATTTTTCGTTGTTTTAAGAACAGAATTGACAATTTCCAAGTTTGTTACATGTTGGAGCGAAAACTTTCTTCTTTCTTCTTTTTCTTTATTTATTGAATCAGAGTCGTGGGTTATAGCACAGATGAATAATATTGTAAATTATATTTAAATTACACTTATTTACAATATTATTATTGTACATAATTTTTATGCCAATAATTGAGTATATTTTCTTTTTTCTTTTTGTCAAGCCATTACTGTAGAGTTTAAGTCCATCTCAAATATCGTTGGTCTTAGTATGAGTATTTTTGCTATAATTACCTTAAGTGCAAAATAGACCTCAAATACGTACAGAGATGAATGGGCACTGTCTTAGGTTTAGTGTGAGGACTAGAATGCCAGACCTCTATATGCCTGTTCCTCAGATTTAAGCATGCCTGAATCATAGGGGTGACTCATGCAGCATTCTTATTCTTTCCTTTGGAATAGATTACAATTGCTTGTCACTCAATGTAGAAAATGGATAATTTTGATTCTCCTACTTCCTTCTTAGTCATAGGCCCTGTGCATCTGTACCCCAGAGATGGGAATTTCTCTTTTGTTTCTCATAAATGGCAATTAATTTCTGTTCTTCTACTTATTACCAAGTCTAGCAGAGCAGACTTTCTGTTCCTCCCATAATAACAGCCTATGTCTCCCTGCTTCAGTGAATGTTCAGAGATCCAAGCTGCTTTCCCAACCCTGTCCCACCAGCAGCTATACTTTACTTTGTAGCAGAGAAAGATTAGTTCACTGGTGACATTCCTGCCTAGAAGTCACCAGTTCCTAATATTAATATGTAATCTAAAATGCTTCTAGTGACCTTAAGATTATCTAGTTTCCTTTCAAATCTTGGCAGGCCCTACATTCATGCATCAGGGGAGGCTGGTGCCTATCAAGTTTCTAGCCCAACTCCTAATTAGACATACATAAAACCTCATGCTAAAAGCCTAATTACCACAGTTTTTATTACTTGGTAACCATGTTTCACTTTCAACCAAGTTTTTAAGGCATGCTGAAAAAAAGGAAGAGCCAATGCAAACATTAACAATATACACTGACATGACAGGTATAAGAATTATTGTAAACATAATTTAAAATATCAACCATTAATATGTTAAAAGTTTTAATAAAAAACTATACCATACAAGAATATGTAGGTAATCAAAACAAAAAGATGTGAGCTCTTTTTTAAAATTCTTAATGTTTTTATTTATTTCTGATAGAGAGAGAGAGAGACAGTGTGAGCAGGGGAGGGTCAGAGAGCAAGGGAGACACAGAATCTGAAACAGGCTCCAGGCTCTGAGCTGAAAGTCAGCACAGACCCCGACATGTGGCTCAAACCAATGAATTGTGAGATCATGACCTGAGCTGTAGTCGGACACTTAAATAACTGAGCCACCCAGGTGCCCCAAGATATGAACTCTTAAAAGCCAAAACAGTGTAATAAAATAAAACCAGATAAATAAAAATTTTAAATGTTTATTTATTTATTTTGAGAGTGAGAGAGAGAGAAAGGGGGAAGGATAAAAAGAATCCCAAGCAGGCTTCAAGCTCAGTGTGGAACTTGGCATGAGACTTGATCCCATGACCACAAGATTGTGACTGAGCTGAAATCAGAGCTGGATCTTCATCTGATCTAGCCACCCAGGCACCCCTAGGTAAATAACATTCTTATGAAATCATTTTAAAAGAAGGAAGAATGTATTTGATGGAGCCATTAATAAATTGGACAGGCCAAGGGAAGAATTAGAGAGCTTGGAGATAGGTTAATAGAAGTTTTCGAAATTGAAACTCAGAAAGGAAAAATGAAAACAAAACCACAGCAGAATAAAATATCTAAAAACTGAGGTACAATTTCAAAAGCTTCGCATACTCATAGTTTAAATTCCAGGAAAGAGAGAATGGAGAAGAAATACTAGAAGTAATAATGGTTAAGAGTTTTCCAAAGTTAATTATAGGTATCAAATTGCAAGTGTACTAAGGTCAAAGGACACTGAGTAGACTAAGTACCAGGACACACATACACACACACACACACACACACACAAACACACACACACACACACACACACCCCAAAACAAAAACCCTTCATTAGGAATATCACAATCAAACTGCAGAAAACCAAGACAAAGGGAACGTCTTGAAAAAAAGCAAGAGAGGTGAAAAACCACCCCACCTATATAGAAAAAAGGATAAGTGCATCATCGACTTTGTGTCAAAAATCCATGCAAGCTTTAAAGAGTTGGGGTGCCTGGGTGTCTCAGTCATTTGGGCGTCCGACTTTGGCTCAGGTTATGATCTCATGATTCATGGGTTCGGGCCCGCGTCGGGCTCTATGTTGACGCTAGCTCAGAGACGAGCCTGCTTCGGATTCTGTGTCTCCCTCTCTGACCCTGCCCTGCTCACACCGTGTGTGTTTCTCTCTTTCTCTCTCTCAGAAATAAATAAAGCATTTAAAAAAATCTTTTAAAAAAATCCATGCAAGCAAGAAGGGAGTATAATGAAACGTTTTAAGTGTTGAAAGAAAACCCACCAATTTAGAATGTGATGTTCATAAAAATTATTTTTCAGAAATAAAGAATAAATACTTTTTTTCAGTCAGGTGGTGGGAGAAACTTGACATTCAAGTCCAGAAGGTCATACTGAAAAAACGTTTGTTTTTTTTTTTTGAAATTTCTATGGAAAGGGAAAATTATATATATCAGAAATTTGTATCTGAATTAAGAAAAAAAGATGACTGAGTGGCTCATTTGGTTAAACATCTGACTCTTGACTTTGGCTTAGGTCATGATTTCACAGTACATGAGATTGAGTCCTGCATTGGGCTCCATGATGAGTATCGAGTTTGATCAAGATTCTCTCTTTCTCCTTTTTCTCCCCATCTCTCACTCATGCTCTCTTTCTCAAATTAATAAATAATTTTTAAATATAAAGAAAAAAGTATTGAAGAATAAGCAAAGATAAATATTTTATTTCTCTTATTCTTTTTTTATTTTTTTATACTTTTTTAAATGTTTTTTTTATTTATTTCTAGGAGAGAGCGAGAGACAGCGTGAGCAGGGGAGGGTCAGAGAGAGAGGGAGTCACAGACTGAAACAGGCTCCAGGCTCTGAGCTGGCAGTCAGCACAGAGCCCGACGCGGGGCTCGAACCCACGAACCGTGAGATCATGACCTAAGCGAAAGTCGGACGCTTAACCGACTAAGCCACCCAGGCGCCCCTCTCTTATTCTTAATTTATCTAAATATAACTGCTTAGGAAGAAATGATAAAACTATATTGGGTGTTTGTAGTAAATGTGTAATGCATATATGTTAATAAATGAAATAAATAATGACAATATCACAAGGGACATAAGGATGAAATTACTTTGCTACAGAGTACTTCCACTACATGAGAAGTAGCACTGTGTTATTTTAGGATAAACTTAGAGAAGTTAAAAAATGTATATAGCAAAATCCTCACCAACAATTACAAATAGTAAAACATACACAAAATTGGTTTTTTCAAAGAAGGGATTATTGGAATCATAAATTCTTCTATGAAAGTCAAAGCAAGGAGGAAAAATGAGTAGAATTAAAATAAACTGGGAAATTAATTTTAAAAATAGTTACAAACATGGTAGATATTAACCCAAATATAGTAATTATCATTTTAAATGTGATATAGACACATTGACTAAATGCATAGATTGTCAAAGAGGATAAAAATCAAGACCTGACTATATCTCTTGTGTAAAAAATTCTCTTTAATTATAAAGACTCAAGTTTAGGAAAAAGTAAAAGTATGGAGAAAGACATAAAATGCTAACACTAATCAAAGAAAAGCTAAAGTTTCTTTGACTTAAGAACAAGGACAATTATGGGGATTAACATAATTACATTAGGATAAAGGGATCAGTTCTTCAAAAAGTAATAACTATCTTCAATACACATGCACCTAACAACAGAATTTTAAAATTCATGAGACAAAACTGATAGAACTACAAACAGAAAAGACAAATCTGCTATTATAATAGGAAATTTCAAAACTCTAGTTTCATTAATTGTTAAATCAAGCAGCCAGAAACTTATTTAGAACATAGTTGACTTGAATATACTTAACAGAATCAAGTTAATCTAACAGACATATATAGAATACTGCAAAAGATGTAAAATACACATTCTTCTAAAGCTTATATGTAACATTCATCAAGATAGAATGTATTTGGGGCCAATAGCGTACTTAATAATTTCAAAGTGAATCATACAAAATCTTTTCTCAGATCCCAGTGAATTTAAGTAGAATCAAAAACAGATTACTAGAAAATCCTCACATATATAGATATTAAACTATACACTTGTAATGATACATAGATTAAAGAAGAAATCAGGGGTGCCTCGGTGGCTCAGTCAGTTAAACGTCCAGTTTCGGCTCAGGTCATGATCTCACAGTTCATGGGTTCGAGCCCTTTGTCAGGCTCTGCTGACAGCTAGCTCAGAGCCTGGAGCCTGCTTCAGATTCTGTGTCTCCCTCTCTCTCTGCCTGTCCACTGCTTGTACTCTTTCTCTTTCAAAAACAAATAATAAATATTTAAATAAACTGTACACCTAACAATATTCTTAATGTTATGAAACTAGATACTTCTCTCTTTATTTTTTCTTCCTTAAATAGTTTATTGTCAAGTTGGTTTACATATAACACCCAGTGCTCATCCTAACAAGTGCCCTCCTCAATGCCCATTATCCCCTTCCCCTCTCCCTGACCCCCGTCAGCCTTCAGTTTTTTTCTAAGCATTCAAGCGTCTCTCATGGTTTGCCCCCCTCCCTCTCTCCAGCCATTTTACCCCTTCTTCTCCCGCTTTGTCCTCCATTACCTTCCTCCTAATTCACCTATATGTGAAAACACGTGGTATTTGTCCTTCTCTGCCTGACTTATTTTGCTCAGCATACAACCCTCTAGTTCTATCCATGTAGCTACAAATGGCCAGATTTCATTATTTCTTATTGCCATGTAGTATTCCATTGTATAGATGAACCACATATTTTTGATCCCTTTGGTAAATTCCGAGCAGTGCTACTGCTGGGTCACAGGGGATTTCTATTATTCTCTTAAGATCAGAAAAAAGAGAAGAATATATTCTCTTATGAATTCTATTTGACATCGTAGTGGATATTGCAGTTGTGCAATAAAATAATAAAAGAAAATATAGCATACATCAATTGGAAAAGAAGAAATAAAACTCTCTTTATTTGTATATAACATGATTGTCTATGTAAAAAAATTATAAAAATATTATGGTACTAGTGAAAGAATAGACCTATATGTCAACAGGACAAAATACAGAGACCAGAAGAAGACTCATACAATTATAGTTAACATACTTTTGACAAAGGAATAAAGACAATGAAGTGGAGAAATGATGGACATTACAATAAGTGGTGTTCAGACAAAGATGTTCATAAGCAGAAAGAAAGAAAGAAAGAAAGAAAGAAAGAAAGAAAGAAAGAAAGAAAGAAAGAAAGAGAACAGAAGTACAAAAGAAAAAATGACCTGGATACTAACCTTACAACTTTCATAAAAATTAGCTTAAAATGGATCACAGACTAAAATATACAACATAAAATTCTACAACATAAGAGATAGTCCATGTGACCTTGAGTTTAATAATCAATTTTTAGATATTATATTAAACCATGATCCATAAAAGACAAAAATGATAATTTGAGCTTGAATAAAATTTAAGAACCATAAGGCTAAATACAGATCTCTCAACAGAATCATGGCAAGCCAGAAGGAGAGGCATCGTATAGTCAATGTGTTGAATTAGAAAAATCTGCAGCTAAGAATAGTCTATCCAGCAAGCCTATCATTCATTATAGGAGAGAAGTTTCTCAGACAAGTAAAAACTAAAGAAGTTCATGACCAACTAAACCATTCCTGTAAGAAATATTAAAGGAAACTCTTTAAGTGGAAAGGAGAGACGAAAAGCGACAAAGACAAGAAAGAAATAAAGAAAATCTACATAAACAATGACAAAATAAGTTTAAAAATGGCAATAATGACATATTCATCATAATTACTTTGAATATAAATGGACTAAACACTCCCATCAAAGACATGGGGTGTCAGAATGGATTTTAAAAAGCAAAAGCAAAAACAAAAGCTGTCTATAGGCAGCAAGGAGAGACTCCTTTTAGACCTAAAGACACTTTCATATTAAAAGTGATGGAATGGAGAAATGTTTACATTACAATTTACATCAAAAGAAAGCCAGAGAAGCAATACTTATATCAGACAAACTAGATTTTAAACAAAAGACTATAAAAAGAGATGGGAAAGGGCACTATATCATAATTAAGGAGACTATCCAACACAAAGATTTAATTGTAAGTATTTATGCTCCCAACATGAAAGCACAAAAATATAAAAACAGTTAATAACATATATAAAGGAACTCATTGGTAATAACATAGTAATAATAGGGGTCTTTAACACCCCACTTACATCAATGGACAGATCTTCTAAGCCAAAAATCAAGAAAGAAATAATGGCTTTGAATGACACACTGAACTAGATGGACTTAATAGATATATTCAGAACATTACATACTAATGCAGAAAATATACTTTTTTTTCCAGAATGTCTGGCACATTCTCCAGAACTGATCACATACTAGGTAACAAAACAGTCCTCAGCAAGTATAAAAAAGAGACCATGCACCTTTCCTGACACAACATGAAATCAAGGACAAAAAAACATTGGGAAAGACCACAAATACATAGGGATTAAACGACATGCTACTAAAAAATGAATTGACCAGCAAGGAAATCAAAGAAAAAAAATAAAAATAAACAAATAAATGAATAGACAAATAAAAATGAAAATATTGTGATCTAAAACATTTGAGATGCAGCAAAAGTGGTCCTAAGAGGGGTATGTAAGGCAATGCAGGTCTACCTCAAGAAATAAGAAAAATATCAAATAAACAGCCTACCTTTACATCTAGAGGAGCTAGAGAAAGAACAAACAAAGCCTCAATCCAATGGAAGATTAGATATAATAAAGATTAGAGCAGAAATAAATGTATAGAGCTACAAATAAAAAAAAAATAGATCAATGAAACCAGGAGCTGGTTCTTTAAAAAAGTAATAAAATTGACAAAACCTTAGCCAGACTTACCAAAAAAGAAAAGAAAAATGACCCAAATAAATAAAACCAAAAATAAGAGAAGAGAAATAAATACCAATACCATAGAAATGCAATTATAAGAGATTATGAAAAACTATATGCCAACAAACTGGACACCCTAGAAGACATGGATACATTCCTAGAAAGAAATAATCTACCCAAACTGAAACAGCAAGTAATTGAGAACTTGAATATTCAGACTAATAACCAGAAAATAAATTGAATCACAAATCAAAAAATCTCCAACAAACAGAAGTCCAGAGCCAGAGAGCTTCACAGGTGAATTATATCTAACATTCAAAGAAGAGTTCGGGGTGCCTGGGTGGCTCAGTTGGTTAAGTGTCTGCCTTTGGCTCAGGTCATGATCTCATGGTTTGTGAGTTCGAGCCCTGTTTCGGGCTCTGTGCTGACAGCTAGCTCAGAGCCTGGAGCTTGTTTCAGATTCTGTATCTCCCTCTCTCTCTGACCCTACCCTGCTCATGCTGTCTCTCTCACTGTGTCTCAGAAATAAATAAAAGATTAAAAAAATTTTAAAGAAGAGTTATTACCTATTTTTCTCAAACTATTCCCCCAAAAGTATAGAAATGAAAGGAAAACCTCCAAATTTATTTTATGAGGTCAGCATTACAAAGATACCAAAATCAGACAGACTCCACTAAAAACAACATAGGCCAATATCCCTGATGAATATGGATTCCAAAATTCTGGGAAAAAAACACTACAAATAGAATCAAACAGTACTTTATTAAATGGATCATTCACTACCATCAGGTTGCATTTATTCCTGGGCTGCAAGTGTGCTTCAATATTTACTAAACAAGCAACACGATATACCACAGTAATAAAAGAAAGGACAAGAGCCATGTGGTCCTTTCAATAGATAGAGAGAAAAAAAAATATTTGGCACAGTACAATATTCATTCTTAATAAAACTCTCAACAAACTAGAATTAGAGGGAACAGATCTCAACATAAACCCACAGCTGTAATCACTATCAATGGGGAAAAAACAAGAGCTTTTCCTCTTTGGTCAGGAAAAGACAGAGCTATCCACTTTCACCACTGTTATTAAACATAGTACTGGAAGTCATAGTCACAGCAGTCAAACAAAGAAAAATAAAAGGCATTCAAGTTAGCAAGGAAGAAGTCAAACTTTTACTATTTGCAGATGACATGATATTCTATATAGAAAACCCGAAAGATTGCACCATTTTTTTAGAATTATTACATGAATTCAGCAAATTCACAGGCTACAAGATCAACATACAGTCATCTGTTGCATCTTAACATATCAATAATTAAATGGCAGGAAGAGAAATCAGGGAATCAATCTGATGTACAATTGCACCAAGAAACATTAGATACCTAGAAATAAACCTATCTTAAGAAGTAAAAGGGATACAGAAATGCTGAGGCATAGGAGCACATGTACCCCAATGTTCATAGCAGCACTCTCCACAATAGCTAAAACATGGAAAGAGCCTAAGTGTCCATCAACAGATGAATGGATCAAGAAGATGTGGTGTATCTATACCATGGAATACTACATGGCAATGAGAAACAATGAAATCTGGCCATGTGTAGCAACGTGGATGGACCTTGAGGGTGTTATGCTGAGCGAAATAAGTCAGGCAGAGAAGGACAAATATCATATGTTTGCACGTATAGGAGGATTAGGAGGAACCTGACGGAGGACCAAGGGGGAGAAGAAGGGCGGAAATGGTGGGGGAAAGGGAGAGAGGCAAACCATGAGAGACTCTTGAATGCTGACAAAAACTGAGGACTGATGGATGTGGTGGGGAGGAGGGATGGGCATGGAGGAGGACACTTGTGGGGATGAGCACTGAGTGTTATGTGGAAACTAATTTGCCAATAAACTATTTGTAAAAACAAAACAAAACAAAAAAGAAGTAAAAGATCAGTACTCTTAAAACTATAAAACACTGATAAAAGAAATAAAAAGTTACATAAAGAACTAGAAAGGCATTCCATACTCATAAATTGGAAGAGCAAACATTGTTAAAATGTCTATACTACTCAAAACGATCTAGCCATTTAATACAATCCACATCAAAATGCTATCAGCACTTTTCACAGAGCTACAACAAACAATATTAAAAATTGTATGGAACAACAAAAGACCCCAAGTAGCCAAAACATCCTGGAAGAAGAAAAAACAAACCTGGAGACATAACAATTCCAGACTTGATATTACAAAGCTGTGGTAGTCAGACACTAAGGTACTGGCACCAAAACAGAAACATAGATCAATGGAACAAAATGGAAAACCCAGAAATGAACCACATCTATATGGTCAACTAATCTTCAACAAATAAAGAAAGATTATCCAAATGAGAAAAGACAGTGTATTGAACGAATTGTGTTGGGAAAACTGGATAGCTACATGCAGAAGAATGAAATTAGACCACTTTCTTACATTATACACAAAAATAAATTCAAAATGGATGAAATATCTAAATGTGACATAGGAAACCATTAAAATCCTAGAGGAGAACACAGGCAAAAAGTAACCTTTTTGACATTGGCCATAGGAAACTCTTGATATATCTCCTGAGGAAAGAGAAACAAAAGTAAAAACACACCATTTGGACTCCATTAGGATAAAAATCTTCTGCACAATGAAGGAAACAATCAGAAAAACTAAAAGGTAACCTTCGGAATGAGAGAAAATATTGGCAAATGATACATCTGGCAAAGGGTTAGTATCCAAAATCTATAAAGAATTTATCAAACTCAACACTCAAAAAACAAATAATACAGTAAGAAATAGACATAAGACATGAATAGACATTTTTCCAAAGAAGACATCTAGAAAGCCAACACCCTATGAAAATATATTCACTCTAACTGATAATCATGGAAATACTAATCAAAGCCACCATGAAATATGACTTTACATATGTCAGGATGGCTAGGATTAACAACAGGAAACAACTGGTATTGGCGAAGATAAGGAGAAAGGGGAATCCTCTTATACGGTTGTTGGAAATGCCAACAGTATGGAGGATCCTCAAAAAATTAAAAATAGAACTACCCTATGACCCAGCAATGGCACTAGTAGGAATTCATCCAAAGAATTCAAAAATCCCGAATTGAAGGAGCACATACACCTCAATGTTTATGGCAGCATTATCAACGATAGCCAAATTATAGAAAGAACGCAAATGTCCATTGACTAATGAATGAATAAGGAAGATGTGGTGTATAAATACAAAAGGAAATATTACTCAGCCATAAAAATAATGAAATCTAGGAGTATCTGGGTGTCTCAGTGGGTTAAACCTCTGATTTCAGCTGAGGTCAATCCCACAGTTTGTGAGTTCAAGCCCCATATTGGACTCTCTGCTGTCAGCACAGAGGCCACTTGGGATCATCTATCTTCCTATCTTCTTCACAAGTTTCTCTCTTGCTGTCTCTCAAAATTAAATAAAAGTTTTTTTAAAGAATGAAATCATGCCATTTGCAATAGCATGGATGGAGCTACAAGCAAAATTAGTCAAAGTAAGAAACACACCATAGGATTTCACTTGTATGTGGAATTTAAGAAATAAAATAAATTAACATGGGGGGGTGAAGAAAGGCCAATGAGAAAAAAAGACTTAACAGAGAAAAAACATGGTTTCTCCAAATGAGTGATATGTATTAAGGAGGGCACTTGTGATTAGCATGAATTGTTGTAAGTGATGATCACTAAATCTACAACCTGAAGCTCATTTTACACTATATGTTAATCAGTTGGAATTTAATAAAAACTTTGAAAGAAAAAAATAATTAAAATATGCTCAGTGATAGGGGCACCTGGGTAGCTAAGTCGGTTAAGTGTCTGTCTTTGGCTCAGGCCATGATCTCATGGTCCATGAGTTGGAGCCCCATGTCGGGCTCAGTGCTGAAAGCTCAGAGCCTGGAGCCTGCTCCGGATTCTGTCTCCCTCTCTCTCTGCCCCTACCCTGCTCAATCTCTTTCTCTCTCTCTCTCTCAAAAATAAACATTAAAAAAAAAAAAAAGAAGAAATACTGGAACTAATGCTATTAAAAACAAACAAACAAATAAATTTTACAAATGTGCTCTGTGAAAGACACTATTAAGAGACTCAAAGAAGAATCTACTTACATGGTGCCATTATTTTAAATTTGGAAAATACATAAATATATACAAAAATTATTTCTTTTTAATTTCCAGAAGACTGTATCTCTCATTTCCCTCCACTAGTTTTCCCAGTTCCCCACCCTCTTCCTTCTTGCAACCATTAATGTATTTTCTGTATTTTTAGATCTGATTCTGCTTTTTGTGTTTCTTTCCTCATTTTTTTTCAGATTCCACACATAAGTGAAATCATATGATATTTGTATATCTCTGACTTATATCATTTAGTTTAATATACTCTAGGTCCATCAATGTCACAGATTAAAAGATATCCATTTTATGACTGCAAATATTCAATTGCCTACACACACACACACACACACACACATGTATATGTATGTATATATATATATAGATATAGAGAGAGAGGGACACTCACGAACATACTTACTACACCCTTTTTATCCATTCATCTATCAGTAGGGATACTTATGTTGCTTCATCTATTAGTGGACATTCATGTTGCTTCTATATCTTGGCTATTTTAAATAATGCTGGAACACACAAGTATCTAAACAAATTAGTGTTTTCACAGAGAATTCACAAAACTCAATAATTAAGTGAATACATGTAAATCATGGACAAAGTACCTGAACAGATACCTCACCAAAGAATATATACAATAAATATAGTGTATGCAACTAAGCATATGAAAAGATGCTCAACATCACTGATGTTAGGAAATTTCAAATAAGAGCAATGAAATATAACTACACAGTTATTGAAATGGCTACACTGCATAACACCGTGAACACTCATAGATGGTGTGGATGAGAAACAACAGAAATTCTCATTTTTTTCTGCCAAAAATGTAAACTGTTACAGGTACTTGGAAGACAGTTTAGCAGTTTCTTAATAGTTAACTATAGCTTTATTATATGACAAACGATAACACTCCTACTTCTTACACAAATAGCAGGAAAAAATATGTCCATTCAAAAACTTGCAAACAATTCTTTATGTCAATTTTCTAATTACCAAAAACAAAACATAACAAAAGAAAACTGGAAGTAACTAAGATGAGCTTCAACAGGTGAGGGGATAAAGTAACAATGGGATAGAAATTCAATCAAATACTCTTTAGCAATAAAAACATGTATGCTAATAAACCATGAAAAGATATGGATGAATCTCAAATGCATATTGATGAGCCAAAGAAGCCAGTCTAAAGAAGCTACCTACTATATGATCCCAACTATATGGTAATCTGGAAAAGGCACAGCTGTAGACACTATGAATCAATAGATAAGTGGTTTCCAGATGTTTTGGGAATGGGAAAGATAGGGTTGAGTATGTAAAATATAGGATTATTGGGTGGTAAAATTATTCTGTGCAATACATGATGGTACATAATTTTGCTACTTAATACTTGTTAAAACCCATAGAACTTACAACACAGAGTGAACTTTATGTGTGAAAATTAAAACAAAAAATTCACTTAGGATATTGCAAGATCCCATGAAAGAATATAGACTATTATAAAACAATTTAACTCTATTACAAATATATGAAACAGTTTCACTGATGTGGATATAGGAGAAAGCTGCTGATCTTAAAATTTTGAAAATGAATGAAATATGCAAGACTAAAGGCAGAAGAAACTATACATAAGGATTGAATTCCAGTTAATAACTTTTCTCATCTTTGGAGGAATTGGTGAATGTTTTTATACCAGTATATCACTACAAGAGTAAAAGTTTATAGGCAACCTAGGAGAAGAGACTAGAATGATCACATAGAAGTGGAGTAGAATTAGAGATATTAGTATAAATTCGTGTCTAGCTTAGTAGAGCTATAGATGGTTTGATGTAGGAAAATATATAACTATGTATATATATTATATAACTATATTTATTTAATAAATATAACATTATATATTATATATTAATATTATATATTATATATTATTATATATTATATATTTATTATATATATTATATTTATATATGTAAATATATATAAATATATATTATATATTTATTATATATAATAATGTATATTATTATATATTTAATTAATAAATATATATTATATAATATATATACATGCACTTAGTTAGTATAGAAACATACATTATTTTTGTCAGTTGATATGCCCTAGAAACAATAATACTCCAGAAGCAAAGTACACATCTAGGCCAGATCTTGGTTTCAAGTATAATTCTCCAACAAAAGGAAACTGGAGCTGCTAGAGAAATGCCTAATTCTAGCACTAAACAGGAAATCTACTAGGTAATCCTGGAATATCTTGCAGTGCTAGAGAGTGACAAAAAACAAAACAAAAGGAAAATCAAACAAAAGAAATCAGTGATGATAGAAGTAAATAAAGAGCGATAAAGGAATCAATTGAGAGAGTTTCCAATCACAAAAACCTGGGAAATTTTGAACCATAAAATCAATAAGATGGTGTTAGAGTCTACCCCAAAGTATAAAATAAATATCTATGAGCCCACACCAATGCAATTAGATAATTGAATAAATAAATGGGGCAAGAGATGAGAGACTAATTATCCAAGGCAGAAAGTTTCCAAATAATTTATGTGGATATCTCATTATCAAGAGGTAGAGCATACTTCTCTATTGCTTAGGTCTGGGCTAAATATTGAACTCCTTTCAGACAGCACAGTATGAAAATTGGGGATGAAGGACATACAGCAAAGAAACTTTAAAACAGTATCTCAGGCAGTGATGAAGGTCAATATCAGTAGTGATCAGTCATGTTGGTAGTGTATATTCATGATACCACATGGTAAAAAAATGGCACTTTATCTCAGTGGTCTTTCTTACATAGCTGCAGTCTAATCATGAGATAAATATTCAATTATAATTGAGGGAATTTCTGCAAAACATTTGGCCAGTATTCTTCAGGACTTTCAAGTTTCCTGAAAATAAGAATGTCTGGGAAACTGTCACAGCCTCAAGTTTCTAAAGATATGTGTTGATTAAATGCAATATGGTATCTTGGATGGGATCCTGGAATAGAAAAAAATGACATTTACGTGAATATTAACAATTTATGCACAAGATGTGAACTTTATTTAATTATAAATATTGGTTTTGAGATATAACAAGTGTATCATATATTACAAAATTTTAAGTATAAGGGAAATAGTACAAAATTTATGGAAACTGCCTCTACTCTCTATAATTTGTATACATTTAATTTATAGTAAATGTTAATAAAAATGAAGTTGAAATATATATTTTTCAGATGTAAACAAAGATAATTTGTTTCTAGTAGACCTATACTACGTGAAACTTTAAGACTTGTGACAGTTTATAACAGGTATATTTATAAAATACCTACCATCAAGAGAAAAGGAGGATTTTTTATTTGGAATATTAAGATTCTTATAAGTGAAGTGATAATATTAGACAGTGATAAACTAAAGTTGCATATCCTTAAAGTTGAAAAGAAATCCTTAAAAATAACAAAAAGCAATATAGCTAAGATTAAATATAGGAGATAGAATAGCTTAATAACAAAACTTCTTTCATTTTAAAGAAGACAGAAGAAAAAGAAAATGGAAAGCATGCAATATCATGGCAAACATAAAACCAAGCTTACTAAGAATTATGTTAAATACAAATGAAATAAAACATTGAAATAAAAGCAGAGATCATGTAACACGATTAAAAAAGCAAGCTGAAGCTGTAGAAGAGATGTAATTTTGGTATATAGACACTATTAGGTTGAAATGAATAAATTGAGGGAAAAGTGTAACATCTGTTTACATTTATACTAGGTACAAGACAGCTAGTATGACTACGTTAATTACAAACAAACCAGAATTCAAAGTAAGCAATATTAACAGCCATAAAGAGGATCATTTTATAATGATAAAAGGGCCAATCCACCAAGAGTTCATAATATCTCTAAATGTAAATGTATCCAATTAAAAGTAATTCAAAATGCATCTAAGCAATCCTTATAGCACAGAAAAACTACCTTCTATTTTCTGTATCCTAAGTTATGGAATGATAGTAGAGAAATCATATAAATGGCACCATCCAGTTATGTCAGCATAAATGTTATTCAATAATAAATAATTTTCCATTATAGGGGCACATGGGTGGCTCAGTTAGTTAAGTGTCTGACTTCGGTTCAGGTCATGATCTCACAGTTTGTGGGTTTGAGCCCTGCTCAGGCTCTGTGATGACAGCTAGCTCAGAGCCTGGAGCCTGTCTTTGGATTCTGTATCTCTCTCTCTCTGACCCTCCCCTGCTCATGCTGTCTCTCTCTGACTCTCAAAAATAAATAAAAAAACATAAAAAATAGATAAATAATTTCCTTCATAATTTATCAAGTTAATATGATAAGATTGGATTTATTGAGGTATAATTTACATATCATTCATCAATTTTAAGTGTATAAATTGATGACTTTTGATAAAAATCTATATGCCTACAATTTGAGTGTAAACATACCACTCATTGTTCTTAAATTATGTCATATCCAGACAATTTTTTGACATTAAAATGTGCCTATTCATAACTATTAATTCACATTGTCTTTTACAAATTTTAGATTATGGAAGCTTATAAAATAAAAGTGTACCTCATTCTACTCCCATTTCTGTCCCAGAGTTATCTTTTGAAAACTATTGATTTCTTTACATATTCTTAAGGTAAACAATATTGAATTACACACACACACACACACACACACACACACACACATATGTACTTTGCTCTATTGGCACTAAATACATGCAAATTCCTAAAGAGTGACATTGAATCTCTCATTTATATTTTTTCTATATTTTCATAGACTGAACACTTATTTTCCCCTATTTTTCTCTGTCAAAAACAAAACCCAGTTTGGTTTAGTTTTCATTTCTATACACCAAGGAAGCGCAGTGTGTTTAACTACATGAGAGTATTTAATGATTTTCTTATATTTGTCTCTTTACTTTCTAAATTACTCTGCTTTCTATAATTTTCTTTTCATAATTCTTTGTATTCCCCAAACCTACAAATATGGGCAAGGTAAACGCTTGTTAAATAAATATTAACTAACATGTAAGAGTATGTTCTGACTATTTATTTGCTATAAAAAGTGATTGGACTTTATAGCTGAGAGCTCCTAAAAACATGACTAATTTAGCATTCTTTACTTTGTAAAAATAAATATCACAGATATGTTAGCACACTCTCAAGTAAATTAATGAAGACTTACAAACATACTTATTTATATCTCAATTCCACAAATGTATTTATAGAGTATCTCTAACCAAATTTTTTTTAAATTTTTAATGTTTTATTTATTTCTGAGAGAGAGAAAGAGACAGCATGATCAGGGGGAGGTCAGAGAGAGAGGGAGACACATAATCTGAAACAGCCTCCAGGCTCTGAGCTAGCTGTCAGCACAGAGCCTGATGCGGGGCTCAAACTCGTGAACCATGATATCATGACCTGAGACGAAGTTGGACACTTAACCGACTGAGCCACCCAGGCTCCCCTCTCCAACCAAAGTTTTAAAACATGAAAAATATGTGAGATAATCCCACAAAAGGGGCTTATTTTGGTGGTTATTAAACATTAGCCTATTATAAAAAATGCAATGCATTTTAGAAAAGTAAAATGAAAATTGGAAAAAAGATTACTGTCAGGTAAGACTTAGGTGGGAAAAATTATAGGAAGAAAGTTGAGTGAGGTATAAACATGTAAGAAGTCACAGGGACATTTCAGAAAAGCTGCACACTGGAAAGGGAGAAAGCTTATTTGTAAAAGTATCAATAATGGGTAACTTTTATGTCACTAAAAAAAATACTCAAATTTTTTTTGTAGAAATGAGAAACACATAATATGTGGAGAGATTAAAAGCTGGTTTCAGAATTAACACTGAGGAGTTGTGACATGATTCTAGAGAAAACATTTTTATGTGTTGAAGTGTGGTTTTGCCATGGTAAAACATGAAAAAAAAAAACAAAAAACCAAAACCCTGAGAATTAGAGAAGTTAATGAATTCTTTGCCACTACCTGAAAATACTGTACATTGGTTTATATTAAAATTGCTATTTCTTTATGAGAAATGGCCATTGCAAATAGAGATTCACAAGATTTAATCCTGTGTACTGAAGTGTTGTTAAGAGAAAGACTCTATTAAGTAGATTGGGCAGTCTCATTATTAGTCAATGTATTTGCAATTGGGTGGGGGGAAAATGACCCATTTGTAGTGAGAGTAACAGAAATTAACCCTGTAAACAATCTAGAGATAAGCACCAAATGAACAGAAAAAAGTAATCAATCATTTTAACATTATTTCTCTTCTTCAGCTATAGAAATTCAGAATGAGTTTATAGTACATGCTATAGTTATACTGACAAAAGCAAAGTATGAGACAAAGGGATAAATTTGATAGAAGAAAATCTGTTGGAAGTACAGATTTTCTTCCACCTTGTAGTTCCACAGTCCATTAAGTTTAAATCCTGAACAAATTCCAGAATTTAATATTTGTTATTTCTGCACAGTCTTTTTAAGCTATATCACACATTACATTTAGAATGCTTTCAATTTGGATGTAATTGGTTTACATAAACGTAGATTAGCATATAGAATTGTAAGTTTCTTTTCAATTAGTTGATGAAGCCTCTGTTCTCATTTCTTTGTATTCCACAGCTGGATTGCAATTTGACTTAAAATTTTAAATTTACATGTACAGGACATAATTAAAACATGAATGAGAGACTGTTGCAATCATACCAATTTAACCAGTTGTGTAGATTTTCTTATAATTTAGTATTAGAGATATTTAGAAAAACACTTCTTTTGGTGGCAAAATATAGTTAGTCTATAAGATAGATTATACAGCAAACAGCTGTCTTCAGATTCCATGTATAAGTAAATTTTACATGAAAATTTCTTATACAAGACAGTTCTGAATGGGTTCTCAGGAATTTAATTTACAATTTTCAAAGAACAGGGTATTTGAGTTGTCCTTCAAATTTTCCATCTTCCTAAAGTAAAAATTAGTCTACTATTTCAACTGACTCTAAACCAAGGAGCTGTTCGTAAAGATGAGACCAGGCCCTTCCTTTCCGATACTTACTTCTAGCGGATCTAGTTGAAAGAATAATAAGAATTTTGCCATTCTTAAAATATATATCCTATATTATAAGATGAAGCATTTCTAGAAAGTGAATGAAACTGATAAAGGGAATTTATTGTGAAACACAACAGTAATTAATCAACACAGATTATTCACATGCTTACAGAGATTTGGAAAATAAAAGGCTCCTCTAATGGTCTGTGCTTATGGTATGATTTCTGAGTTTATTTCTTTCATGTGCTAACATTAATACTAATTATACAGATATAAGTTTTATCATTCTCTTTGCAGCCCATCTACTTCAACACTCAGAGTAACTGCATTAAAGTTTTCTCCATCACAGGAAACTATGCATTAGTGAATCAAACCATTTCTTAATGAGGCTTTAATTTTTAATTAAATTTTTTTCCTATTTGGTAATTTACTGTCAGTTGCATAAGAAGAAGCAATCTTAAAATGTTGCTTTAGAATAATAAGCTGAAGCAATTATTCAATGTATCAAAATTATAATTCTGAAAATGAATTTGCTGATATCTCTGTCATCTGGATCACTGATGTTTCAAATTCTTTGTTACATGAATAATTTCCCACCTACACTAATTACCATAATTTTACTCTCTAGAATATCAATTTATTAGATTTTACAAGTTCTTATATACTTTGTATGCATATTTAATTGTAAATGTGGGACACATGTTTGCCAGCCTGTGACAAATGTCCAGCATTGTATAACAGCTTACAATCTGATGGTAAAGTTTGTATCCAAGGTGAGACACTGTCATAATCTCTTTGACCTTGCTCCCTTCAGTGGCAGAAGACCAAGACCTCAGATGTGAGAGTGGAGAGTCTGTCAAAAGTGATGCTCATTTTGCTTTGCATTCATATTGAGATGTGATAATGAAACATGGAGTAAGAAATTTTTACATACTTATGGTCACAATCCATTAGATTTCTAAAGTATTAGTCTCAGTGTACAAAAGGCTGAATAAAATATTGTTTTGCACTTCATGATACATGGTTGGCTAATGCTAACCTAAATTATAATCCAAGCATTATATTATTCTATTATGAAACAGTCTCAAGGTTATGAGGATCTAAAGAAAATAGAAAAAAAAATTGGGGCGCCTGGGTGGCTTAGTCGGTTAAGCGTCCGACTTTCGCTTAGGTCATAATTTCACGGTTCGTGGGTTCGAGCCCCGCGTCGGGCTCTGTGCTGACAGCCAGCTCAGAGCCTGGAACCTGCTTCGGATTCTCTCCGAAGAGAATTTCTACCTCTCTCTCTGACCCTCCCCTGCTCGCGCTGTCTCTCTCTCTCCTAGAAATAAGTAAAACATTAAAAAAAATAAAGAAAATAGAAAAATAACATCAAAAGATATATAAAATATGGTTCTCACTGTGGAACTTTTCCTTTTGTTGAAACCATGTTATCAAAATGTTAAATACGAACTTACGTTGGAAATAACTTGATTTAATAGTAAATTGAATTTTAAAATTATGATGTAATCATACATTATGATGAATTTTATGTTAAAATTATGACGTAAAATAATGATTTTGATATTGAAAATAGTATTAAATGACAATATTAATGTATACATTAAAATACTTTTAAATGATGACTTCAAGAACTTAACAGGGTTATATTTAAAGAGAGACACTTGGTAATGGGGAATGACCATTTTTTTGAACCTTTTTAAGCATGGGTATTCTGCTTTAAATATGAAAATATATGTATATATTAAAATTTTTGATATATATAAGAAATTGAGATAATCTATATAATCTATAAACATTGCTAAACGTTTATATTATGTACATTTTTCTAAATTTAAATATTAGTTCATGCCTTATAACATAGTAAATTATGAATTCAAAAGCACAATCTAATAACCTGTCTTTTATTTTATCATGGGAAAACTAAAATTTCATACTATAACACTGCCACCCAAAGTGGTATTTCAGTTTCCTAATATTTATTATTATTTTTAATAAGGAAGCTTGCTTATAAAAGTAAATTATAAAGGAATCATTTTCTATAAAATCTATTGTAACTATAACAATCAAAACAATTAGACAATTCTTAGTAGTGTGGATTTTTTATCCTCTTCATATTGCTTGCTATGTGAATGGAATGAAAGGAAATATTTTATATAAAATTGTATTAAAATTATTAAATAAATTATAATGTAAATAGGAGATATTTTAATGTAAAGGTTATTTTAAATTAGGGTTAATTTTAGTAAGAACATGTAATTTTATAGCATATTGAAAACAAAACTTTGAAAATCCAAAATAAGAGTTTTAATAATGGGTTTTAAATACTATAACATATAATGTGCTCAAAATCCCTTATATCAAAGCAAGCAGACCCAGACTCCTTTGAGATTGCTTGGCTCCTTGTTGCAACTTTCCAGTGAAATTTCCAATGACCATGAGCATTGGACGTTAATTTCTATTCAATATATTTTTGTTCCAATAAATCAACAGCCTTCGTTTGAAGGATATTTCATTATCCATGCAGATCAAAGTAAATTGTTGGACTACATCCAAATGTAACTTTCTATCACTCAGCAATTGTTTTGTGATGGTCATAGCTGTTTCATGGTTATTTTGATTTATGACTGGCTAGACATGCTTACTGTAATAAACTGTGAAAATTTCACCTCAAGTTATACATAGATGAGTTCTTACACTCAACATATGTTCTATAAATGGTTGTTTTATAGATTAATGAATATGGAGAACTCTTCATATTCTATTTGCCTTTGCATAGATTCTAAAAGTGACATAAAATATTCTACATACCTACTTACCATGATAAATGTCTTTGGAAATTTACCCTAATGTTTAAATGTTTTTTAAACATTATAACTTTGATAATAATGAAAGTTCTTTTTTACAAATATTAGTCATTTTTACTATTGTCATGCACTCATTCATTCAAAAGGTATTTGTGGAGTGTGCACCCTGCGTCAGGCTCTAAGAGCCAGGATTTTCTCTGTGAACAAGACAAAGATTCCTGCCTTCATGGGGCTTCGTCAGTGCCCACAGTGGCATCATTTCCATGGCCATCATCTTCATCATCATCTTCATCACCACGATCATCACCATCACACCTATGATCACCTTCATCATCGTCATCACTACCACCATGACCAGCGCCAACATTACTTACATCACCATCGTCCTTGTCACCACTGTCATTATCATCATCATTGCCATTATTAAGCTCACCATCCCCATCACCACTACATACAGTCACTATGACCATCATGACCATCACCCATCGTCACCAACATCCTCACCATAAAACCAGTGCCTTGCATGGTGCATGTGGAATTCACAAATCAACGTCAATCTTGTGATTCCATCTCTCTGAGGTTCACCTAACTCCCCACAAATGTCATTGATATCTTGCCTTTAATCAGATATTTTGGTTTTCATTTTATGGTTGGGAGCACCTTGAGTCCCATATAGGGTCACATGTCTCCCCTCAGAGGCCTATCTTCCTCCTCTGGGGGGGGGGGTGCAGGTGTGCTGGGAGGCCAGGCTCTCTCGGCCAGTCTCTTGACAACCTCACCCAGCTGCCCCAGACCCCGGCTGGCCTCCACCAGCTGGTCATCCCCAGTCCCAGAGCTTGGCGCTGCTGCCAGTCCTGCTCCAGGACCTGGGTCAGCCTCTGCAGCTGGCCACTCATGTCCCTCACAGCAGCCGCCAGCTTTACCAGGGCAGGTGGCTCACAAGCCATGGCCCTTACAGGTGGCATTGGAGCCACACATGGCTCAAGGGGGTCTGGGTTCCACCCAGGGGTTGGCCTCATGGCAAGATGGTCAGGAGGAGGTTGATCCAAGGGGTGGGCCATGGAAGACAGATGGAGGTCAGAGGTCACTGTGGGGTCAGAGGCTGAGTGTGGGGTCTGGGTGGGTGGTGGAGTTGGTTTGGGGCTCTGGTTACTCAGTGGTTTGAAATCCTCAGTGGACAGTGTGTCCATGCTTGGTCCTGGAGAAGGCCCAGGGTGGCTGGACTCTGAGGCTGGAAAAGGCACTAGGCTGGACATCTGAGAGAGATGAAGGGTTCCCATGGAGGTCAACCAGGAGTGTAGGCTGGTTTTTATAAACCACAAGAATTATAAAATAATTACAGACTGTAAAGAAAGCAAAGACACAAAAATGTTTTATCTCTGTTAACTAACTTCATTTTCTAAGTAAAATAAAGAGTTCAGTGATATTAAGTATGCTGCTGCTGCTGCTGCTACTACTAATGAGTAGGATTTAGGAATAAATAATCCAATTAAATTTTTTCCATGCTTATAAAGTCTTGAGAAGCATCAATGAAGAACAGGTTCATGTCTGATTATGAAATCAATGACAAGAAAATTGAGCCCAGGAAGCTATGGTGTATGGTCTCTTAATTCAAATGATCTATTTAAGTCTTGGAATTAGTAGCAGTAAAATAGCACTCTGAAAAGAAACACATCATCTCTAATCTCATCCAATCAGAGAGAACCCTTGGGTATTGAATATTAAGCATCTAATGTGGTCAAGGGGATTAAGGGTGAGGGTGCGTTGTAATATAACTCAATTTTTACACAATGTGCCCAAATCAGTGTTTTATATTATCTATTTATATATTTATATTTTATAAAAGCTTATGTAAAGGGCCCCTGGGTGGCTCAGTCAGTTAACCATGTAACTTCAACTCAAGTCATGACCTCATGGTTGATGGGTTCAGGCCCCAATTTGAGCTCATTGCTGACAGCTGAGAGCCTGGAGTCAGCCTTGGATTCTGTGTATCTCTATCTCTCTGCTCCTCCCCTTCTCATGCTCTGTCTCTCTCTCCTTCAAAAATAAACAAACATTAAAAAATATTTTATTTTATTTTTTTACCTGTTTCTTATCATGTTTTCTTTTCTTAAATAGCCTATTGTCAAGTTGCTTTTCACATAACACTCAGTGGTCATCCCAAGAAGTGCCCTCCTCCATGCCCATCACCTCTTTTCCCCTCTCTTCCACGTCCATCACCCCTCAGTTTGTTCTCAGTATTCAAGAGTCTCTCATGGCTTGCCTCCCTCCCTCTCCCCAACTATTCTCTCCCCTTCTTCTCCCACATAGTCCTCCATTAATTTCCTCCAAATCTACCTAAACATGAAAACATATGGTATCTGTCCTTCTCTGTCTGATTATTTCTCTCAGCCTAACAACTTCTAGTTCTATCCATGTTGCTACACATGGCAAGATTTCATTATTTCTCATTGCCATTGTATAGATAAACCACATCTTCTTGATCCATTTGCCAGTTGATGGACACTTAGGTTCTTTTCATGTTTTGACTATTGTTGATAGTGTTGCTATGAACATTGGGGTCCATGTGCCCCTATACATCAGCACTCCTGTATCCCTTGGGTAAATTCCTAGCAGTGCTATTGCTGGGTCATAGGGCAGTTGTACTGTTAAGTTTTTGAGGAATCTCCACACTGTTTTTCAGAAGGGCTGCACCAGCTTACATTCCCACCAAGAGTGTAGGAGGGTACCTGTTTCTCCACATCCTCACCAGCATCTATAGTCTCCTGATTTGTTCATTTTCGACACTGAGCCGCGTGAGGTGGTATCCCAGTGTGGTTTCGATCTCCATTTCCCTAATGATGAGTGACGCTGAGCATCATTTCATGTGTCTGCTGGCCATCTGGATGTCTTCTTTGGAGAAGTGTCTGTTCATGTCTTCTGCCCATTTCTTCACAGGATTGTTTGCTTGTTTGTTTGTTTGTTTGGGTGTGGAGTTTGGTGAGATTCTTAATAGATTTTGGATATTAGCCCTCTATCTAATATGTCATTTGCAACTACATTTTCCCATTTTGTCAGTTGCCTATTAGTTTTGTTGATTGTTTTCCTTGCCATGCAAAAGCTTTTTATCTTGATGAAGTCCCAATAGTTCCTTTTTGCTCTTGATTCCCTTGCCTTTTTAGATGTGTCAAGTAAGAAATTGCTGTGGTTGAGGTCAAGGAGGTTGTTTCCTACTTTCTCCTCTAGGGTTTTGATGGTTTCCTGTCTGACACTCAGGTCCTTTATCCATTTTGAGTTTACTTTTGTACATGATATGAGAAAGTGATCTAGTTTCATTCTTCTGCATGTTACTGTCCAGTTTCCCGGCACCATCTGTTAAAGAAGCTGTCTTTTTTCCATTGGATACTCTTTCCCGCTTTATCAAAGATTAATTGGCCGTACATTTGTGGGTCTAATACTGAGTTCTCTATTCTATTCCATTGGCCTATGTGTCTGTTATTTTTGTTGTTGTTGCTGTTGTTTTTGGTTTATTTTTGTTTTTGTTTTGCCAATACCATACTGTCTTGATGACTAGAGCTTTGTAGTAGAGGCTGATGTCTGGGATGGGGATGCCTCCCATTTTAGTTTGCTTCTTCAAAATTACTTTGGCTATTTGGGGTCTTTTGTGGTTCCACACAAATTTTAGTATTGTTTTTTTCTAGCTTTGAGAAGAATGCAGGTGCAATTTTAGTTGGGATTGCATTGAATGTGTAGATTGCTTTGGGTAGTATTGACATTTTAACAATATTTATTCTTCTGATCCATGAACATGGAATGATTTTTCATTTCTTTGTGTTTTCTTCAATTCCCTTCATAAGTTTTCTATAGTTTTCATCATACAAATCTTTTATATCTTTGGTTTGGTTTATTCCTATGTATTTTATGGTTTTTTGCGCAATTTTGAATGGAATCAGTTTCTAGATTTCTCTTTCTGTTACTTTATTATATTAAAATTTTTTTTAAACTTTATTTTATTTTGAGAGACAGAGAGCAAGCAGGGGAGGGGCAGCGAGAGAGGGAGACACAGATTCTGAAGCAGGCTCCAGGCTCTGTGCTGCTACAGAGCCTGATGTGAGGCTCTAACCCACACACTGTGAGATCATGACTAGAGTTGAAGATGGATGTTTAACCGACTGAACCACCCAGGCGCCCCACTGTTGCTTCATTATTGGTGTATAAAAATGCAACCGATTTTTGTATGTTGATTTTATGCCCTGCGACTTTGCTGAATTCATAGGTCAGTTCTAGTAGGCTTTCGGTGGAGTCTGTGAGGTTTTCTATGTAGAGTATCGTGTTGTCTGTGAAAAGTGAAAGTTTGACATTTCTTTGCCAATTCTGATGCCTTTTATTTCCTTTGTTGTCTGATTGCTGATGCTAGGACTTCCAGCACTATCATAAATGACAGTGGTGAGTGGATACATCCTTGTGCTGACAGCTAGGTCAGAGCCTGGAGACTGTCTTCAGATTCTGTATCTCCCTCTCTCTCTCTGACCCTCCCTTACTCATCCTGTCTGTCTCTCTCACTCTCTCTCAAAAAATAAATAAAAGGTTATAAAAAATACTTCTCGAGGGTCTTTATTAAGAAGGGATGCTGTATTTTGTCAAATGCTTTTTCTTCATCTATCGACAGGATCATATGGTTTTTATCTTTTCTTTTGTTGGTATGATGTATCACATTGATTGATTTGTGAATATTGAACCAACCCTGTAACCCAGGAATGAATCCCCCCTGATCATGGTGGATAATTCTTTTTATGTGCCGTTGGATTCGATTTGCCTGTATCTTGTTGAGGATTTTTGCATCTGTATTCATCCAGATTATTGGCATATAGTTCTCTTTCTCTCTCTCTCTCTCTTTCTGTCTCTCTGCTGGGTTTCTGTCTGGCTTGGGAATCAAAGTGATGCTGGCTTCATAAAATGAGTCTGGAAGTTTTCCTTCAATTTTTATTTTTTGGAGTAGCTTTAGAGAATGGGTATTAACTCTGATTTAAATGACTGGTAGAATTCCCCAGGGAAGCCATCTGGCCCAGGGATATTATTTGTTGGGCAATTTTTGATAACTGATTCAATTTCTACACTAGTAATGGGTCTGTTCAGATTTTCTATCTCTTCCCGTGTGAATCTGGGTATTGAGTATGTGTTTAGGAATTTGTCCATTTCTTCTAAGTTGTCCAGTTTGTTGGCATATAATTTTTCATACTATTCCCTGATATTTGCTTGTATTTCTGAGGGATTGGTAGTAATGAGTCCATTTTCATTCATGATTTTGTCTATTTGAGTGCTCTCCCTTTTCTTTTTGAGAAGCCTGGCTAGAGGTTTGTCAATTTTGTTTATTTCTTCAAAAAATCAACTCTTGGTTTCATTGATCTGTTCAACTGTTTATTTGGATTCTATATTGTTTATTTCTGCCCTGATTTTTATTATTTCTCTCCTGCTTCTGAGTTTGGGGTTCTCTTGTTGCTCTCCTTCTAATTCCTTTAGGTGCACTGTTAGATTTTGTATTTGTGCTTTTTCTAATTTCTTGAAATAGGCATGGATTGCAAAGTACATTTCTGTTAGGAATGCCTTTGCTGCATCCCATAGGGTTTGGGTTGTTGTATTTTCACTTTTCCTTATTTCCATATTATTTTTTAAATTACTTCTCTAATTGCCTGATTAGCCCATTCATTCTTTAGTAGGGTGTTATTTAGCCTCCACGTTTTGGAGGTTTTCCAGACTTTTTCCTATGATTTTTTCAAGTTTTAAAGCATTGTGGTCTGAAAGTGTCCATGGTATGATCTCAATTATTTTATATTTATTGGGGGCTGCTTTAAGTCCCAGTATGTGATCTATCTTGGAGAATGTGCCATGCGCACTTGAGAAGAAAGTGAATTCCATGGCCTCAGGATGTAGAGTTCTAAATATAGCTGTCAAATCCATCTGGTCCAATGTGTCATTCAAGTCCATTGTTTCTTTCGTGATTTTCTGTCTAGTTGATCTATCCATTGCTGTGAGTAGAGTATTAAAATCCCCTGTTATTAGCAATTTCTTATCCATAAAATTGTTTCAGTTTGTGATTGTTTTAATGTATTTGGGTGCTTCCATATTGGGTGCATAGGCATTTATAACTGTTAGCTCTTTCTGATGGAAAGACCCTGTAATTATTATAGAATGCCCTTCTTCATTCCTTATTACTGCCTTTACTTTAAAGTTCAGTTTGTCTGATATAAGTATAGCTACTCCAGCTTCCTTTTGACTTCCAGTAGCCTGATAGATATTTCTGCATCCCCTTACTTTCAATCTGAATGTGTCTTCAGGTCTAAAATGAGTCTCTTGTAGACAGAAAATAGATGGATTTTGGTTTTTTATCCATTCTGCTACCCTATGTCTTTTAATTGGAGCATTTAGTCCATTTGCATTCAGTGTTATTATTGAAAAATATGGATTTAGAGTCATTGTGTTCTTTGTAGGATTCATGCTTGTGGTGGAGTCTCTGGTACCTTGTGTTCCTTGCAACATTTCCCTCATAGAGTCCCCCTTATGATTTCTTGTAGGGCTGGTTTACTGTGATGAATTCTTTCAATTTTTGTTTATTTGAAAAGACTTTTATCTCTCCTTCTATTCTAAATGACAAGCTTGCTGGTTGGAGGATTCTTGGCTGCATACTTTTTATGTTCATCACATTGAAGATTTCCTGCCATTCCTTTCTGTCCTGCCGTTTCAGTAGATAGGTCTGTAACTATTCTGATAGGTCTCCCTTTGTATGTCAAGGCCCTTTTATCCCTAACTTTCAGAATTCTCTCTTTGTCCTTATATTTTGCCAGTTTCACTATGATATGTTGTGCAGAAGATCAATTCAAGTTACGCCTGAGGGGAGTTCTCTGTGCCTCTTGGATTTTATTGTCTGTTTCCTTCTCCAGACTGGGGAAGTTCTCTACTATAATTTGTTCAAGGACTCCTTCAGTGTCTTTCTCTCTCTCTTCCTCTGCTGGAATTTCTATGATAAGGATATTGTTCCATTTGATTATATCACTCAGCTATCGAAATCTCCTTTAGTGTTCCTGAATCAGTTTATCTCTCTTTTTCTTGGCTTCCTCTTGTTCTATAATTGTGTCTTCTAGTTCACCTCTTTTCCTCTCTGCCTCTTTAATCCGTGCATTGGACACTTCCATTTTATTACGTACCTCATTTTTAGCATTTTAAAATTTAAGCTCCATAGTCTTTGTAGCAATAGCTTTTCTGATGTCTCCCATGCCTTTTTCAAGCCGAGCGATTAATTTCATGACTTGTTCTATATTCTTTTTCAGTTATGTTGCTTATATCTGTTTTGAGCAGTTCTTTAGCTGTCATTTCTTCCTGGAAGTTTGTTAGAGGAGAGTTCTTCCATTTTGGAAGAGAGTCATTTTGGCTAGCTTTCTGTCTCTTATTAGTTTTAAAAGCTTGTTATACTCTCTGCACTTGTGAGTACTGCTACATTAAAGAAGGATCATTGACTGTCCAGGGCCTGCCCATTCAGGAAGTGTTCTTTTAATGGTGTCTCTTGGTCTCTCTTCTTGAGACTTTGGTTAGTTTATTTCCCTGCTCATAGTGGTATTTGGGACTCTCCACCATGTGTACTTTGGCTTGCTTCTTGAGGTAGTCCTGAAAAGGAAAATAGACAAACAAACACACAGGGGAATGCATGCAAACACACAGACAAATCCAACAAAGAATCAAACCAAAAGGGAAAAATAAAAAGAAAAAAAAATGGGAAAACAGAGAAAAAAAAAAGAAAAGAAAAAAGAAAAAAACCCAAAAGACAAAGGACAGTCTAAAAGCATAAAACTAGAATTCCCAGCTACAAACAAAGAGCAAGGTGTATGCAATGCTGATGGAGGAGCATATACAAAGACAAAAATGACAGGGCGGGGAGGAAACGAAATAGGACAATGACCAGACAGAGAGGCTAAGAGACAAGAATTCATCTAGTATTAATCATAGCAGTGCATCTATGTTGGTCTTGCCCCGAGCTCCAATAAAAAATAAGCAGCTCCCTAGTGGTGATGGGCGTGGTTTGGTGTAGGCGGTCTTAGCCTCCACTGCTTCCCAGGGGTCCCCCCCGGTTGTTGTGGGGAGAAAAATGGAGTTACCCCAGTCTCTTCTCGAATCAAGTTTTGCAATCTCTCTTTTGGGTCTGATCTTCCTGTGCCATGGGCGTAGCCAAGGTGGGCCATGTTCCATGGCCCAAGCCAAGCCTCATGTCCAGATCTTAGTCTGTGTGCTTTATTGACATTACCCAAAATGTAAAACCACAGGCTGGGTCCTTCCCAGCCAGGAGAGCAGCAGAGCAGTTTCTCCTGGTGCCATCTGGGACCGGGGCACCCAGCCAATGGTAGCACCACAGCTTGAATCAGGATCACTCTCAGTCCCAAGCCAAGGTTTTTCTCTTCTCTGGGGATGGTTCTATGAGTAGATTCAGCTGCTCTTTCTTTTCCCCTTGAGTCACCGTGGCTCCCCACAAAGGGGGTTCGTTCCCCTCGCTCTTTGTCTCCGGGTACTGACCCATTTCTATTTTCCTCAGTTCTCACTCACGCGCCTATGAAGTTGTTTTCTCAGCAAACTCTGTCTTCTTGCCTCACAAACTCCTGTAGTTCATTGTCCTATGGCTTCAGGCCTTCTTGGTTTGAGAGATGAGGGCAAGTAGATCCCTACTTCTTTGCCATCTTCCTCCTATATTATCATGTTTTTTAAAAATATATTTTAAAAATCCTTTCATAAAATGCTAAAGTTGATGGGCCATACTGGGATGTCAATATATCTATAAATAGTTTTCCCTGACATTAAATTCTCTACTCATTCAGGATAAACTGAAGGAATAAAATTATATTTTCCTTTAATGCATTAATAATATTTAATAATAATTACTGCAATATGCCAAGGTTTGTTTTAAGTGTTGTTCATGCATTACTCCATTTAATTTTCACAAAGTCATCCTAGTTCTAGGAGTTAAACAACATTTTTATTATCAGCCCTTTCTTAAAATAGTTTCCTGATCTGTTATTTATTTCTTTTAATTTTATGTTTTAATGTTTTATTTATTTTTGAGTGAGAGATAGAGACAGCGTGAGCAGGGGAGGATCAGAGAGAGAGGGAGATACAGAATCTGAAGATAGGCTCCAGGCTCTGAGCTGTCAGCGCAGAGCCCCACGTGGGTGTTAAACCCACGAACCATGAGATCATGACCTGAACTGAAGTAGGACCCTTAGCCGAATAAGCCATCCAGGTGTCCCTGTTATTTATTTATTTAGCTTTCCAAGATAATATAACAAGTTATACAATAAGTTATAACTTACGATTTTATCTTATAAAACTTTTTAATTACTCTGGACATTCCTTTTATCTGCTAAAAAGTATTATTGCTATGATTATAATTTCAATACAGTCAGTATGTTTCCTAAATCCATGTCCTTAACCAAACTTTTCTCTTAAATAAAAAATAATATAAATCATAGTGCTTTTTCAAAAATAGAAACTATATAATTTAACTTATATGTAGTGTATTTTATTTTTCATCAATCCCATTCTTCCCTCCTATTTCTGTAATATTCACCCTTTATAAATCTTTCATTGTAGGCCACCTGAAATGTTTTTTTCATGTAAATTAACTTAGAATAATCTATAATAAATAAACATCGCAAATAATTTATTTTTCTTCTTACAATTAATTGTTTAATTACTGTTTAATTTCCCACTATATTAGATTGGCATTTTAAAAGCTTTCGCTGTTGTTTCAGGAATATTTGGGTAGGACAAGACAGAGGAAGGGAGACCACTAATAAGGCTACCGTGGTGATTAAGGTAGCTGATAGTGACATAAACTATTTTAGTGTGCTAGTGATAACACAAGAGTTGCAACTGTAAAGGAGGGTATGGATAACTTGATTGAGGTATCCTACATGGAGTGAGAGCACAATGGAATTGAAACAGGTGATAGGTCTACAGGCAGATGATAAATATTGTTTTGTGTTTGTGTGAAGCATCCAGGAACAGGTGACCACTCTGAAGGTGACACAAGATTGGAAGCCTGGAATGAAATTATGGATACATTTAGAATTAATAAAAGAAATGGTTGACATGTGAAGCTATACGCATGCCTTCTACTGGCAAGCAGATGGCCTCAAGAAGAAAAAGGTGGTTTTATAAAACTATGTTAGTGGCAGTAATATTTAAAATGTAGATAGAGGGAGAGATCTTAACTCGAGACAAAATACGAAGGAAAAATACAAAACCCTTTAACTAAATGTAACCAAGTATTTTCTTGATATAGGTTAAGGGTAGCAAATACTGAGGGAAGGAGAGGTCAGAGTGAGAAACATAAATCTTATATCTAATTAATAAATACACAAATGACTTTATAAGCAATGTTATATTTTATAGCATTTATTGCTTTATAAGCAATGTTATATTGATAGCATTATCAATACAACAGAGTTATTTGTCTACTGTCTATTAATGTATCATGAAAGGGAAACCGAAAAGATTCTCACTAACTTGGAAAATTATCTTGAATGGACTCATTCAAATAAAAGATAATTATGGAAGGCCAATGGAGGTTTCAAATTGCTATAAAGTCATATATTAAGACAACCAATGTTAAAATATGAGAGGCAAATGACCTCAATGAACAAAACTAAACATATTAGGTATCAAATATAAATACAAAGAGAAAAACACTAATATAGTCAGAAACTTGCATATTGATTTTTCAATAGACAACTCTCTGACACATGTTGCAAGACATGTAAAATTACAATATCCCCAAGTAATGGTTGAAAATTGTCTTGGCTGCATGATTATTTGAACTATATGTAGGAAATCTGATCTCTAAAAATATTGTGCCACATACAATAGATTTATATATATATATATATATGCGTATATATGTATATATACATATACATGTATACACACACACACACACACACACATATATATATATACTTTAAGGTGGAATTAATGAGAATTTATAAACTGAAATTTGAAGCAAAGCTTTAAAATGTTGATGAATGAATCCATCATAAGAATTCCATTTATAGCAATCATAAAAGCAATTTGTTGATGGAGGATTTACTTCAGGATAAATCTATTCCAAGAGTTGTTAATCAACATAATGTTTTTGGAAGCACCTATGTTTGAGACTATACTATTTGCAAAATGTCAAAATCTACTCTGTAGAATTGCTTGTGACAGGTTTATTTACAGATGCTATATGGAGCTATACAAATTTTCTTTTTAAATAAGTACTGATAAAATTGTTAAAACTTTATATATTAAATACAAGTTCTAATTTAAACTTTTTATGTAGAAAAATAAATACTGAAAATAATTTAAAGTAAAGATTAAAGGAAAGCAATTAAATGGAAGACAAGAAGAAATAATTAAATTTATTACATTTTTAATTAATAATTTTCATCTTCAAATAGAATTCTCAGACCAATTACTTACATAGAAGCAGAGAGGCAAATATATTTTCATCTTTGCATATGCAAATATAAACTATGCTAAATTTCAACTTTACCTTTCTTTCAACTTCAATTTTGAATTTATCTCAAATCTAGTGGTATAATTACAGTCTTTTTGAATTTGATGAAACTTGTTTTGTTGCCTAATATGTGATCTATTCTGGAGAATGCTTCATGTACAGTTGAAAAGAATGTGTATTCTGCTGTTTTAGGATGGAATGTTCTGAACATATCTTTTAAAACCACATAATCCAGCGTATCATACAATGCCACTGTTTTCTTGTTGACTTTCTGTTTGGATAATCTGTCCAGTGCTGTAAATGGAACATTAAAGTTTCCTATTATTATTGTATTGTTATTGATTAGTTCCTTTATGTTTGTTATTGTTTTGTGTTTTTGGGTTTTACATGTTGGGGCATAAATGTTGACAATTGTTAGATCTTTTTAGGGGTTTTCTTTTTTATTATATACTGTCCTTCTTTGTCTCTTTTGACAGAATTTTTAAAGTTTATTTTGCAGAATAATTATTGATAAATATGTATTTATTGTCATTTTGTTCCTGGCTTTGCAGTTGTTCTTGTAGTTTTTCCTCTCATCCTTCTCTTTATCTCTTTCATACTTTGCTAGCATTCTTGGGTGATATAATTGGATTTTGTTCTCTTTATTCTTTGCATATATATTACGGTTTTTGATTTGGGTTGTGTATATATAGCAGTATATATGAAATTGATGGTTGTTTAAGTTTGAACCCATTCTTTACTCCTCCCTCCAATATTTTAAGTATATGGTGTCATATTTTACATCTTTTTATTCTTTGAATCCCTTGACTAATTTTTGCAGAAATACTTATTTTTTTTTACTGCTTTTGTGATTCCCACTCTTCATACTGTCACTTATAGTCTTTTTTTTTTCCCACTCAAAGGGTTTCATTTAATATTTCTTATAGGGCTGATTTAGAAGTCATGAGTTCCGTTAGTTTTTTTTTCAGAAACCTTACATCTTTCTTTATGAATGATAGTTTTACTGGATAGAGTATTCTGGGCTGCAGATTTTTCTCTCTCAGCAGTTTGAATATATCATGTAAATTTTCTACTGAAAAATCAGCTCATAGCCTTATGTCTGATGGATTATTTTATTTCTTTGTTAAGGGTCTCACTGATGTCCTCCATTCTTTTCTCAAGCCCAGTAAGTATCTTTATGACCATTGATGTAAATTCTCCATCAGGCATATTACTTATATCCGTTTTGCTTAGGTCTCTAGCTGTGGTTTTACCCTATTCTTACATTTGGGACATATTCCTCTGTTTCCTCATTTTGTTTACCTCTCTGTGTCAGTTTCTGTGTGTTAGGAAAGTCAGCCATCTCTACTGATCTTGAAAGTAATGGTGTTATGAAGATGAGATCCTGAAGTACCCTCCAGTGTAGTGACTATTTTCCAGGACCCGGCACTTCAGGGACTGTCTCATATGTGTTTTGCCTATACCCTGTTGTTGTGTCCTGGCAGCTTTATCCTTCGGGCCAGTGCTCTGCAGAGTTTCTTTTTGCCTGTTGTGAGCAATGTCTGTTTTTTTGCCAGGGTGGAGTGCATTTTAACAAGGTGTGTGCTGGTCTGCTTGGAAAATGAGACCTGCTGCCACTCCTGCCAGATGGAAACCTTTTAAAACATGTGGGTTGTAGTTGTGGTGTTGGTAGGGTCTGTGCTGACATTCTGGGGAAAGGACCATAGCACCAGGACTAAGGCAAACATGACTAGAAAGGGAAGATCCACCAAAATATGGAGGTGGGAGCTTATCATAAGCAACTTAGGTAGTTAGTGTTGGTGCTGCTCTATTTCCTACAGGTAGCTGTGTGTTTATACTAGGGGATAGGGAGAGGAAATGGTGCCACCTAGCTCTGTTACTCCTGGAGTGGTCTCCCTGCAATCCCTGCCTCTCCAAGACATGCTCTGAGATGAGTAAATAACGCTCCCTTTTGTATGCTCCAGATGTTTTTCAAACTGCTGCTTCTATGCTATATCTGCTTGGGTTGTCTTGCTATCTCTTTAAGGGTGGGGACTCAGTTTCCAAATATCCTCTAGATTTCCCAGAGCAAAAGCTTCTGATTTTTAAAATTCCAAGGTTGAAGTCATGTTGGTTGTAAGAACTCATGAAATTCAGCCCCTATCACTTTCAAAGTCAAATATAATGGGGGTTTGTCTTTTCTGTGTGGACTTCCCATTGTGATAGTCTGTTACTTGCCCTTCTTTGTGCCACTGATTCATTCCTGACAGCAGCTGGCCATGGTTTATGTATATGTTGTCTATAAGAAACTCACTTTTAAATTTACTTTACAAGGTAAATGGATGAATATATGTGTGTGTATATATGTGTGTGTGTATGTATATATGTATATGAATGTGTGTATGTATATATGTGTGTATACCATATATTCATATACATATATTCATATTCATATATATACCATGCTAACAATAAACAAAATAAAATAGGAATAGCTATATTAATATAAGACAAAGCAAACTCAAACTAAGGAAAGTTGTCAAGAAAAAAGAGGGACACTACATAATGGTATGGGGCCAATTCTCCAATAAGAAATTAAAATTCTTAATGTGTATGTGTCTAGAAATAGAGCAAAAAAATGAGGTGGCAAAAACTGATACAATTACAAGGAGAAATTGGTGATTTTACCCAAATATTTAAAATATTTATTAGCCCTCTCTTAGAAATGAAGAGATCTAGCAGGCAGAAAATCAATAAGGACATAGTTGAACACAACACCATAATCAAATAATATAATGAATATCTAAAAACTACCTCATCCATTTAGAACATTTACCAAGATATAACACATCCTGGGCCAAAAAAAAAAAAAAAAAGCTAAAGAAATTTAAAGCAATAGAAGTTATACAATGTCTATTGTCAATTATGGGATTAAACTAGAAAGAAATAATAGAAAGACAACATACTTCTAAATGTGAGTCAAAGAAATCACCAAAGGAATTGAAAATATATGAGCTAAAAGAAAATGAATGTACAATTTATAAAAATTTGTAGAATTCTGCACAACCGGTGTTTACAGGGAAATATGTAGCATTGAATGAATAGAGTAGAAAAGACTTAAAATCAATAATCTAGGTTTCTATCTTAGAACTAGAAAAAGAAAGTACATTAAATCCAAGCTAAGCACAAGAAATTAAATAATAAAAAATTAAAGCAGAAATCAATGACATCAAAAACAGGAAATCAATAAAGAGAATCAATGAATCAAATGTTGGTTCTTAAAAAAAAAAATCAATAAAATGAAGGACTTAGTACTTTAGGGGTACCTGGCTGGCTTGGTTAGTTAAGTGCCCAACTCTTGATCTCAGTTCAAGTTTTGTTCTCATGGTCATGAGTTTAAGCCCCACATTGGGCTCTGGGCTCTGTGCTAGGTATGAAGCCTACTTTTAAAAGAAATGAGGAGCACCTCAGTGGCTCAGTTGGTTAAGCATATGACTCTTGATATCAACTCAGGTCATGATCTGATGGTTCATAAGATCAAGCCCCTTACTGTCGGCATGTCTGCACAGAGCCTGCTTGGGATTCTCTCTCTCTGACCCTCTCCCCCTGCTCATTCTCTCTGTCTCAAAATAAGTAAACTTTTTTAAAAAATGAAAGATTTTATAGCAAGACTAAAAAATAAAGACAGAAAAAAAGGAAAGGAGAGAGAGGATACAAATTACCAATATCAGAAATTAAAAAGAGGACATGAGCACAGGTTCTAAGGAAAGTGAAAGGATAATAAAGGAATACTATGAACAACTTTATGCCAGAAAAATTGATACCTTAGATGAAATTGACCTATTTATTGAAAGATACATCTGCCAAAATTCACAGAAGAAATAGGCAATCTGAATAAGATCATTTCTACTAAAGTAATTAAATCAGTAATTCATAACATACCCAAACTGAAAGCACCAACCCGAAAAGGTTTCACTGGTGAATTCCACCCAACACTTAAGAAATTATGTCAATTCTCCACAATCTCTTTCAGAAAATTTTTACAGAGGGAATACTTCTATCTTATTCAATGAGGTCAATATTATCCTAATGCACACACACAAATCAAGATAGTGCAAAAAACTGCAGATTATTAACTTTCATAAACACAGATGCAAAAATATTTAATCAGGTATTAGCAAATCAAGTCCAAAATAGGTAAAAAGAATTATATATCACAGCCAAATGGGACTTATCCCAGGTATACAAGGCTGAATCAACATTAAAAAATCAATTAATATAATTTATCGCACATCAACAGACCAAAAAATGATCGCGTAATCATTTTAAGAGATGCAAAAAAAGAAAACAGCATTGGCAAAATTCCAATGCTCAGTCATAATAAAAACTTTCAGAAAAGTAGGCATTCAATGGACTATCCACAACTTGATAAAGATTATTCTCAAAAAATCTAGAGCTAACATTATACTTAATAGTGGGATGCAAAACTTTTCCATTTAGATCAGTTACAAGACGAGAATCCTTCCCTCATCAATCGTTTTCACCATCTTACTGAAAGCCTATGATAAAACAATAAGGAAGAACAAAGGGGAAAATATATACATATAGGCAAGATGGATGTAAAACCGTCTTTGTTTGCAGATGACATGATCATCTATGTACAGAATATGTAAAAATCAACAAAGAAGATCCCGGAACTAATAAACAATTATAGCAAAGTTGCAGAGTAAAATATTAGTATCAATACGTTCTTATACGCCAAATAGAATTTGAAATTATTAACAACTATTTTTATATTAGCACCCACAAAAATGTAATATTCAGGTATAAAACTAACAAAATGTGTACAAGTTTCATATAAAGAAATCTACATGAAGACTAATGAAATGAGAGAATAAATAAATCAACATTCCATATTTAGAAGTAGTAATAGGCAATATTGTCAAGATACCAGTACTTTGCAAATTGTTGTATAGATATTTGTAACCTCAATCAAAATTGTTGCAACTTATTTTATATATATCAATAAATCATTCTAACGTCTATATTGGGGAGTCTAAAGAATAGCTGAAAAAGTATTGAAAAAGCAACAAAATTGAAGGACTGACACTACTCAACATTAAGACTTACCAAAAAGCTGATCAAGAGAGTGTGATATTTGTAGAGAAATAGAAATAAAGGGGCACCTAGGTGGCTCAGTTGGTTAAGTGGCCAACTTCAGCTCAGGTCATGATCTCATGGTTCGTGAATTCGAGCCCCATGAAGGGCTCTGTGCTGACAGGTCAGAGCCCCGGGCCTGCTTCAGATGTTGTCTCTCTCTCTATGCCATACCCCCACTCACACTATGTCTCTCTCTCTCTCAAAAATGAGTAACCGGTAAAAAAGTAAAAAAAAAAAAAAAAGTAATATCAGACAAATTGGACTTTAAATTAAGGACATTAACAAGGGATGAAGAAGGGCATTATATAATAATTACAGGGTCCATCCATCAGGAAGAAATAACAATTATAAATTTCTACGCACCGAATATGGGAGCACCTAAATATTTAAAGCAATTCATCACAAACAGAAACAACCTTATAAATAAGAATGTGCTAATAGCATGGGACTTCAATACTCTGCTTAGAGCAATGGATAGGTCAACCAGACATAAAATCACTAAAGAAACACTGGATTTGAATGACACAATGGACCAGATGTATCTGACAGATATATTTAGAACTCTGCATCCTGAGGCCAAGGAATTAACTTTTTTCTCAAGTGCACATGGCACATTCTCCAAGAAAGATCATATACTGGGACATAAAACAGCCCTCAATAAATATAAAAGGATTGAGATTATACCATGCACACTCTCGGATCATAATGCTTTGAAACTTGACATCAATCACAGTAAGGAGTCTGGAAAACCTCCAAAAACATGAAGGTTAAAGAACACCCCACTAAAGAATGAGTGGGCCAATCAGGCAATTAGAGAAGAAATTTAAAAATATATGAAAACAAATGAAAATGAAAATACAACAATGCAAACTCTATGGGATGCAGCAAAGGCGGTCCTAAGAGGAAAGTAAATTGCACTCCAGGCCTATTTCAAGAAATTTCAGAAAGCGCAAGTGCAAAATCTAACAAATTGCCTAAAGGAATTAGAGGCAGAGCAACAAGAGCACCCCAAACCCAGTAGAAGAAGAGAAATAGTAAAAATCAGAGCAGAAATAAACAACATGGAGACCAAAGAAACAATTGAACACTTCAATGATACTAAGAGTTGGTTCTTTGAAAAAATAAACAAAATTGATAAACCTCTAGCCAGGTTCTCCAAAAGAAAAGAGAGAGCACCGAAATAGACAAAATCATGAATGAAAATGGACTTATTACAACCAACCCCTCAGAAATACAAGCAATTATCAGGAAATACTATGAAAAATTATATGCCAATAAATTGGACAATTTAGAAGAAATGGACAAATTCCTAAACACACACTCACTACCAAAATTCACACGGGAAGAAATAGAAAATCTGAACAGACCCACAACGAGTGAAGAAATCGAATCAGTGATCAAAAATCTCCCAACAAATAAAAGCCCTGGACCTGATGGCTTCCCAGGGGAGTTCTACCAGATATTTAAAACAGAATTAATCCCAATTCTTCTCAAGCTATTCCAAAAAAAGAAATCGAAGGAAAAGTCCCAGACTCATTTTATGAAGCCCAGACTCATTTTATGAAGCCAGCATCACTCTGATTCCCAAGCCAGACAGAGATCCAGCCAAAGAAGAGAACTACAGGCCAATATCCTTGATGAATACGGATGCAAAAATCCTCAACAAGATCCTTGCAAATCGAATCCAGCAGCATACAAAATGAATCATCCACCAAGATCAAGTGCGATTCATTCCTGGGTTACAGGGCTGGTTCAACATTTGCAAATCAATCAATGGGATCTATCACACCAATAAAAGAAAAGATTAAAACCATATGATCCTGTCAATAGATGCAGAAAAAGCATTTGACAAAATACAGCATCCCTTCTTAATAAAGACTCTAGAGAAAGTCGGGATAGAAGGAACCTACTTAAACATCATCAAAGTCATCTATGAGAAGCCTTCAGCTAATATCATTCTCAACAGGGAAAAATTGAGAGCTTTTCCCCTGAGATCAGGAACACGACAGGAATGTCCACTCTCACCACTGCTGTTTAACATAGTGCTGGAAGTCCTAGCATCAGCCATCAGACAACAAAAGGAAATCAAAGGCATCAAAATCGGCAAAGAAGTAGTCAAACTTTCACTTTTCACAGATAACATGATACTCTACATAGAAAGCCCGACAGACTCCACCAGGAGCCTACTAGAACTGATCCAAGAATTCAGCCAAGTTGCAGGGTACAAAATCAACGTATAGAAATCGGTTGCATTTTTATACACCAACAATGAAGCAACAGAAAGTGAAATCAAGAAATTGATCCCATTTACAGTTGCACAAAAAGCCATAAAGTACCTTTGAGTTAACCTAACCAAGGATATAGGATGAAAACTATAGAAAACTTAGGAAGGAAATTGAAGAAGACACAAAGAAATGGAAAAACATTCCATACTCATGGATTAGAAGAATAAATATAGTTAAGATATCATTACTACCCAAAGCAGTCTTCACCTTCAATGCAATCCAAATCAAAATTGCACCAGCATACTTCTCAAAACTAGAACAAACTATCCTCAAATTTGTATGGAACCACAAAAGACCCTGAATAGCTAAAGTCATATTGAGGAAGAAAACCAAATAGGGAAGCATCACTATCCCACACTTTAGCCTCTACTACAAAGCTGTCATCATCAAGACAGTATGGTATTGGCACAAAAACAGACACATAGACCAATGGAATAGAATAGACAACTCAGAATTAGACCCACAAATGTACAGCCAACTAATCTTTGACAAAGCAGGAAAGAGTATCCAAAGTAAAAAAGACAGCCTCTTTAATAGATTTAATAGATGGAGAACTGGACAGCAATATGCAGAAGAATGAAACTAGATTATTTTCTCACACCATGAACAAAAATAAACTCAAAATGGATAAAGGACCTGAATGTGAGACAGGAAACCATCAAAACCCTAGAGGAGAAAGCAGGAAACATCCTCCTTGACCTCCACCACAGCAATTTCTTACTTGACACAATCCCAAAGGCAAAAGAATCAAGAGCAAAAATAAACTGTTGGAACCTCATCAAGATTAAAAGCTTCTGCACAGCAATGGAAATAATCCATAAAACTAATAGGCAACCATTGGAATGGGAAAAGATAGTTGCAAATGACATATCAGATACAGGGTTAATATCCAAAATCAGTAGGGAACTCACCAAATTCCACACCGGAAAAATAAACAACCCAACGAAGAAATGGGCAGAAGATATGAACAGACAGTTCTCCAAAGAGAATATCCAGATGGCCAACAGACACATGAAACGATGCTCAGCATCCCTCCTCATCAGGGAAATACAAATCAAAACCACACTGAGATACCACCTCACACCAGTCAGAGTAGCTAAAATGAGCAAATCAGAGAACTCTAGATGCTGACAAGGATGTGGAGAAACGGACCTACTATTTATAAGCTGAGTGATTTGGAACAAACCGGTTAACTTTACTAACCTCTGTTTCCTCCTCCAGAAAAAGAAGGTAACAAAGTCATAGCACGGTCGCCACCAGGGTTGTGTCCAATACTCTAGGTGAAGTGTCTAGCAAACTGCCTGATGTTATCATTGCTAAATAAATGTTACATTTTATTATACTATCAAAAAAATCAGAATTAGACAAATAGGTCAATAAACAGAATAGACGACTCAGAAATAGACTCACAGAAATATACTTAAGTGATCTTTTTTTTTTTAATGTTTTATTTATTTCTAGGAGAGAGAGAGAGACAGCGTGAGCAGGGGAGGGTCAGAGAGAGAGGGAGTCACAGACTGTAACAGGCTCCAGGCTCTGAGCTGGCAGTCAGCACAGAGCCCGACGCGGGTCTCAAACCCACGAACCGCGAGATCATGACCTAAGCGAAAGTCGGACGCTTAACCGACTAAGCCACCTAGGCGCCCCTTAAGTGATCTTTAACAAGTGAGCAAAAGAAATATATATGAGAAAAGAGGATAGTTTTTCCTTTCCTTTTTTTAAATGTTTATTTATATTTGAGAGAGATAGAGAGAGAGAGTCAGACAGAGAGACACACATAGAATCTGAAGCAGGTTCCAGGCTCTAAGCTCTCAGCACAGAGCCCGATGTGGGGCTTGAACCCACGAACTTCGAGATCATGAGCTGAGCCAAAGTTGGATGCTTAACCAGCTAAGCCACCCAGGCACCCAAGGATAGTTTTTTTCAACAAATGAAATAACTGAATGTCTACATTTTTAAAAAAAATCGATCTAGACACAAAACGTACACCTTAAAAAAGACTAACTCAAAAGATCATAGAGAAATGTAAAACTATAAAATCCTCGATGGTATATAGGATAAAGCTAGGTGATTCTGAGTATAATAATGCCTTTTCACATATACCACCAAAGATATAATCTGTGGAAGAAATAGTAATCTGGACTTCATTATAATTAAAAGCTTCATTATAATTAAAAAAAACAAAAACAAAACCAAGACCAGACTGATAGAAAACAGTTGCAAAGGACTGATTTAATGGAGGAGTCTTACCACAAAAATACAAAGAACTCTTAAAAGTCAATATTAAGAAAATTAAAACCCAATTAAAGGGCACAAAAAACCTTAACAGACACTTACCAAAGGTGTGCAGAAGGTGATAAATATATAAACAGATGCTGTACATATGACATCTGGAAATGCAGTTAAAACAATAATGATATACCATTCCACACTTTTTAGAATGACCAAAACTTGGAACACTGACAATACCAAAGATATGTGAAAATATGAAGTAACAGGATCTCATTCATTGATGGTGGGAATCCAAAATGGTACGTACAACCACTTGGAAGACAGTTTGACAGTTTCTTACAAAACTAAACATAATCTTCCCACATAATATAGCGGATACTGCTCCTTGGTATTACCAAAGGGGCTGAAATCTCATGTCCATACAAAAGCTTACAAAGAATGTTTATGATCAACCTTTTTTCATAATTGCCAAAATTATGAAGCAAACAAAGTGTGCTCATGTAGGCGTATGAATAAGTAAACTACAGTGCATCTAGACAACAGATTTTTATTCAGCACTAAATAGTAAGGAGCTATTAACATGAAAAGAAATGTAGGAAAATTAAATTCATGTTAACAAGTGAAAGAACCCAATATGAAAACACTATACGTTGTTATGACTGTAACTATATGGCATTCTGAAAAAGGCAAAACTATAGACACAATAAAAGGACCAAGGGTTGCCAAGGAGAAGGAACAAATGAATTGGCAGATTAGAGAGGATTTTAGGGCAGTGAAAATACTCTATATAATTTGATAATAATGAATGTATATCATTATACTTTTGTCCAAGCCCACGGAATGTACAGCAGCAGAAGTGAACCCTTAGGTAAACTATGAACTATGAACTATGAATGATTATTGTGTATCAATCTAAGTTTATTATTGATTTAGAAAAATGTGCTATTCTGGTGAGTTATCTTGATAATGGGGGAGCCTATGTAAGTGCAGGGGCAGTGAGTACATGTGAAAACTGCATATGTTCCCCTCATTTTATAATAAACTTAAAACTGCTCTATTAAATGAAGTATAAAAGAAAAGTCTGTTATTATACTGGATAATTTTTGTTGGTGAGAAATGCATATAAAACATAAGAGATACAACAACAAGACATACAAGATCTATACCTAAAAAATAAATATATGACATAAATATAAGAAATACATGCAAAATATATGTAGGAAATGTACCTAAACATTAAAAAAGCAAGTTAAATGATACATGAAGATATATTAGCTGTAAAGCAGTCAATATGAATTTGGTACAGCTCTATTACTATCAGCCCAATACATTGTGAGGCAAAACAAAAACAAAATAAAAATAATTGCTATTTATAAAGATGGTTGCTATGTAATAAACTTTTATGAAATTAAAATACATAACAATGTCAAAATAGTGGATCATTAAAGTATCAAATAAAATTAAATTGTGTATAGAACTATAAGTAAAAGAGCAATCTATAACATTAGGGGACTAAGGAGAAAAAAATATAACAAAGTAAAAAATAAAAGCAGATGAGCCTAAGTTTCAGACACACTCTTCATGGAGAAACTTTAAAAGATAATGAAAATCCTTAAGAATATATAAATAAGTGAAATATAAAAATAAATATCATGCTCTTGGATTAAAGAATAAATTCCATAAACTTATTATTTCTTTGTAAAAGATCTATAGATTCAATTCACTTTCAATTAAAACTATAAACTTACAAATGGTCTCACAGAATGGTAATAATTACAGGTTTAGGGATGTGGAGAGATACACATTTCTTATGACAAGTAACCAGGCATATCTTACGGCTCATGAGTTGTCCTTTCTTTTCCCCAAAATAGTTAGATAGCAGTAACTCCAAACAGCTTTTATATGACTTTAATATAAATTAGGAAGCAAGTGGCCTAGACAGAGACAACTTCAAAGCCAAGAGAGGGAGGGAGTGAAAATGAAAACAAAAATGGTAAAAGAATAAAGGTTTTTAGCATAAAACGTAGATATAATACCTTGAGGTTAGTAAAGATTTTATTTTTTTTTATTTTTAAATATTTTTATTTATTTCTAGGAGAGAGAGAGAGAGAGCGTGAGCAGGGGAGGGTCAGAGAGAGAGGGAGTCACAGACTGAAACAGGCTCCAGGCTCTGAGCTGGCAGTCAGCACAGAGCCCGATGCGGGGCTCGAACCCACGAGCTGAGAGATCATGACCTAAGCGAAAGTCGGACGCTCAACCGACTAAGCTACCCAGGCGCCCCAGTAAAGATTTTTTAAATATTACACAGAAAGTATTAATCAGTTTAAAGATTAAGATTAAAATTATCTTTTAAACTGTATTAAAACTAAAAATATCTATTCATCAAAAGAAACATGGGTAAAAAAGTGAACTTACACAGTGATAAAATATATTTGAAAATGCAACAATTAACATCTAGTAAGACACTCAATAGAAAAATGGATGATGCATTGAATAGGCACTTCACAAAAGAGAATTTGTAGTTATTTGATAGATGAAAATATATTTAACATCATTTGTTATCAAGAAAATGCAAATGTTCATGATGATACTGCATGTCAACCAATGAGGATAACATGAAAAGGCAATACAAATTTAGTTAGGATAAAGATAAACAGAATCCTCTGCTTTGCAGTATCTACTAAAGCTGAACTAATGTATACCTAGTAACCTAGTTCCCGTTCTTGGATATATGAGCAAAAATGTTTACAGATGATATACAAGAATGTTCATAGAAACATGATTCATAATTACTAAAATCTGGAAATTATCAAAATGTGCATTAATGCATAAGTGGATAAATTTTAGCATATTTATGTAATGTAATGATCTACAGCAATAAAAATCTTTAAATTTATAGAACAATATGGATTATATTCTATTAGTCTGCTTAAACTACCATATATAACAAAACCCTATAGACTGTTGTGGCTTAAACAACAAAAATTAACTTTCGTACATTTTTGGTGGCTGGAAAGTCCAAGGTAGAATTTCTGGCAGTGTTCTGTTTCTGGTGAGAGTGCTCCAATTGGCTTGTATATGACTGCCTTCTTGCTGTGTCCTTATATGGCAGAGAGAGGAGATACGAGTGAGTGAGCCAGTAAGCAAACTCTGTGGTTTCTCATTTATTCGTTTGTTTGTTTATATGTTTGACAGTAGTTGACACATATTATGTTGGTTTCAGTTATACAACAGTGATTCAAAAAGTTTCTACATTTTGCTATGCTCACCACAAGTGTAGCTGCCTTCTGTCACCATATAATGCTATTACAATATAATGTTATTAAAAAATACTGACTATATTCCCTACACTATGCTTTTTATTCCCATGAACTATTCATTTGTAATTTCTCTTTAATAAGAAGACTGATGCTACTGGTTAAGAGTTCCACACTCCTAACCTCACTTAATCTCAATTATTTCCTAAAGGCTCTATTTCCGAATACAGTCACATTGTAGGTTAGGTTTCAATATATGACTTTAGGGGAAAATATAAATATTTAGTTTGCCACATGGATGCATCTCACAAACTTAATAGTGAGTAACAGAAGCCAAATACAAGAGTATACACGGTATACAAATTCTACTGATATATACAAAATACATTTATGTACAAAATATGGCAAGAAATCTATGATAGAAATCAGGATAGTGTTTACCCTTGAGGAATGGGCTGCTGCTGACTGAATGGGAGCATTAGCTGTTTCTACAGCTGGTAATATCTGATTTCTTAATCTGGGTGCTGATTATACAAGTGTGTTTGGCCAGTGAAAGTTCATCAAGGTTACAGTTATTACTATATATTTTCTATATGTATTTACTTCAATAAAATGCTTATAAACCTTATTTCATGTGTTTAATCATATACGTAATATATATTTTAACTATTTTTTTTTAAATTTCAACACTAATTTATTGTTGAGAGACAGAGAGAGATGGGGCATGAGCAGGGGAGGGACAGATAGGGAGGGAGACACAGAATTTGAAGCAGGCTCCAGGCTCTGAGCTGTCAGCACAGAGCCCGATGCGGGGCTTCAACCCCCAAAACGTAAGATCATGACCTGAGCCAAAGTCAGATGTTTAACTGACTGAGCCACTCAGGTAACCCTAATTTATCCTATTTTTAAACCAGGTACATATAAGACTGCTCTTCAATAAACACAATATTTTTAAAATATGTAAAATGTAAAAATTGAGAATAGATGCAAAAGTGTTCCATTAGTTCTATTCTTTCTTTTTTTAATAGTTTATTGTCAAGTTGGTTTCCATATTTGCTTTTCTTTTTCAAGCTTGCTTTGGCTATTCAGGGTTTTTTGTGTTCCCATATAAATTTTACAATCGTTTGTTCTGCGTGACAAATGCTGTTGATATTTCGATAGGAATTGCATTAAATGTGTGGACACCATTAGGCAGTATGGATTTCTAACAATATTTGCTCTTCCAATTCACTGACATGCATGTTTTTCCATTTCTTTGAGTCTTCTTCAATTCTTTCATCAGTGTTTTAGAGTTTTCAAAATATAGGCCTTTCATCTCTTTGGTCAGGGTTTTTCCTAGGTATCTTATGGTTTTTGGTGCAACTGTTTATGGGATTGATTCCCTGATATCTCTTTCTGCTGCCTCATTTTTGATGTATAGAAATGCAATGGATTTCTGTACATTGATTTTGTATCCTATGAATTAACTTAATTTATCAGTTCCAGCTGTTTAGGGGTGAGTCTTTGGGTTTTCTATATAAAGTATTATGTCATCTGCAAATAGTGAAAGTTTGATTTTTTCCTTGCTGATTTGGATGCCTTTTATTTCTTTTTGTTATCTGCTGTGGCTAGGACTGCCAATGCTATGTTAAATAACAGTCACCAGAGTGGTTATCCTTTTCTTATTTCTGACAGTAGAGGAAAAGTTCTGTTTTTCCCCTTTGAGGATGATATTAGTTGTGGACTTGTCATAGATGTCCTTGATTATATTGAAATATGTTCCTTCCAGCCCTACTTTGTTAAGTGTTTTTATCATGAATAGATGTTTTACTTTATCAAATGATTTTTTTCTGCATCTATTGAAAGAATCACACTGTTCTTATCCTTTCTTTTATTAATGTGGTGTATTATGTTGATTGATTTGCAAATACTGAATCACACTTGCAGCCCAAAATCACACTTGCAGCCCAAAATCACACTTGACTGTGATGAATGATCTTTTAAATGTAGTGTTGGATTCTATTTGCTTGTAGTTTTTTGAGAATTTTTGCATTCATGTTCATGAGGCATATTGGCCTGTAGTTGTCATTTCTGGTGGACTCTTTATCTGGCTTTGGTATCAGGGTAATGCTGATCTCATAAAAATGAATGTGAAGTTTTCATTGCATTTCTATTTTTTATAATAATTTAGAAGTATAGGTATTAAATCTTCAGTAAATGTTTGATAGAATTCCCCTGGAAAGCCATCTGGCCCTGGATTTTTGTTTGTTGGGAGATTTTTGATTACTGATTCAAATCTTTGCTGGTTATTAGTCTGTTCAAGTTTTTTATTTCTTCCTGTTTCAGTTTTGGTAATTTACAGGAATATAGGTATTTCTCCATTTGTTCCAGGTTGTCCCATTTTTTGGCACACAGTTTTCCACAAAATTCTTTTATAATTGTATTTCGGTGGTGATGGCTGTCACTTTGCTTCTCTCATTTCTGATTTTATATATTTGGGCCCTTTGCTTTTCTTTTAATTCTGGCTACTTGTTTACCAATTTTATTTTTTTAGAGAACCAACCCTGGTATAATTGATCTAGTTTTTTTTTAATTTGTGTATCATTTATATCTACTGTAGTATTTATTATTTCCTTTCTTCTGCTGGCTTTAGGCTTCCTTTATTTTCCTTTTTCTAACTACTTTACGTGTAAGGTTAGATTGTTGGAAATTTTTCTTGCTTCCTGAGATAGGCCTGTATTGTTATATACGTCCCTCTTGGGACCACTTTTGCTGCATGCCAAAGGATTTGGACATTTTTTTTTTCATTTCCATACATTTTCACTTATTTTTAAATTTTTTCTTTGATTTCCTGGTTGGCCCACTCATTCTTCAGTAGCATATGTTTATGCCCATGTATATGTGGGCTTTCCAAAGTTTTTTCTGTGGTTAGCTTCTATTTTCATAGCATTATAGTCAGACAAAGTTCATGTTAGGGGCACCTAGGTGGCTCAGTTGGTTAAGTGTCTGACTTCGGCTCAGGTCATGATCTCATGTCTTGTGAGTTCAAGCCCCATGTCAGGCTCTGAGCTGTCAGCACAGCTTTGGATTCTGTGTCTCCCTCTCTCTCTGCCCCTCCCCTGCTTACGTTCTCTCTCTCTCTCTCTCTGTCAAAAATAAATAAACACATTTAAAAAATCAGGGAGGGGGACACAACGTAAGAGACTCTTAAATATAGAGAACAAACGCTGGAGGCATTGTGGGAGGGGGGATGGGCTAAATGGGTAAGAGGCATTAAGGAAGATGCTAGATGTGCAGACTGTTATACATAGGGGGTTTGTTTTTTACGGTTTTTGTATTTAAAATAAATTAATTAATTTAAAATAAATAAATAAACATTTAAAAATTAAAAATATAAGAGAAGTGCATGGTCTGATTTTAATCTTTTTGTATTTTTTGACTTCTGTTTTGTGACCTACTATGTGATGTATTTTGCAGAATATCCCATGTGCACTTGAAAAGAAAGTGTATTCTGCTGTTTTGGGATAGAATGTTCCTTAGATATCTGTATGGTTCATCTAGTCCAGTGTGCCATTCAAAGCCATTACTTCCTTTTTAATATTCTATTTAGATAATCTGTCCATTGATGTATGTGGGTTGTTAAAGACCCTAGTAATTCTGTATTATTATTAATGAATTATTTTATAATTGTTTTATATACTTAGGTGTTTCATATTGGGGGCATAAACTTTTACAATATTTACATCTTTTTGGATTGTCCCCTTTATGACTATATAACACCTTTCTTTGTCTCTTTTTAGTCCTTATTTTTTTTTATTATCTTCATTTTTATTTTATTTTATTTTATTTTATTTTTTTTTACAAATAGTTTATTGTCAAATTAGTTTCCACATAACACCCAGTGCTCATCCCCACAAGTGCACTCCTCAATGCCCACCCCTCCTCCCCCCCACATCCACCAGTCCTCAGTTTTTGTCAGCATTCAAGAGTCTCTCATGGTTTGCCTCTCTCCCTTTCCCCCACCATTTCTGCCCTTCTTCTCCCCCTTGGTCCTCTGTTAAGCTCCTCCTAATCCTCCTATACGTGCACACATATGATATTTGTCTTTCTCTGCCTGACTTATTTCGCTCAGCATCACAAAATATGGAATGCTTCACGAATTTGCATGTCATCCTTGCGCAGGGGCCATGCTAATCTTCTCTGTATCGTTCCAATTTTAGTATATGTGCTGCTGAAGCGAGCACTTAGTCCTTATTTTAATGTCTAATTTGTCCGATAAAAGTATTGCTACTCCAGATTTCTTTTGACATCCATTTGTGTGACAAATAATTCTCCACCCTCTTACTTTCAATCTGCACGTGTCTTTAAATCTTAAATTATTCTCCTATAAGTAGCATATAGTCTTGAGTCTCGTTTTTCTTTCCATCTGACACCCTATCGTTTGATTGGAGTTTTTAGTCTATCTACATTCAAAGTAATTATTGATAGGTACCTATGTATTGGCATTTTATTACTTGTGTTGTTTGGAGATTTTTTTCATCCTTTCTTTTCTTTGTCATTCTTGGACTCTCATATCACAGTCTCCTTTAACATTTCTTGTAGGGCTGGTTCAGTAGTAATGAACTCCTTTAGTTTTTGTTTGGGGAATTTCTTTTCTCTCCCTCTATTCTGAATGACAAAGTTGTTGGTTGTAGAGTTTTCCCATTTAGCCTGTGAAATATATCTATCTCTCCGTTCTGTGTTGTTAAGTTTCTGTTGAGTAATCGTCAGCTAGGCTTATGGGTTTTCTCTTGTAATCTAAGGACTTATTTTCCCTTGCTGCTTTGAAAAACAACAACAACAACAAACAAACAAAGGTCTTCTCATACCTAGCTCTATTTCAGTGGTTTAATCTTTATGCATTTAATATTTCCTATGTATTGTCTCTCTTTTTGTATGAATATTTCTTAAGGACATTTTAAGCAATTTCAAGCAAAACTCAAAACAATATTGTCAGCTCAGATCTCTAAGTCTTATTGAAAAATAAAGCTCATTCATTTATAGGGGGGAAGAAAACATAGAAATAGTTACATCACAATTTTGATGTGACTCCTGTTCTTGTTTCATTAAATTAACCCTAATAGATTCATTTCTTGCCCATGTTTTTATTCCTTCCTGTCACATAAAAACTTCAAAAACATCTTGGGTATTCACAGACCCAGTATGAACTATGTTTCTGAATTTTCTCATTTCAACTTATTTTAGGTTGATAGAATCTATCATGTTCATTTAAAAAACTCAATTACAAAGTACTGTGTGAATAATTTTTGTTATTTATACACTATCATTAGTATTTGGAATAAGAAATAATTTACACTCTTTTTATTTTTTGGTGGGACTGTTAAATCACCATTAGGTGATTTTAACAATAAAAGCATCTCTGTAGCTTGAACTGTGTTTTTTGAGGTGGTTTGAACTATGACAAAAAAGGAAATATCACTTAAGGAATATAAATGAATCCTAAGTATTTAGAGATAGCTCATTAGAGATATTTGACCTTTACTACATGCATCGCACTTCAAGGTAATCAGAATGAAGTGGAGACATAGTGTGTGTTAAGACAAATGCTGCTGATAAACACATATGTATAATTAAATTTCTAAAAGAAATATCAAGAAACTTGTAAGCACTGAAGAGGAATAAAGTTAAATGCAAACTTAAGTGTTATTTTAAATTAAATTATTAAATTTGTTCTATTTTGCCATAAATAATATCAACTTTGCATTGAAAAACAAACCTATGAACTATAGCAGCATAACCTCAATATTATATTTAGATAAAATCTATTTACAGCTAAAAACTGCAATATGTATACATATAAATATTTTCTCATAAAATAAGTTCAAGGGGCTCCTGGATGGCTCAGATGGTCAAATGTCTGACTTTGGCTTAGGTCATGATCTCATTGTTTGTGATTTCAAGCCCCATATAGGGCTCTCTGCTGTTGGCATAGAGCCCACTTTAGATCTTCTGCCTCCCTCTCTATCTGCCCCCCCTCAACTGTTCGCTCTCTGCCTCAAAAATAAACATTAAAAATAAGAAAATTTTATGTACCATTTTCTTAGTTTCATTCATAGCATCTTCCTAACTGAAATATCAGGTGTTCTGAAAAGTCATCAGTAATTCCTCAAAATTTCTGCTAATGAAGCACAGATATTCCAAATGGGAAACAAGTATCAGCTCTATTAATCTATGTATGAGATATTTATACTTATACAAAAGACATACTACTAAAAGCTCTTTGGATGAGGCATATTAAGTATTTCACTTTGCCTAAATCCTCATAAGTTTTGCCTTTGAATTATCAAGACCTTTTACAAAATAGATCAAATTTGCCACCTTGTGCCTATGGAATGTTGTGATTAATATGGGCAGAAGATTGTGTCTAGTCAGGAAGAGAGAAGAAGATAAGATATTGTACTTGAGTGAAAGAAATTATAAAACTTTTCTGGATCCTTCTTTGAAACAAATTAATAAAAGTTGATCATATTTTATTAAAGATCATTTTCCAATTAGTCAGCTTACACACTCTTCTTAGGGAAAGATGAGTTAACAAGATAGAACCTTAACAGAAATCTCTTCTCTTAAGGAATAAAGGTAGGATACGGAGAGAAATCATCAATTGTCCTTCCAAATCTGAACACACTTTTCTGGTATTGTCCTTTTAACTTATATGTATTGAAATTTAGGTTAGTTTTAGAAAAGCAGGCATATATTCAAAGTTTCTATCTCAATGGTATAATTCTCTTCTGCTGCCTCTTTAACAATCAGCGTTGGTCTTTAAGAATTTCAATTTAATTTTCATTTGAGAGTGCCTGTGTGGCTCAGTTGGTTAAATAAGGGACTCTTGATTTTGGCTCAGATCATGATCTCATGTTCATGAGATTGAGTTCCATGTCAGGTTTCCACTTGGGCATAAAGCCTGCTTAAGATTTTCTCACTCCCTTTCCCTCTGCAACTCCCCCAATCGCTTGAGAGTGCACGCTGTCTCTCAAAAAAATTACAAAATTTTTAAAAAGAATGTCAGTAAATTTTAATAAATGGGAAACTCAGACTTCTAAAGGCCTTCTACCTTTTAAGAAGACTTTCACAATGTTTATATCTCTACCATATTTGCATGTTCTTGTGTGTGTGTGTGTGAGACATGTGAGACTCTAATTTTAATATATGAACCTTTCCCAGATTCCAAAACTCAGATCTTCTTATATTTATATTCTGTATATAAAACATGAAAGAAAATAAAATGTTATGACAATGACCCTCTGTCATTGTCAAATCCTTTCCGACATTTCAAATTATATGCAACTCTCAAATATATTCAAAGGGTTGGGGGCGCCTGGATGGCTTAGTCGTTTAAGCGTCCGACTTTCGCTTGGGTCATGATCTCGCGGTTCGTGGGTTCGAGCCCCGCGTCGGGCTCTGTGCTGACTGCCAGCTCAGAGGCTGGAGCCTGTTTCAGTCTGTGACTCCCTTTCTCTCTCTGACCCTCCCCTGCTCACGCTGTCTCTCTCTCTCTCTCCTAGAAATAAATAAAACATTAAAAAAATTAAAAAAAATACATTCAAAGGGTTAAACAAGAAAAAAGTGAGTTCTGTGCTTTGATGCTCTTTGGACCTCATTGTTTTTTATATACATATTTTAATAAAATGTATCCATTTAAAATGTCTGTAAGAAGCTTAGATGTTGCTAAGCTGTCTAACAACAAAAATGAAGATGAAAAAATCAAAAATATTAACTCTTTTTAGATCCTTGAGAAGGGAGTTCACAGAACAAATAATTGCCTATATAATTGGAGAGATGAACAGGCAATATAGATAAACAAAATTTACCAGAGATAAAATATTCCTTACCCAGTGCTATGGAAGGAAACCAGACTATAATTGACAAATTGTTAGAAACTCAGTGTGGATTCATTTATTTTTTTTTCCTTTTTTTTTTTTTTTACAAATAGTTTATTGTCAAATTAGTTTCCACATAACACCCAGTGCTCATCCCCACAAGTGTCCTCCTCCATGCCCATCCCCCTCCCCCCACATCCATCAGTCCTCAGTTTTTGTCAGCATTCAAGAGTCTCTCATGGTTTGCCTCTCTCCCTTTCCCCCACCATTTCCACCCTTCTTCTCCCCCTTGGTCCTCTGTTAAGTTCCTCCTAATCCTCCTATACGTGCACACATATGATATTTGTCCTTCTCTGCCTGACTTATTTCGCTCAGCATAACACCCTCAAGGTCCATCCATGTTGCTACACAAGGCCAGATGTCATTGTTTCTCATTGCCATGTAGTATTCCGTGGTATAGATAAACCACATCTTCTTGATCCATTCATCTGTTGATGGACACTTAGGCTCTTTCCATGTTTTAGCTATTGTGGAGAGTGCTGCTATGAACATTGGGTACATGTGCTAGTGTGGATTCATTTAAAGTAAAAAGAAAAACTCATAGAGACCAAGTCACTGGGGATCCTCCACACTCTTCATGGAACTCTAACCAGTTCTCATAGTTGGTATATGAGAAAAATCCCCTCATTTTTCCAACACATGGGGGGAAAATGAACCATTTAAGATGTTCAATCATTCTGTTATCAAGAAGGTTATGCTTTAATTAACCTGTGCCTGCTGGTTATTTATCAGAGCCTAATTGATCAGGGGAAGGGAATTATCTAACTACAGGTGTATCTTTACTACATAGAGAAAGAAAATCGTCAATTTCAGTCCCTTTCTAGCCTTCCACCTAGGGGAAGGGAAATACCCAACTCTAGTCTAGTCTAGCCCTCTTGTCCCACTGAGTGGAAGAGGCGAACAAAAAACCTCATATGTGAAGCTTATAGTCCAGAACTTAAATACTAATACCTAATCATAGGAGTACAGAAAATTTCTCACTCTGACACCTTATCTCCACATTATAAAGGCCTATTTACAGCAGTTTCTTTTATACAGCACATCATGTCTAGCTATTTGGAATTGGATTTGGACAAATTATAAACATACATTGATAACTCTAGGGCAACCACTGAAAAAGGTTAAAAAAAAAAACAAGTGTAACATATATGCTAATAAAGGGGAAGAAATGGAAACATATTAAATGCTTGATTATAACCAAAAAAGGCAGAATAAAATGGAACACAATTATCAGAGCAAAGAACAATGGCAGCAAAGGAAAAAAATGTAACAGATGCTGTAGTTATTAATACAACTATATCAATAAATGATTTGAACATTAATGATCTAAATGCACAACTCAAAGACAGACTATTAGAGTGGGTATAAAATCGAGGCCTAAGTATATGTTGTTACTTGGGCCAACATTATAAAGAAATATAGGGGTGTTTGGGTGTCTCAGTCTGTTGAACTTCAACTCTGGATTTCAGCTCAGGTCATGATCTCATGGTTGTGAAATCGATCCTCAAGTCAGGCTCAACATGGAGTGTGGAGTCAGCTTGGGATTCTCTCTCTTCCTCTTTTTCTTCCTCTCTCTTCATCATGCTCTCTATTTCTTTCTTTCTTTCTTTCTTTCTTTCTTTTTTTTACAAATAGTTTATTGTCAAATTAGTTTCCTCATAACACTCAGTGCTCATCCCCACAAGTGTCCTCCTCCATGCCCATCCCCCCTCCCCCCACATCCATCAGTCCTCAGTTTTTGTCAGCATTCAAGAGTCTCTCATGGTTTGCCTCTCTCCCTTTCCTCCACCATTTCCGCCTTTCTTCTCCCCCTTGGTCCTCTGTTAAGTTCCTCCTAATCCTCCTATACGTGCACACATATGATATTGTCCTTCTCTGCCTGACTTATTTCGCTCAGCATAACACCCTCAAGGTCCATCCACGTGGCTACACATGGCCAGATTTCATTGTTTCTCATTGCCATGTAGTATTCCATGGTATAGATAAACCACGTCTTCTTGATCCATTCATCTGTTGATGGACACTTAGGCTCTTTCCATGTTTTAGCTATTGTGGAGAGTGCTGCTATGAACATTGGGGTCCATGTGCTCCTATGCATCAGCATTTCTGTACCCCTTGGGTAAATTCCCAGCAGTGCTATTGCTGGGTCATAGGGGAGTTCTATTGTTAGTTTCCTGAGGAACCTCCACACTGTTTTCCAGAGAGTCTGTACCAGTTTACATTCCCACCAACAGTGTAGGAGGGTGCCCGTTTCTCCACATCCTCGCCAGCATCTAGAGTCCTCTGATTTGCTCATTTTAGCCACTCTGACTGGCGTGAGGTGGTATCTCAGTGTGGTTTTGATTTGTATTTCCCTGATGAGGAGGGCGTGGTCTCTATTTCTAAATAAAATTAAAAAAATAAATATAAGGTAAAAGTAAATGGAAACAGAAAAATATACCATTCTAACATTAAACTAAAGAAGTGGGAGTAATTAGATTAATTTTGTATAGAACAACTTCAAAGAAAAAAGGAGTCATCAGAAGAAAAGAGGAGAATCACATAATGTTAAAGGGGCAAAATCTACAAAAAGATATTGAAGTATATGTATCAAACAAGAGAGTATCAAAATATGTAAGACAGAAATTGGACATACAGACCTTCAAGAATAAATAGATGAATCTACCATTATAGTAGAGACTTAACAACCAATCAGAAATGGACAGATTCAGCAGGTAGAGAATCAGCAAAGACATAGTTAAGTTCAATAACAGCATCAAGTAATCATATATAATGGATATCTGTAGACTAATCGATCCAATAATAGCAGATTGTACATTCTTCTCAAGTTCATAAGAATACATTTTGGGCCATAAAACACATATTTAAAAATTTAAAAGAAGAGAAATTGTACGAAGTCTTCTCTTAGATAACCACAGAATTAAACTAGATCAAAACCAAAAGGATACCTTGAAAATCTCAAAATATTTGAAAAGTAAACAACATACATCTAAGTAACACACATGTCAAAGAAGAAATATTAAGAGAAATTTAAAAATGTTTTTAAAATAAAAATGAAAACACATGTATCAAATTTTGTGAGATACAGTGAAAGCAGTACTTAGGCATGTTTAGCATTGAATGCATACATTAGATAAGAAGAAATATTAAAATAAAAAATCTAAGTCTCTATCTTAGCACCAGAAAAAGAACAAATTAAATCCAAAGTTAGCACAAGAAATAAATAAATAGAATTGGAGCAAAAACCAATAAAATTTAAAACATGAAATCATTAGAGAAAATCAACAAAGCAAAAGCTAGTTTTTAAAAGAGATCAAAAAAATGAAGAACTCATATATCTAGACTAACTAAAAAGCTGGGGGTGGCAGAAGGAGATACAAAATACAAATATCAGAATTAAAAAAGGGAACATGACTAAAAGTCCCATGAAATTAAAAGGTAAATACAAGATTACTATGAAAAACTCCATGCCCACAAACATAACAACCTAGATCAAATGGACCAATTTTTTAAAAGACGCATCTGCCAAAACTCACAAAAGAAATGGGCAATCTAAACACGTCTATATATAGTAAAAAAAAAAAAAAAATCCAATCAGTAATTAGTGACCTGCAAGAACAGAAAGCACCAGGCCTAGATGGATTCACTGATGAAATCTACCAAATAGAAAGAATACCTCTTATTTAATGAAGTCCACATTATCCTAATACAAAAACAAACAAACAAACAAAAAAGGTATAACAAGAAAATAAAGTACAGACAAATACCTAGCATGAACATAGATGCAGAAATTCTCAATAAAATATTAGCAAATCAAATTTAAGAAAGTATAAACAGTTATATACCATAAACAAGTAGGATTTATCCCAGGTGTCCAAGGCTGGTTCAGTGTTCAAAAATCAATTAATTAATTCTTCACACTGACATGGTAAAGAAAGAACATGATTATATCAGAAAAAGTATTTGACAAAATCCCATACCCATTCATAATACAGATTCTTAGTAAGTTGGGACCAGGGGGGGAGCTTCCTAATCTTGATAAGAATATTTATAAAGTATGTCAATTAACATCATGGTCAATGGCGATAAGATCAAAACTTTCCTACTAACATGGGAAATAAGACAAAGAAACTTCCTCTCACCATCACTTTTCCATATCATTCTGGAGTTCTAACTAATGCAATAAGACAAGAGATGAAAATCAGGTATAAGGACTGGAAAGAAGAAATAAAACATTTTGTCCACAAAGGACATGGTCATTTATATAGAATATCTAACAGAATCAACAAAGAAACTACTCGAACTAATAAACAATTATAACAGGTTTGTAAAATACAAAGATAATACACACAAAAAATTCTTCACTTCCCTTCATACCAGCAATGGCCAAGTGGAATTTCAAATTAAACATTTATGTTTAATAATATAAATATGCCATTTATATTAGCAACCCCACAAATGAAATATTTAGAAATACTATGTAGAAGATCTATACCAGAAGAACTACAAAAGTCTGTTGAAAGAAACTAAAGAACTAAGTTAATCAAGAGATATTCTATGTTTGTGGATAGGAAGACTCAGTATTATCAAGGTATTAATTGCTCCCAACTTTATAAATTCAATCTCAACCAAATTCCCAGCAAGTTATTTCATAGATATCAACAAACTGATTCAAAATACATGAAAATAACCAGGTTTAAAAAATGATTCAAACACCAGAAAAAGACACCTCAAAGAAGACATACAAATAGCAAATAAGCATATGGAAAGATGCTTCATATCTATGTCATCAGGAGAATGTAAATTAAAACAATGAGATACCACTACACATTCGTTAAAATGGCCAAAATCCAGAACCCTGACAACACCAAATGCTAGCAGGGATATGGAGCAACAGATATTTTCATTAACTGCTAAAATGCATATAGAATGGTACAGACACTTTGGGAGAAAATTTGGCAGGTTTAAAAGAAAAAAAAAAACTAAAACATTTCCTTACTTATGATCCTACACTTATGGTCCTTGGAATTTACTCAAAAGTTTATATCCATACAAAAACACACATGTGAATGTCATTTGAAGCTTTATGCATGATTGCCAAAACTTGGAAGTAACCAAGAAGTCCTTTAAGAGGTAAACTGATAAGCTGTACTATATCTAGAAAATGGAATATTATTCTGTGCCAAAAGGAAATGAGTTATAAAGCCATGAAGGACATGGAAGAACCTTAACTGCATATTAGTAAGTGAAGGAAGGTGATCTGAAACAGCTACACTACTACATGATTCCAACTATGTGCCTTTCTGGAAAAGGTAAAACTATGGAGGAAAAAAAAAAGAGAGAGAGAATATCAGTGTCTTCTAAAGTTTGGAAGTGGGGAAGGATGAATAAGCTAAGCACAGAAATTTTAGTTTACTTAAACTACTCCGGAAGACATTATAATGGTGATATCATGTTATTATACATTTGGCCAAACCCATAGAATACACAACACCAAGAGTGAACCCTAATGTCACCTAAGACTTCAGGTAGATGTGTAATGGATGCCCATTAATAATAAGAAATGTATGACTTTGGGGCTCCTGGGTGGCTCAATCAATTGAGCATCCAGCTCTTGATTTAAGAGCTCATGGTCATGATCTCATGGTTTGTGGGTTCAAGCCCTGCACTAGCCTGCACTGACAGCACAGAGCCTGCTTGTGATTCTCTCTCTCTGCCCCCCAACCCCGACTCATGCTCTCACTAGCTTTCTCTCTCTCTCTCTTTCTGTCTCTCTCTCTCTGTCTCTCTCTCTCAAAATAAATAAATAAACTAATAAAAAAAAGAAATGTACAACTTTGATAAGGGATATTGATAATGGGAGAAACTGCATGTGCAGGAGCAGAGGATATGTGGGAAAACTGTATCTTCCATTCATTTTTGTTGTGAACCTAAAACAGCTCTACAAAATAAGTTCTACTTTTTAAAAGCGTGTGTATTATTTGTATGTATGAATAAAAAGTATTGTACAATTGAAGATACTAGCATAGCAAAAATATGTAGAATTCTGCATCAAAAATTATAATAATAAAGAAAGAAATCCTCTTTTTGCTTTTGTCTCACTTCCCATGATGATTAGTCTATACAGAACATAAATCAGGATTTATAGGCCATCTATTACATTTGGAATTTCACAATGTTTGCAAATATCTTATTTTTCTCAGAACGGCTTGCAGAACAGAAACTACTTTATCAACGTGACCTCCAGGCCCCTGTAGGGCTCTGCACTGGACATGGAGCCTGCTTAAGATTCTCTCCCTCTCCTTCTGTCCCTCCCCTGCTCTTATAATTGCTCCCTCTTTATCTCTTAAATAAAATAAAATAAATAAATAAGAAGTAAATAACATATATAGATGCATGAAACCATGCATATTCTTAGTTTTATGTTAGTTTCAAATGCATATTTTGGCTTATTTAAGTTCATAGGGATGACGAGGTACCAAGAAAATCCCCAAAATATTTGCAAAAATATCTCATGCTCTAATGAGTTTTAACCTTGCACCAGTTTGTTTCTAATTGATCTTCCTTTTTAGGAGAAATCCCTTTATTAGTGATCCCTTCAAGCATCTTATAAAATATGAGAAAATTCACCTCATGTAGGTTTTTCAAGTGTGAGCATTATGTAGTCTTAATGAGCAACTTTCTTCTATGGTTCCCTTTTGATTTTACCAGAGACTTAACACTCTAAGTTAACTAGATGTCAGACAATGGTAACCTGTTGCTTTGTTTAGCATCATTAAATTGGTAGTTTTCCTGTATTATTGATCTTTTATGAACACATTCAAGTTAGTAAAGCCATTCTGGTTTAGACAAAGATTTGTAATATCTTTTTTGATTAAAATACAACACATACAATTACAATGATGTTTTATTTTTCCGTTATTTGTTTAGGATTTGGATCTTTTACAAACTACACACGCACACAAGCTAAAAATTAGCTTGAATCAACCTATTTAGAATATAAATAGATGAATAATAAAATTTAGAGGCTCTTATCTTAAAGCTATTAACGAAAGGGTAAAATGCAAAAATAAATTATAAAAGTGGGAGTTAGAGTATATCTGGAAGCAGAATACTATTTCTAGTTGCAATTTTAACTTTTGGATTCAGTGTCTACATGTTCAGTTTTGTCTTAACTTTAGTTTTTCTTATAATGCCTGAATCCTGGCCTATGTTTGTTGGAGAAATGATGTTAAGGGAACTTTAAATAAGCATGAAATTTAGATTTTTTTGATAGGCATGGAAAAATGGAAACATGTATATATGTGCTACTTTAATAGAACATAAGGAAAAAACATAACCTGTTTTTTAGTTCATATAAATAGAGTTGTCTGAGTGTTAGAAAAGTCAGCATTATGGGCAAGTCTTATCTAGTATTTATGGAAATATTACACCAGCAACATTGACTAAAGTGTGTTTCTATCTTGTTTTGGCTTCGACGGCAAATAAGAAAGTTTCTTTTGGAGCTGACATAACTAAATCAAGAAGGTAATTGTTTGACTATTTTACCTGAATATAGAGAGAGTCAAAATGTGTCTTGATTCAGTCAACTGGTGTTAAGAAAGAGATTATCATGTTAAGTGACTAAATGATTAAAGGGAAATTAGAAATTTGCACCATTCATTATTTGATTTTTGTTTCCCAAAAGAAAATTAAAAGTCTCTTAAAGAATGAGATTTGTTTTAAGTTAATTCTGCTTCCTAATTTGAACTTGTTATTTCCTAACATCATATTAAGTGGTCATTGCAATTGCTGATGACTAGTGCATAACCTGGAAAAACACATTTCCATCTCATTAAGTTCCTATCTGGTGATACACTAATTTAACCTAACATAATTCACATACTTGCTGGACCTAATTACCTTACCAATACAATCTGTAGATATAAACACCTGCAGTACTATAATTAGAAAAAATATCATCAACAAATTCAATAAAAGTAATTTTCCCCTTCATTACACAGTAACTGTCTTTGTTAACTAATCATTGTGTGGCTTAAAGCACTGCTAAAAATATTAATACCATTAAATTTTTTGTGTTCCTGTGATTTGAACATAGAACATCAGGTCTCTGACTCTTAGGTTACTTAGGAGGTACATTGTGCATATGAGCTGGGGAATAAATAGAAACAAAGGTAGATAACACTCCAAACCCCTTATCTTCTATGATTGGTGAAACCATATAAAAGGAATTCCTGAATAGGCAACAAAGTAAGGTGATCAGAGAAGCATAGTTTTATTTTTTTAAATGAAGACATAATGATATCCTATTTATTTGACATCAACAATTACATCAGTGGTGCTGTTTTAGTTAGGACATTATTCAGGTAAGGTTAGCTAACATTTCTCAAAAGGCATTTTAAGAAAATTCAGTGTTTTTAGCACTATAGAGTGAAAACATTTTCCTGTTGGATGTTCTTTGCTCTGTACTTTGTGGGTTTTTTTTTTAATCTTAATGTTTTATTTTTTCTGAGAGAGAGGAGAGAGAGAGAGTCAGCGTGAGCAGGAGAGTGTCAGAGAGAGAGGGAGAGACACAGAATCTGAAGCAGGCTCCAGGCTCTGAGCTAGCTGTCAGCACAGCGCCTGACACGGGGCTCGAACCATGAACCCTTGAAATCATGACCTGAGCCAAAGTCAGATGCTTAGCCTACTGAGCCACCCAGGCGCCCCTCTGTGTTTAGTTTTCATCCAGATGTCTGCCTATAGGAGCAGACTATAATTTACAGTCTGGTTTGTCTTATGAATAAGAGCTACTACCTATTGTACCAGAGGGTCCTCGACATGTTCTGTGAGCAGTAGAAAATGAGAAAGAGAAATTAAATGTATTATCTTGTCTTTATTGGCATGGGATCTTACTGTAAAAAATTCCCTCTGAATACTTTTTTGGAAGCTGTGGAATGTCTCATTCTGGATTCTAAAAAATACTTATTTTGCTCTATTTTGAGCAGATATAACACTGTATCTGAATGAGAAAATTGTTACAACTTTATCATCAACTGGTAATTAAGGTTCTAGAAATGTTACCCACAATTTTAAGTGTTTTTATTATCCCATTTAGAAAGTGATACTTGTTCTTGCAAATAGCTTACTCTTATGGAGTGCCTATAAAGACACATTGTGATATTTGGAGTGAAAATATTGAAAAAATATTCTGTCTCCTTACCATATACGTATCTACCTATGTATAAACGTACCTACTAATTTGTCATCTATATACCTAAATTGATGGCTTCCACTCAAACTAAACTTGCTATTTGTACAAATCTCATCAATTATTTATAAGCTAAGCACTAAAAAATTTGAAAAGCTTCTGTCATCCTTCCAGGAGGATGTAAAAAAAGGCTTACCCCTTTCTTATTGTTGATTAATTCTTTCTAGTTTCAAGTCTTCCCATATAAAAGACTGGTATAACAAACTACCTGGACATTAATTTTGCCTACTGGCTAGCTTTGGAAGAGGTAATCAAGAGGATGTGACTGCAAGTTGACCTTTGAGCTGGACCCAGACAACCAGAGGCTCCTCATTCCCTGCCCTGTCCTCAAATTGTATGTTCTGCTTACTATTACTTCAGTGGGAGCTGTTCCAAGGGCATAGCCTTGAGGGAGTAAGGTGTTGTCAACATAATAAGATAGTATACATGACAACTCAGTTAAGGCTTCTATAGAAACTTTAAAGATTTGATACCAAGTGCCTAGGGTTGGGGAGAGGGCAGTAGAGATCTGCTGCTCTTGCAGCCACCTAAAACAAACCTTGTAAGGAAGTTCCCTTATTTGTTAAAACTGTCACCTAACAATCCAAAGTCGTCTGCTTTTTTTTTTTTTTTTTTTTGGCCTCTCTCTCCTTGCCCTCCGTGTGAGGGGCCAGTTTGCAAACTAACAGCTAGAGAATAATTTATCCATATATAGAATGCTGCACCAGCATTCTACTCTGAAAAATTGCACAGTAAGGAAATGGATTAAAAAGCATGTTTTAGAAAAACATAACCGTGTTACAAATATTGTTCAGGATCAGTAACTTTTATATCAAAGTACTTTATTTTATATGTAATATAATTTGCATGTAATATTTCATTTGCTTTTTACATCAATACTCTAAAGAAGATATGGGTCAGCAGTGTTACTCGCTAGCATTTTATTGGTAGCAAATTATGCTTTTTAAGTAAATTCCAAAAATATATGCTTATCCCCTTGCATCTTTTGGTAAGATTTTGTAATATGTATATGTACATTTATCTTCTTACAAATACTGTGTGTGCTTATAGTTACAATAAATAGGCACATATACATACACAACCATGCATGTATTCACACAGATTTACTAACTTTCAAACTAATTGAGGTCTGAGGTTAAGTTCATCAGTCTATAATGATACAGGCTTCTCAGGAGAAAGTAAGACAGGTTTTTAAGCTAGTTGATAAATCGATAACTTAATTATTCATACTGCTAAAGATGGTATTTTTTAAAAGTTTATTTGAGTCCAAGTTAGTTAACATAGAATGTAGTATTGGTTTCAGGAGGAGAACCCAGTGATTCATCACTTACATATAACACACAGTGCTCAAATTGGTGCAATACAATTTTCTAGCAAGTTGTATTGCATTATTTGTAATGCATGGAAAATTTTAAATAATGAAATTTCATGAGACTATGTTCTGTCTTTACCCATAAAATTTATGATGCTTGGTTTAAGTAGAGAAAAGGAAAAAAAAAACATGTACAGGACTCTGGGGCAAATCTGCAAAGCAGTTGTGAACATCAATGAGAGTAGTCCTTTGGGGACTTAGAGACTTTTTACTGTTGTTGCTATAGATAGCTAATGCTTCTCAGAGTACACTTATTTTCTGACATGCAATGTCTGACATGTATATATGTTTGTGTGCATATATGTTTATATATATATAATATTCATAAATGTAATACATATACATGTATTTTCTGACATGTATGTATGTGTATAAATACATATACATATATATGTAAATCATTCTATCTAAAGGCAACATATTATTCTCAACACATCAAGCTAACATTTTCTCTCATTTTGCTTGCAATTCTTGTTTGTTTTTGTCGTTATTGTTCAGCAATCCAAGAAGAACCCAGATATTGGATGCAAAAAGATATGTCCCCAAATCAGAATCCTATCCCTTCAATCACAAGGCCAAATTGTGATGGGATAGTTAACCACTTCCGTCTTTATTTCTTTCATCTTATTGAAGGGATAATGGTTTACATGACAATGAAAGTTTGTTCAGTTTGGGAATCCAGGACAGCTGAGGACAATTTAGTATTACTGAAAGAGCTGTAACTCTAAATAAAGGGAAAAATTGCTGCATTCTATTTTTTATGGGTTAGAAAGTTGTACTTTTTCCTTCTGATCTTGTGGATTAGCATGAATCTGATAATGGTTCAATTTATCTTATAAGAATTAATTAAGAATTTACTATGGAATAGGAAAGTGAAATATTTTGTGTGTGGTTGCATGATGAACTAGTGGATAGTAGGAAGGATAGTGCTCAAGTATTAAAACAGGAAATATTTTAGGAGCAACACAAATCTGTCTTGCCTTGCAAACAAGGCAAACTCTACAATTTATTAGCTATTTGCCATTGGGCAAGCTATTGAATATAGTTTAGAATGAATATCTCCAAATATTAAATGAGCTTCATACCATTTAATTTCACTACAGTGTACTTACAAACATTAAATTATGATTGATAATATTAGTATTTTCTCTTAACCCACACATGCACACACAAATACACATGCAACTTAAACTTTAACTTATCTCCTAGAAGCACAGATATTGGTGGTTTTATTTAATAAAATGAGGCATTATTGGTTGTGGAAGCTCTATGGAATTAGATGGGAACCATCACTGTTCATCATTTATCTAAACCTTTCCATATACATTTTGTGAGATCATTAAAAAAAACCTTCATCTTTCTTAATCATCTAATTTTACTTGTCCTAAAGTAAAAGCATCTTTCATTTCCCCTTTAATCTCTATTGAAATAGAATGAAAGAATTAGGAGGTAAGTTATAAACTTAATTTATCCTTAAAATGTCTACTATTTGTGCTTCTAGTATAAACATATATATATATAATATATTCATACATGTAATACGTATTCATGTATTTTCTGACATGTATGTATGTGTATATAGTAACACTTTCACTAAGCTTAAATTAACTGTCTACCCTATTCTTTCTATTATCTCTAACCTAAAGTAATATTCAAGATCCCCATGCATTAAAAACAAATGTGTAATTTCTTATCTTCCTATCTTTCAGTTTAAAAAACCTTGGGTGTCTGGGCTTTTCAGTTGATTAAGCATCCAACCTGATATCAGCTCAGGTCATGATCTCACAGGTTGTGGGACCGAGCCCTGTATCAGGTTCTACACTGACAGCTTGGAGTCTGCTTGGGATTCCCTCTCTCGTTCTCTCTCTCTCTGTCTCTCTGCTTCTTCCCCAGTCATGCTCAGTCTCTGTCCCAAAATAAATAAATAAACTTAAAAAAAAACAGCTAATCTTTGAATGTTACTTAAAGGATGCCATGTTAAACCATCAATCTAATGCTTGAATTTCTATATTACAAACTAGCGGTTAAAATGATGTTGTTGGACAACTAAAACTGGAAAAATCAACCCAAGATAAGATTTATTTCAATTGAAAAATATTCTTGGTTATTGGATAGAAATGGCAGGGTCATAATCAGAAAAATTAATTTTTTCCTCCTTAAAATGGTGCTTACCGTTTAACTACATTATTTTTCAAGCTTAATTCAAGTTATATTTCTGCCTTGCCATGAACCGTGTTTCTCATACAGACATGCCCAGTGCCTCACAATTTTACACCTGTCTTCATTTCTAAAACATGAAAACTTTATGGTCACGAATTTGACAACTTATTTTTTTAAGTGAAAAATAAAACATACCAGAAATAGAAAATAAATAAATATTTGAATAGTCCCATATTAGCTAAAGTTGCAATGTTGTGCAATTTAAAAAAAAAAATCCCCAAGAAAACTCCTGATGCAGGTGGTTTCAATTATGAATTCTCTCAATATGTTAAGAAGGGTATCAGGAAAACTTTTCACACACAAACACACACACACACACACACACACACACACACACACACTCACACACATGGGAAAACTTTACACACCCTATGTCAGAAATGGAGAAAGATGTATGGCCTGAAGATTCATAGGCCTGTTTTTACCTAAATGTTTTTAGGGCAGAAGTTCAGAAGTAAACTTTTATATGTTTAACCACCTACATTATCACTGAATCAATAGATTTATGGACACTGATAATTTTGGATCCTAATTATGCTATTCAACATACAGTTAACCCTTGAACAACACAGGTTTGAGCTGCATGGGTCTACTTTATACATGAATTTTTCTCATGGTACTGGAATGCATTTTCTCCTATGATTTTCTTAACATTCATTTCTCTAGCCTATTTTTATAAGAATACAGTATATGATACATATAAAAATATATATAAATCAACAGTTTATGTTATCAACAAGGCTTCCAGTCAACAGTAGCTTATTAATAGTTATGATTTTAGGGGAACCAAAAGTTATACACAGATTGTCAGCTGCACAAGGGTCAGAGCCCCTAACCCTTCCATTGTTCAAGGGACAACTGTGCTTGTTTTCCTTCCCAGTTATGTATCTTCCATGTATTTAATGAGATTGTATTTCCTGCCAATGTATTTTATAAACTTGAAAAAGGCAGGACTAAAGATACAATTCCCTGTAGATTTACTCCCAAAAAGGTGACCACAATTTATTAGTATTTTTAAATTATATTAATTCCACTGATTATTTTTCTCATGGTACTGGAATGCATTTTCTCCTATGATTTTCTTAACATTCATTTCTCTAGCCTAATTTTTATAAGAATACAGTATATGATACATATAAAAATATATATAAATCAACAGTTTATGTTATCAACAAGGCTTCCAGTCAACAGTAGCTTATTAATAGTTATGATTTTAGGGGAACCAAAAGTTATACACAGATTGTCAGCTGCACAAGGATCAGAGCCCCTAACCCCTCCATTGTTCAAGGAACAACTGTACTTGTTTTCCTTCCCAGTTATGTATCTTCCATGTATTTAATGAGATATGTATTTCCTGCCAATGTATTTTATAAACTTGAAAAAGGCAGGACTAAAGATACAATTCCCTGTAGATTTACTCCCAAAAAGGTGACCACAATTTATTAGTATTTTTAAATTATATTAATTCCACTGATTATCAGACCATCCATGTAACTGTTCTTAATAGGCCTATTTTTTCCTAATTTACTCAAAGCTGTGATGAAAGACCACAAGTCTACTGAGTTTACATCACCTGCTATTTCTTGCAATGAATATGTGATTAATCTAATGTGACTCATATTAAGGAAACCCATGCTAAGATCCATGAACACTGTTTCCTGTCTTGGTTTTCAAATTCTATATTTCTAGCAGTCACTAAGTCTGCCTTCCCCATGAGGCTCAATGATTTGTCCTTTTAACTATTTCACCTAAGCTTATCTATCCCTAGATGATGAGGGTACTAATTTAATATGATTCTCCATTTAAATGCAGAAAGTGTCAGTTTGTTAGCAGGTTAGATAAAAGGTCTACCTTTTATCAACTTATTGATTCTCACTTCTAGTTAAGTCTTTGTAACACTTCATGATAAATCTAAACCTAGTGTTGAATTTTAAGGAATTAAGTTCTTCACAGGTGGTTAAATCTTTTATCAGACTGTGAAATTTATCTTCAATAATATATTTTTCTATCAAGTACATTTTTGGTAGGTATATATATTAAGTCAGCACTCATAAATGACTTCCCTAGATTTTTGTGAAAATTTGATGAAATCAAAGTTCAACTTTTAACACAAAATCTCCCTACCAACATTCAATAAAGACTTTGTTCACTTTTTGTGGGTCAACAGCTAATATTTTTTACAAAGAAAACATAATTGTATTCTAAGAAATAAAAGGTAAAATCAGCCTATACCCCTTCAACAAACAACATATTATAAAATATACCTCTCAAGTTATTTTTCTCATAATTCTATTAACTTATTAACTTAAAGTAGTGAAACTGGCCTCATGTCAGCTCTTGGGAAAATGTCTCCGTGAAATTGGAGTTGACATATAATATCATATCTGTGTTGAAGTGTTTTTAGGTTGTGTTTTACCTACTCTTAGAGATTTATGAGATGACAGATTAGGAGGCATAAACAGAAAAAAAGCAGTGTATGAAAAATTCCAAAAGTTGAAAAACCTTTAGTTGGAGCATAATGCTAATCCATCAGCATTTTATGATCTAATAGAAAACTCTTCAAAGATATTTAACAATTAACCAAAAAAAAAGGTAAAAAAACAAAAGAAAATTTAAGCATAAATCCATCCAATAGATCCATGAATATCAAGAGGTTGAATATTTGGTTTGCAAAAACAGAAGACATTGATTGTATTATTATTTTTTAAGAAAAGCAGACTGCTACATGCAGTGCCTCATTTAGATGTGCCTAGAGTCTTGGAGGCTTGACTACCTATACTCTCCTACAAATGGACCTTGAGAGCTTGTCTGGAGGTTCTAGCAGAAAACCACAGCTACTCCTATAACCTTGACCTAAGATGTGACCTCCTCAATCAGGGAAGATCATCCTCTTTAACAAAGCATGCAGCTCCAGGAGAAGTGCACATGGGGTGCACATGGAGCAGTGGAGGAAGAAAGGGACACTTGCCCAGATAACCAGATAAGCAGAATCAACCCTGGTGATCAATGTGGTGACAGATGATGCAGCCAGATTGCCCTCAAATCCAACATTAGTTTTATTTTATACAGATCTTTTACCTACAGAAACTTATTAAGCCCACTTAACGAAAGCGTACAAGATTTTTGTTTTAATAGGCATTTCTTCCACTAAAACACTTATTTTTACTTTTAATCCAACCACCAACATTATTTTCAAAAGCTTACTAAATATAAATAAATGCTACTTTAAATGCATATACTAGGGGATTTATTCAATACATATTGCCTTCCATGAAATCCTCTTTGTGAGAATTATACAATTGAGATAGACTTGACCTCTTCATCAGGAAACCTGTATTCCAGGACTGGAATTCCATTAACTAGCTATGAAAAAGAGAAAGACTCATAACTTCTCTGGGTCTCAATCCACTGACCTATATTTTTAATTTTTTTCTCATTTTTACAGTTATTACACAATTGACACTTTTTGAGACCTTGACACTTTTTGATGACTCATTTTAATCTTAGTTATGATACTCATTTTACAATTATATTATCTATGATACTAAACAATTCTATTACTAAAACAACAACAACCAACTTCTTATACTATTCCTTTAATGTCACTGCCCCCTACTACATTTAACCCCTGGCAAACAGTCATTTATTCTACATCCTAATAATTTGATCTTTTCAAGAAAGTCATCTCAATAGAATTATGTAGCATTTAATCTTTTGAGATTGCTTTAATTATTTTTTCTTGTCAACATATTTTTGGAATTTTTATCCAAATTGTGGCAAGGATTAGAAGCCCACTGCTTTATACTGCTGAGTACTAGACAATGTATGGATTCAACACAAAATTTTTTTCCATTTATTTGTTGAAAACTGTGATTTGTTTCCATCTTGTGGCAATTACAAACATGTCTGATGTAACTATTTTTTACTAGTTCATATGTAGACACACATTTTCATTTCTCTGGGTTAAATATGTAGGTGTATTTACTGGGTCATAAGTGTATGTTGCAGCATAATTTACGATAGCCAAGTTATGGAAGCAATGTAAGTGTTCATCTACAGATAAATGGACAAAGAAGATGTACACACACATACACACACACACACACACACACACACACAGGAATATAACTCAGTCACAACAAAGCATGAGATCTCACCATTTATGACTACATGAATGGACCTATTTAATTTTATGCTAAGTAAAGTCAGATAGAGGAAAACAAATGCCATATGATCTCACTTATATGTGAAATCCAAACAAAGAAACAAATGAACAGAAAAACAAACAAACAATCAAAATTGCATGAGACTCAAATACAAAGTGGTGGTTTCCAGAAGTGAAGAAGGAGAGGGATTTGTAAGATAGGTGAAAGGGATTTTCAGTTTTAAAATAAGCCACAGAAATTCAAAGTACAACATAGGGAATATAGTCAATAATATCGTAATAGCATTGCACAATGACAAATGGGAACTACACTTACCATGTTGAGCATTGCATAACATGTAGAATTGTTGAATCACTATGTTGTACACTTGAAACTAATATAGTAGTGTATGTCAGTTATACTTCAATTAAATATATGTATATACACATACCACCAGTTGTAGTCAAGGATATGCAGCAACTAAAACTCACATACATTGCTGGTAGGAATGCAAAATGTTTTGTTCAGACTACTGATTTCAGTTATAGTAATTTGACTAAATTGCCTTCATAGTCATTTACAGTTAAGTATTTAAGTTTACCAAGATGCTTGAACAACTGTGAAAACAGTATGAACATCTGTGTCTAGAACACATGCACTATAATACAGTTAAATATGAAAGGATCAATTATGTATAAAGTATGCTCATAAATTGTATCATCCCATCTTAAGAATCTGTAAAGAATCAAAATATGCATATACATTCAGATGGTATTTGGAATATATGATTTGTTATATATTAAAAGTAATGAAGTTAGGCAATCTACAAAAAATCATTTATTACCCATTGACTGTTCATATTATAATACATATCTTATTAGATATATTGGATACATTGCACTATCTGATTGAAATACTATAAATATCTTTAAGAAAAAAATACAGTTGAAAAGTACATGAGCTCATGAAGCTAAATTTGGTGGTTTTAAATAATACAGGTTAAATGGGAAAATTTATCTTGCTTATGTAATTAGTTCTGGCTCATTACATCATGATAAGTTTCCTCAGGAAGTCTAAATAACACAGATGTGAGATCATTTAAGGGCACAGATACATAAAATAAGTATTTCTACATGTATCCCAATTAATTTTAAAATCTTTGTTTCAGATATTAAAACAGACAGACATAACTTGGTTTTTATAGACTATAACATTTTGTTTTACTAAAACTATTTCATATTTTTCCAAATTTTGAATAAGTATAAACTCAAATAATTGGTTATTATTGTCAAACTGATACATAATATATTGTCTACATTGGTTCTTCCCTTAGCATTTTCCTTTCCTGAGGAACAATATGTCTAGTTTTAAGACAAAAAAAAAAAAAGACCAGTTGAACTGTTTAGATTGACAGTAGCTTGACCTACATACTTCCCCCTTTCCATCTCTCTCTCTCCTTTTTTCAGAATAAATTTTTTAAGTTTTTATTTTAATTCCAGTTTGTTAACATACAGTGTTATATTAGTTTCATGTGTACCATATAAAGATTCAGCAATTCCATACATTACCTGGCACTCTTCGTAAGTGCACTCCTTAATCCTCATCACCTATTTAAGCCATTCCTTTCTTTTAAATTCTTATGGATAATATTTAGCAGTTTTGCTGAGGACATTCTGAATTACATCACTAGTCTATCTATGGATTTGGAACAAATGTTCTACCAGACAGATCCAGTCCTAGCTATAGTTGCTATGTTTCCTCATAAAACTTTCAGTCCAATAGTTGTGGAGAAATATGTGCAATGATAACAGAGGCAGCACTTAGTTATGTGGATACAAAAGAATAGGATTCCTGAAATGTAAATGTGCAAGACTAAAATGCTTTCAAATTTTTGCTATAACATTCAATAATCAATTTGACATTTATTGAACACAACCTATTTCCTGCTATGAAATCTAAGTTGTAAGTACGGAGTGCGTTAAGAAATCATATAGGCCTGTACTTTCATAGGTTTCCTGAGAATACTGCAATACTCTTCAGCAGGATAGAAAATAATCATCCTTCATTATAGAATTCTATAAAACACTGGTTTCAAAAGCACTAAAATATCCAAATTATGTTTTATCTCTCTATCCTTTCCCAGGGAATGTTGGAAATTTTAAAGAAAAAGCTTCCCAAAATGAGTTAGTAATTGTGACAAATTTCAGGTTTGAAGTGTTTAAAGTGAATAAATGCTAATTCAGGCTATGTTTTACAAATTTGTTAAGACTTGTTCTGTAATGTTCTATGTGATTGTGAAGAATTATTCTGTTGTTGGGTGGAAAACTCTGCATATGTCTGTTAGGTCCATTTGGTCTATAGTGTTGTTAAAGTTTGCTGTTTATAGATTTTCTGTATGTATATTCTATCTATTATAGAAAGTAGTATATTTAGTTTCCTGATATTATTTTATTGCTGTCTATATTTCATTCCAGGTTTGTTAATATTTCTTTATACATTTAAGTGACCTGATGTTGGGTGCATATATATTTAATAATGGATAAAATAAATGATTTGTTCCCCTTTATTTCTTTAGAATTTGCATAAAATCAAGAAAATATATATTTTCCACCTGAAGATATGTTTCTTCTTTATTTGCAGATGGATTAACTTATTTTTAAGGTTAAAGCCAGATAAATATTAGCAAATTTACATGTTTCAACATAATCCAAAAATAAAATGGTTATGCATTGCCTCCCTTTAAGAAAAAAAAAGTCACAAATTCACAATACAGGACAGAAGAACGTAGTCTTTTAGATTTTTTTTCCACACGGAATGAAGTCTACAAAAAATGAAACCAAATTCATGCTTACTTATCAATTTTTCTTGTTAATCTATTATCAATGCTCACATTATTTTATTCCCATTACCCTTCAAATGTAAGCTAATATGTAAGAAACAGAATATCAACAAAGAAAACATGCTCTGGGGTAAAAAAATGAGTAACTAGGAAGCAAGAAAGAAGAAATTATAAAGACTTAAATAGAAAGCAATATATATTTTTCAGGATTAAAATACATGACAATTTATTCTATAGGTGGGCAGAGGCTTGCTGCGAAATTGCCATAGCAAATTAACAATATTGTTTCTGGTTCATTAGATATTGATAACTTTCCTCTGGAATCACAAAACAAAGATAAAAGATCATCTAAGGGCATACTTGCATAAAGTATTTGTTTATACACATATCCCAGTTAATTTTAAAATATATTCTTGAATGAAACATATATAACACTTTTTAATATACTACTTAAGACTAGAAAAGGTTTTAAATTACTTCCTATTTTCCCTAGTTTTGAAGAATAACATAAACTGAGCAACAATAACATGAATACTCATGTAACCTACAGGGGCTTTATAATTCAATAGGTTAGGCTAAAATATTAAGTAAATTCAAAAAGAAGTAAATGATTTTGGTGAATTATGAGGCCAGAAAGGTCTTTTAATTCATTTTACGCACCACTGCTCCCACTTGTTTTAGGTTCTTGAATAGTCTACTTTATTAAGTCAAACTTGGTATTTTCTTTTTTTTTTCTAATGTACTCAGATATAGCAAAAGGAAATTTTAAAAAGAGTAAAATGCAAGCTACATCTTGTGAAGATCATTAAAAACCTTAGTACTGGCATCTTTTATTAACTGGCAAGGTTCTAGTAATGTGACATGAGGGAAATTTGTGTGTGAGACATAATAGTTTGTTTTTAGATGTAAACAATTTATTCCTATGTTAAATGTCATCAAAACAGACAACGTTTTATTTTACTTTGTTCCAACACAATATGATATTTTCTGGCAGAATGAGTGTAAATAACTGTTTAAAATTCCAAAAGCTCCAAATGATAGATCTTCCCCAATTCCTCCATATTTCCAAAAGTAAATAGAGACTATGCTTTCCTCTTACATCTTAGGGAATTATTTCACAAATATAACACATGGTCATAACCTGGCACACAGAGCAAATTCTTAAGCTTTTGAATGAAAACATACTTTATATTTTTGTTATTACATAAGTCATATGTAAATGTTTCTTCTACTTCTTGTTCCTCTCTTCTTTGGTCTCTCAAGTAAAGGACAGGATAATTCTATATTCTAGTAATATTTCCACTAAAACATAATATGAAATATAGAAGCAGGAAGACACTTGTAAATATCAATTCATCATTTTACATTTTCTTTGTTCTTTACCACTCTCCATGGATATTTTACTTCATTTATTAAAGACATCCATCTTTTAATAATACATTTAAAGTGTGTAATGAGATGTTTGGTTTAATGCATAAATATACTCTCAGGAAACCTTGCCAATTAGAATGCTGGGAAATGGTCTTTCCTTAAGGCTACTGGGAGCATGATTTTAAATGGACTGTGACAGCCCAAATATGTGGTACTGAGCTCTCAATAAAAATTCACCATTTAAAAATTAATATGTTGATGCAGAAGAATGGTGTTATTTAAATGGAAACTATTTAACTAAAAAGCAAAGGCATAGGCAGTAAGCTCAAGATTTAATTTCTCAGAGCAGTATTTGTGTGTTTCTTTGTCTAATGCTATCACTATATGTAACTATATAGATTTCAATGTTAACTTTTAGTGTTTTTATTGAGGGATAAAATTTTTTTCCAACAATTTCCAGAAAACTCCACTGAAGTTCTCATATTCAGTGTAGAATTGGAATTGGTAGCATATGTGAAAGTGTAATCTGAGATTGGAACAATATTTAATTAAATACATTGTTCAGGAAGGTGGGGGGAAGTACTGTTTATCTTTCAAAGTAATTGGCTAGTTTCCAAGGATACGAGATGAACTGTGGTCAGGCATAGCAAGTTGGTATGTGGGAAAGTTAGATAATTAATTTCTATACTAGGGAAGTTAAGAACCAAAAGGGAGTGAGGGAAGGAATGAGGATGAATGAATGTTGGGAAAAGCACTAGGGATATTCTATTCCTCTAATCTTTAGAAACTTTAGCAAAAGGTTTAAGCATAGAACAAAAGTCAATACTGGTAGAACCTAGGTCATTTAAAAGTGAGTAATTTCACAATGCTCTATGATTTTCATCATTAATTAAGAGCTAACACTAATTCATTTGTGGCTTATTTATAGCCTGCATGGTCCATGAATTGAATGTGTTTCTTCTCAGAGAAGAAAATTCAAAATATATCCACACTGTCATAATCACATTCTCAAAATCACATGTGATCAATATCTATCATTTCAGAGTTGTAGCTATTATGAGAAGCTTAAACATGATTTAAATTTCTGACAACTTAACTGCTTTTATTTAACTCTATAAGAGCTGAGAAACACAAATAAACCCTGAGGGATACACGAGTATTCATGTTATTGTTGTTCAGTTTATAATTCTGCAAAATTAGGGAAAATGTGAAGTAATTTATAATCTTTTCTAGTCTTAAGTAGTATATTCAAAGTGTTATATACGTTTCATATTTCCAGAATGTATTTTAAAATTAATTGTGATATGTGTGTAAACACTTTAATGCTTCTGTACCCTTACAGATCTTGTATCTTTGTTATTTTCTGAAAATTTTAATAATCATTCTCTCTTTCTATAAGGTTCAGCAACTTTAACCTCATTGAGAATAATATGGTAATACTAATCATCTTTGTTAAGTAATGATATAATGGAAATATTTTTAAATGTATAGTTACTATGTAGACCACTCAACCGGAAAACAATATTTGTCTATTAAAACAAAATTTAGCTGAACAAAATATTAGCAAATCAAATTAAAAAGGTAAATTAAGAGTTATATTATGTAACTAAGTCATATTTATCCCAAGTATGCAGGGATAGTTAAACGTTCAAAAATCAGTTACTATATTCTATCATATCAAAAACTAAGAAGAAAAATTACGCAATCATATTAATAAATGTAGGGAAAAAACTAAGAAGAAAAATTACACAATCATATTAATAAATTTAGGGAAAAAACAGACAAAATCCAAACACCATTTATGATAAACTTTCAGCTAATAAGAGATAGAAAGGAATTTTCTCAGTTTGACAAGAGTATCTGCAAAAATTCTGCAGCTAATATTATCTTGATGGTGAGAAACTCAAAACTTTCCCATTAATATTAAGTTCAAGTTGAGGACATCCACTATCATGACTCCTATTGAACATTATACTGGAAATCCTTACTAATGCAGGAAGTTAAAAAAAAAAAAAAAGAGGAGTGGGAGAAAGATATATAGACAGGGAAGACAGAAAGAAAACTTCTTTTGCAAATGACATGACTGTCTCTAGAGAAAATTCAAAATAAAAACAAAAAAAAAACCCAAATATACAGGTAAAGCATAATTATAGCAATGTTGCTAAAGCAAGGTTAATATACAATAGTAAACTGCTTTCCTATACGCCAGTAATAAACCAGTAGAAATTGAAATAAAAAAAATATCATTTATATTAGCATGCAAACATATATTAATACTTAGCTTTAAATCTAACAAAATCTATACAGGATTTATATAAGGAAAGCTACAAAACTCTGATCAACTAAAAATGAAAGAACTAAGTAAATGGATATTCCATGGTTATTCATAGAAAGGCTCAATGCTGGGGCGCCTGGGTGGCTTAGTTGGTTGAACACCAACTTCAGCTCAGGTCATGATCTCATGATTCCTGAGTTCAAGTCCTGCATAGGGCTCTGTGTTGACAGCTCAGAGCCTGGAGTCTGCTTCAGATCTTGTGTCTCCCTCTTTTCTTTCTTTATAAAATGGAAGAAAAACTTACTTAAAATAGGCAAAGACGAGGCTTCTGGGTGGCTCAGGCAGTTAAGCATCCTACATCAGCTCAGGTCATGATCTCATAGTTCATGAGCCTGAGTCTGTGTCAGGCACTGTGTTGACAACTCAGAACCTGGAGCCTTCTTCTGATCTGTGTCTCCTCTCTCTCTGCCCTTCCACCACTCATGCTTTTTCTCTCTTTCTCACACACAAAAATAAAATAGACATTAAACAATAAAAAGAGAAAATTTCAATACTATGAACTGTTGCTTTTCCTCAACCATATCTAGATTCAATGCAATCTCAAATTACAATCCAAGAAAATTATTTTTTGAGATATTGAGGAAACTTGATTTCTAAAGTTTATGTGGCAAGGTAAGAGTCCCAAGATAATCAGTACACTGTTGAAGGAGAAGAGTAAAGTTAGAGGACTGACACTACAGGACTTCAAGTCTTACTCTAAAGATACTACAGTAAGCCAGACAGTGTGGTACCAGTGTAAGAATACACAACTAGAACAATAAAACAATAGAGATTCTAGAATTAAACCCATATGGTCAACTGATCTTTGACAAAGGAGAAAAGGCAGTACCATAGAGCAAAATAATCTTCTCAATAAATGGTGCCCAAACAACTGGACATTCACATACCAAACACACACACACACACACACACACACACACACACACACACACACGGATCTATCTTACTCTTTTCTTTTTTTTTTTTTTAAATTTTTTTAATGTTTTATTTATTTTTAGGAGAGAGAGAGAGACTTGAGCATCAGAGAGAGAGGGAGTCACAGAAACAGGCTCCAGGCTCTGAGCTGGCAGTCAGCACAGAGCCCGACGCGGGGCTCGAACCCACGAACCGCGAGATCATGACCTAAGCGAAAGTCGGACGCTTAACCGACTAAGCCACCCTGGCGCCCCTATCTTACTCTTTTCATGAAACTTAATTCGAAATACTCAAAATGGATTTTAGACTTACACATAAGTTGCAGAACTGTAATATTAACTCCCAAGTAATAACAATGGAGAAAACATAATATTGAGTGCCATGATGCACGTTTAAGTATAAGAGTAAAAATAAAATCTACATAGGAAATAATGATAAACTGAACTAAATTAAAAATACATTATCAACAGAATGAGAATAGAAGACATGAGTAGAAGAAAATATTTGAAAAACACACATCTGATAAAGTACTGTTAACCAAAATGCAAAGATCTCTTAAAACTCGTCAGTAAAAATCGGCCTGATTGGCCTTGGCATTTACCAAAAGGAGTTGAAAATTTATATCCATGCAAAAACCTGCACATGGATATTTATAGAAGTGCTTTTTATATCTGTCAAAACTGTGAAACAATGAAGAAGTATTTCAGGAGATAAATGAATAAACTGTAGTATATCCAAAAATGGACTATTTCTAGCACCAAAGGAAAAAAAAAAGTTAGCAAGCCTTGAAATGACATAATAATCTTAAAAGTATGCTGCTAAATGAAAGAAGTCAATTAGAAAATGTACAAATTGTAGAATTCCAACTATGATGTTCTGGAAATGGTAGAATCATGGAGACGATGAAAAGATCAACATTTTCCCAGTGTGAAGAAGGAGGAGAGATTAATAGACAGAGCAGAGTATTTTTAAGCAGTGAAAATACTCTGATAGTAAAATTATGTATATATTTCATTATACATTTATCCAAAATTGTAGAATACATAAAACCCAAAGTAAACAACCCTAAGATAAAATATAGACTTTGGGCAATTTTGCTGTATTAATGTAGGTTCATCCCTGGTAAAAACTGATGTTGATGATGGGGGAAGCTATGGACAGAGGGCATATAAGAAATCTCTATACCTTCCTCTCAATTTTTTGTCAACCTAAAACTGCTCTACAAAAAGTCTTAAATGAAGTAAATACAACTCAAACTTATTTTTAATATTTCACTATAAATATTTCTTCTCATTTCGATTTTTGAGTTTTTTTTACTACTTTTAAAATGGGAACAAAAGAGTTGATTCAAATGTGATGGAAGGGGTTCCCTCTCATTGTGACTATTTTCCTGTTAAGTCTCAGAAGTTCTCAGACATAAGGCTCTTGCAATTTTAAATAACATTTTCTGCTTTCTCTTTTAATTTCTGCTATACTTCACAACCATAAACTTATTCCCTTCATATCCACTATTCTTCTGAGTCTTCAAGCATTCCCTCTCCTCTTGCCTGAAACTCTTTTACTCATTTCATAAACATATAAAATCTACTCATTCTTCTGACCTTAGATTGAGGGTGACCTCTAATAAAGATTTTCTCTGACTGTAAAAATTAGGTTAACATACTTTATATTTTTATATCTCTGTATAAGTCCCTTTTATCAACTATTTTATATTTGCTTTGGTTTTACCAGCCATTTGACCATATGCCTCATGGGGACAGAGATTTTTGTCTTACCAGCAATATTTTCCCATGCCTTGTACAGTGCTTGGCACAGAAAGGATACAAATGACTATGGGTTAAATATTAAATAATAATGTATTCATTTACAGAATCCTTAAGAAAGCATTTACATGCACAAAACTTTCAAATATTTCTGGCCTAGAAGCACATGTAGATATGATTTGTTATGGACCTTAAATGTATTATAAAGATATTCATTCCCTAATAATTAATTTTCCTTACAAACATTCCTTAACAGTTTTTAAAGAAAAATCACAAAAATTCTACATTAAGAAGACTAAATATCTGTCATATTTGTTTGCAAGAACCAACATCAAGTTATGAACTTTCTTTGGGAGAGAACACACTGTCCCAAAAAAGACATACAGAGGGAAAACAGAAACATGGAAAGATGCTCAACATCACTGGTCATCAGGGAAATTAAAATGAAAAACAACAGTGAGACATCACCTTACACGTGTCAGAATGGCTGTTATCTAAAAGAGATAACAAGTGTTGATGGGGATGTGGAGAAAAAGGAATCCTCATGCATTATTGGTGGAAAAGTAAATTGGTGCAGTCACTGTGGAAAACACTATGGAATTTCCTCAAAAAATTAAAAATTAGAAATAGCATATGACCTACTAATTTCCATTACTGGTTATTTTCCCAAAGAAAATGAAAATAGTAATTCAAAAATATATGAACTCCTATGTTTAATGCAGCATTATTTACAATAGCTAAGATACAGAATTAACCCAAATACCCATTAGTAGTTGAATGGATAAAGAAGATGTGATTGATGCACAAACACATGTGCATGCACACGCACCCTCTCTCTCTCTCAGACACACACACACACACACACACACACACACACACACACTGGAATATTACTCAGCTATAAAAAAGAATGACATTTTGCCATGTCTGACAGCATAAACGGACCTACAGAGTATTATGTTAAGTGAAAGAAGTCAGACAGTAAAGGACAAATACCATATGATTTCACTTCTGTGTGGAATCTAAAAAATGAAAAAAGAAACCAAAAAGTGAGTAACAAACAAACAAAAAGCAGAAACAGACTCAAATACAGAAAACAAACTGATAGTTTTCAGAGAAAAGAGAGAGAGATAGGCTTCCAGTTATAGAATAAGTCACACAAATAAAAGGAACAGCATAGGGAATGTGATCAGTGGTATTGTAATAGCATTTGTAGGATCACAGATATAAGCTACACTTGTGGTAAGCATAAAGTATAGATTTGTTGAATCACTATGTTGTACATCTGAAATTAATGTAAGAGTGTGTGTCAACTTATAGTTCAATTTACCAAAAAAAAACCCAAAACAAAAAATTGACAGCCTATGTCACAACACATTGCCTGATTAAAAGACACTTTGTAATTATCAAAACATTCTGGAGCAAACATGGCAGAGTAGGGAAATCCATACTTCCCATGTTTCTCAAACAAAGAAGGGATGAGGCCCTTTAAAAACCAAGAGTCTGGGAGGAAAAGAGACAGAATCTAACAAGGAGAAAATGGGAAAACCAGAGGGCCCCATACATGGGTGATTGTGAACTGCAGGCAATAAAATGGGCTGTGTAGGCACAGACTGGAGTAATTCTCTTCTGCAGAGACAAAGAGAAGAGAAAGAGTGGCTAGGGAAGCTTAGGACTATATCTGGACAAGAAAGAAACCTCAGAATGGGATGGAGAGGAATCCCAGCTCTAACTGCAGGGCTTTCTTTGGACTGGGGTGGCTTCCCTGTTCACATACCTGGGGAGGAGGGAAGCTAGCCCCAAGTTTGGTGGTAGATTAGGGGCATAGTCTGCAGCAGGAGAAACCAGTACCCTTTTCTGAAGTGCTGCAGCACAGCCAGTGGACCAGGCACATGGAGTGGGATTTTAATTCCCAGCTAATTGTGGGACACAAGAGATGGCAGACTGAGGCAGACTGCCATGTCTGCACCCACAGCACAGTTAGGACAGGTCCAAAGGAGAGATTTGGGACACCTGGTCTATGAAGAAAGGACTAGGGGGTTGCCATTCTTCTCCCCACAACCACGAAGGTGTGGCCTCGGGGATCTGCCCACAGTGGAGGTGGGACCTGCCTACACCAAAGAACATCTCCACACCAGGGAATCACATATCTAATAGCTGCATAGATGTTGTGGAACCAGACAGCCTCCTTCCCCAGACCACCACTGTGGCATTGCCTAGATTAACTCTAGGACAATTCTTGTTATTTAGATTTATTCTCCCTTTTCTCCTTCTTATCTCTTCCTTCCCGTAGGCTGGATACTTTTGTTATTTGTTTGCTTAAACAGAAATATTTGATCCATTCCCTTGATGCAAGATCTACACCTCATTCTTTCCTTCTTTCTGTCTGGAATAATTGGGCCATATAATTTTGTTCTATCTTCATTTCTTTTTCCTCGCCTCCTTCCTTACTGTCCTTTCTCTATCTCTAGATATTTTTTAAAAATTTTTTAATGTTTTATTTATTTCTAGGAGAGAGAGAGAGACAGCGTGAGCAGGGGAGGGTCAGAGAGAGAGGGAGTCACAGACTGAAACAGGTTCCAGGCTCTGAGCTGACAGCACAGAGCCTGACGCGAGGCTCGAACCCACGAACCGCGAGATCATGACCTATGTGAAAGTCGGACGCTTAACCGACTAAGCCACGCAGGTGCCCCTCTCTATCTCTAGATTAAGCCTTTTAGTCTCTCTGCCAGGTCAATATTCATTTTTTTTTTCTATTTCCTTGCCCCTGTCATTTCTCTCGTTGCATATGCTCTTCCATCAGCATTACCTCCACTTTGTTATCTACTTGTAGCTCGTTTCTGGTTTTTTGCTCTTAGACTGATTTTTTTTTTTGTTTTTTGTTTCTTTGTTTTATTTGTGTGTTTGCATGTTTTTGTTTCCTGTTTGTTTGTCTGTTTTCCTTTCCAGGGATACTATGAGGAATAAATCAAAGCACACCTGGTTGAGGGTCCAAAATATTACTACAAGTAGGGAAATAAAATAACCAAAGTCACAAAAACAGAGAGGACACAACACTATCCAAAAAACCACTTCCTGAACAGCCAGACCCGGACAGTATATGCCCCCCCCCCCACTATAACAGTGCTCACAGGTGCAGAGCACATAACAAGCTTTTAAAACTTACAAGGGACAGAGAACTAGCCAAAATGACGACATGGAAGAATTCTCCTCAAAAGAAATTCCAGGAAGAAGTGACAGCAAAAGAATTAATCAAAACAGATATAAGGAACATAACTGAACAAGAATTTAGAATAATAGTCATAAAATTAATCACAGGGCTTGAAAAAAAGCATAGAAAACAACAGAGACTCTATTGCTGCAGAGATCACAGATCTTAAAAATGGTCATGATGAGTTAAAAAATGCTATAAATTAGGGGCAAAATAAAATGGAGATGGGTACAGTGCAGACTGAAGAGGCAGAGGGAAGAATAGGTCAACTAGAAGATAAAGTTATGGAAAAAGAGGAAGCCAAGAAAAAGAGAGATAAAATGACCCAAGATCATGAAAGGATTATTAGACAACTAAGTGATGCAATCAAATGGAGCAATATTCTTTTCATAGGAATTTCATAAGAAGAGAGAGAAAGGGGATGAAGGGGTATGAAAGCGTACATGGACAAACCATAACTGAGAACTTCCCCAACCTAGGGAAGGAAACAGACATTGAAATCCAAGAGGCACAGAGAACTCCCCTCAGACATAACTTGAATTGATCTTCTGCATGACATGTCATAGTAAAACTGGCAAAATACAAGGATAAAGAGAGAATTCTCAAAGTGGCTAGGAATAAATGGGCCTTAACATACAAAGGTAGACACATAAGGGTAGTAACAGACCTATCTACTGAAACTTGGCAGGACAGAAAGGAATGGCAAGAAATTTTCAATATGATGAACAGGAAAAAAATATGCAGCCAATAATCCTTTATCCAGCAAGCCTGTCATTCAGAACAGAAGGAGAGATAAAAGTTTTCCCAAATAAACAAAAACTGAAGGAACTCATCACCACTAGCCCAGCCCTACAAGAGATCCTAAGGGGACTTCGTGAGTGAAATGTTGCAAGGAACACAAAGTACCGGAGACATCACTACAAGCATGTAACCCATAGAGAACACAATGACTCTAAACCCCCATTTTTCAATAATAACACTGAATGTAAATGGAGTAAATGCTCCAATCAAATGACATAAGGTATCAGAATGGATTTAAAAGAGAAAAACAAACAAACAAGACCCATCTATTTGTTGTCTACAAGAGACTCATTTTAGACCTGAGGACATCTTCAGATTGAATGTGAGGGGATGGAGAGCCATGTATCATGCTACTGGAAGTCAAAAGAAAGCTGGAGTAGCCATACTTATATCAGACAAACTGACTTTAAATTAAAGGGAATAGCAAGACATGAAGAAGAGTGTTATATAATAATAAGAGGATCTATCCATCAGGAAGAGTTAACAATTATAAATGTTTACACACTGAATTTGGGAACACCAAAATATATAAAAGAATTAACTACAAACATATCTTGTTGATAAGATTGTGCTAATTGCAGGGGATTTAATACTCTGCTTGCAGCAATGGATAGATCCTCTAGACAGAGAATTAGTAAAGAAACAATGGCTCTGAATGATACATTGGACCAGATGGACTTAACAGGTATATTTAGAACTCTACATCTCAAAGTGGTAGAATAAATTTTCTTCTCAAGTGCGTATGATATATTCTCAAAGATAGATCACATATTGGGTCATGAAGCATCCCTCAATAATATAAAAGAATTGAGATCATCCCAAAGACACTTTCAGATCACAGTGCTATGAAACTTGAAATCAACCATTGGAAAAAGTCTAGAAAGCCCCCAAAAGCATAGAGGTTAAATAACATCCTACTAAAGAATGAATGGGTCAACCAGGCAATTAGAGAAGAAATGTTAAAATGTATGGAAAAAAATGAAAATGAAAACACAACAATTCAAACTCTTTGGGACCCATCAAAGGCATTCCTAAGAGAAAAACCATTGTAATCCAGGCCTACCTCAAGAAACAAGAAAAATCCCAGATACAAAATCTAACAGCACACCTAAAGGAACTAGAAGCAAAACAGCAAAGACACTTCAAACCCTGAAGAAGAGAAATAATAAAGATGAGAGCAGAAATAAATAATATAGAAAAAAAAACACAGTAGAAAAGATCAATGAAACCAAGAGTTGGTTTTTTGAAAAAATAAACAAAATTCACAAGCCTCTAGCCAGGCTTCTCAAAAAGAAAAGAGAAGGGACCCAAATAGATAAAGTCACAAATTAAAATGGATTAATTACGACCAATCCCTCAGAAAGACAAGCTTTCATCAGGGAATATTATGAAAAATTATATGCCAACAAACTGGACAACCTAGTAGAAATGGACAAATTCCTAAACACTCACACACTACTATAACTTAAACAGGAAGAAATAGAAAATTTGAACAGATCCATAACTGATGAAGAAATAGAATCAGTTATCAAAAATCTCCCAGCAAATAACAGCCCTGGACCAGATGGCTTCCCAGGGGAATTCTACCAGGCATTTAAAACAGAGTTAATACATATCCTTCTCAAGCAGCTCCAAAAAACAGATATGGAAGGAAAGATTCCAGACTCATTCTATGAAGTGAGTATCACTTTGATTCCCAAACCAGACAGAGACGTGGAAAAAAGAAAAAAAAGAGAATTACAGGTCAATATTCCTGATGAATATGGATACAAAAAATTATCAAGAAGATACTAGCAAATCGAATTCAACAGCATATAAAAAGATTATTCACCATAACTAAGTGGGATTAATTTCTGGGCTACAGTGGTTGTTCAATGTTTGGAAATCAATCAATCAATGTGATGCATCACATGAGCAAAAGAACCATATGATCCTGTCAATAGATGGGAAAAAAAAACATTTGACAAAATACAGCATACTTTTTTAATAAAAACTTTTGAGCCAATACCATACTGTCTTGATGATGACAGCTTTGTAGTAGAGGCTAAAGTCTGGGATGGTGATCCCTCCCGTTTTGGTTTTATTTTTCAGGATTACTTTGGCTATTCGGGGTCTTTTGTGGTTCCATACAAATTTTTGGATAGTTTGTTCTAGTTTTGAGAAGTATGCTGGTGCAATTTTGATTGGAATTGCATTGAATGTGTAGAGTGCTTTAGGTAGTAATGACATCTTAACTATATTTATTCTTCCTATCCATGAGCATGGAATTTTTTCCATTTCTTTGTGTCTTCTTCAATTTCCTTCATAAGTTTTCTATAGTTTTCATCATACAGATCTCTTGTATCCTTGCTTAGGTTTATTCCGAGGTATTTTATGGTTTTTTGTGCAACTGTGAATGGGCTCAGGTCATGATCTCACAGTCTGTGAGTTCAAGTCCCATATTGGGCTCTGTGCTGGCAGCTCAGAAACTGGATCCTGCTTCAGATTTTGTGTCTCCCTCTCTCTCTTTCTTTCTACCTCCCACCCACTCATGCTCTGTCTCTGTCTCTCAAGAACAAATAAACATTAAAAACAATTTTGTTAATTTTTTTCATTAATACATTATTTACATTGACAGGTAATGGCTTTATTATTGCTGTTTTTAAAAAATTAATAAATAAAGATTGACTTAAATAACAAAAAAAAACTTTTGAGAAAGTCGAGATAGAAGGAGTATACTTAAACATCATAAAAGCGTTTTATGAAATGGCCATAGCTAATACCATCCTCAATGGAGATAACTGAGAGTTTTCCCCCTGAGATCGGGAACACAACACGGATGTCCACTCTCACCACTGTTCTTTAACATAATGTTACAAGTCCTAGAATCAGCAATCAGACAACAACATAAAATGAAAGGCATCAGAATTGGCAAAAAATGAAGTCACACTTTCACTTTCTGCAGACGACATGATACTCTACATGGAAAACCAAGAGATTCCACCGGAAGTCTGCTAGAAGTGATACATGAATTCAGTAAACTCACAGGGTACAAAATCAATGTACAGAAATCAGTTGCACTTTTATACACCAATAATGAAGCAACAGAAAGAGAAATCAAGAAACTGATCCCATTGAAAATTGCCCCCAGAATCATAAAATACCTAGAAATAAATCTAACCAAAAATTTAAAAGATCTGTATGCTGAACTATAGAAAGCTTATGAAGGTAATTGAAAAAGACACAAAGAAATGGGGAAAAAATCCCATACTCATGGATTGGGAGAATAAATGTTGTTAAAATTTCAATACTACCCAAAGAAATTGGTAGTACACATTCAATGCAATCCCAATTAAAATTACACCAGCATTCTTCTCAAAGCTAGGACAAACTATCTTAAAATTATATGAAACCACAAAAGACCCCGAATAGCCAAAGTAATATTGAAGAAGAAAACCAAAACAGGAGGCATCACCATCCCAGACTTTAGCCTCTACTACAAAGCTGTCATCATCAAGACAGTATTGTATTGGCAAGAAAGAGACACATAGACCGATGGATTAAACAGAAAACCCAGAATTGCACCCACAAATGTATGGCCAACCATTCTTTGACAAAGCAGGAAAGAGTATCCAAAGGAAAAAAGTTAGCCCCTTTAACAAATGGTGCTGGAAGAAAGGGACAGCAATATGCATAAGAATGAAACTAGACCAATTCTTCACCATACACAAAAATAAACTCAAAATGGATGAAGGACCTGAATGTGAGACAAGTAACCATCCCAACCCTAGAGGAGAAAGCAGACAACAACCTCTTTAACCTTAGCCTCAGTAATTTCTTACTCGACACATCTCCAAAGGCAAGGGAATCAAGAGCAAAAACGAACTATTGGGACCTCATCAAGATAAAAGCTTCTGCGCTCAAAGGAAACAATCAACAAAACTAAAAGGAAACCAAAGGAATGGGAAAAGATATTTGCAAATGGCATATCAGATAAAGGGCTAGTATCCAAAATCTTTAAGGAACTCACAAAACTCCACACCCGAAAAAAAAACAATCCAGTGAAGAAATGGGTAGAATACGTGAACAGACACTTCTCCAAGGAGGACATCCAGATGGCTAATAGACACACGAAATGATGTTCAACTTTATTCATCATCAGGGAAACGCAAATCAATACCACACTGAGATACCACCTCACACTGGTCAGAGTGGCTAAAATGAACAAGCCAGGAGACTATAGATGCTGGCGAGGATGTGGAGAAATGGGAACCCTCTTACACTGTTGGTGGGAATGTAAACTGGCATAGCTGCTCTGGAAAACAGTGTGGAGGCTCCTCAAATAATTAACAGTAGAACTCCCCTAGTACCCAGCAATAGCACTGCTAGGAGTTTACCCAAGGGATATAGGAGTGCAAGGAGTGCAAGGGTTACATGTACCCCAATGTTTATAGCAGCACTTTCAACAATAGCCAAATTATGGAAAGAGCCTAAGTGTCCACCAACTGACAAATGGATACAGATGTGGCTTATATATATAATGGAATCCTACCTGGCAATGAAAAAGAATTAAATCTGGCCATTTGTAGCAACATGAATGGAACTGGAGGGTGTTCTGATAAGTGAAATAAGTCAGTCAGAGAAAGACATATACCATATATTCTCACTCATACGTGGATCTTGAGAAACTTAAGAGAAGACCATGGGGGAGGGGATGGGGGGGTAAAAGTTACAGAAGGGAGGGAGACAAATCATAAAAGACTCTTAAACACTAAAAAAAAAAAACAAACCTGAGGGTTGATGGGGGTTAGGATAAATGTGAACATGGGTGATGGGTATTGAGGAGGGCACTTGTTGGGATGAGAACTGGGTGTTGCCTTATTGTTAAATACAACAAATTGTATTAAAAAAAAAACAAAAAAAAACCCATTCTGCTTCATTACAATTCCTCTATTCTTTATATACAATAATATAATTTTCTGTTATCAGTTTTTCCTAATATTTATTTCACAACTGATACTAAACCCAGGTTGAATACCAATATGTCTTTAAATGCCTATAGTTATAGTCATATTTCTCTATTGAGACAAAATATAATTATCCTATTGATTTTTTTAGAAAAAAATAAGACATATGGGATGTAAGAAAATAACAGTAGTTGGTACAAACTAAACTGTGAAATATACTCATTTTCAAAAAAATTTATGATACATGTTTTAATATGTTTCTACATTATTTTTTTTTTAATGTTTTTATTTATTTCTAGGAGAGAGAGAGAGAGACAACATGAGCAGGGGAGGGTCAGAGAGAGGGAGTCACAGACTGAAACAGGCTCCGGGCTCCGAGCTGGCAGTCAGCACAGAGCCCGATGCGGGGCTCGAACCCACGAACCGCGAGATCATGACCTAAGCGAAAGTCGGCCGCTTAACCAACTAAGCCACCCAGGCGCCCCTGTTTCTACATTATTAAGTTGAATATATTTGTTATTAATTTTTATTGTAGTAAATTGGCACATATTAGTTTCAGGTTTCCAGCATAATGATTTCATCTTTGTATAAATTGTGAAATGAGAATCATAGTAAATCTAGTTAACATTCATCACCATATGTAGTTAAAAATTCCATAGTGGCAAAATTTCTTGTAATGAGAACTTCAAGATCTACTCTTGTAGCTTTCAAATATACAATACAGTATTATTATCTTTAGTCACCATATTGTACACTAGATACCCATGACTTATTTTATAATGGAAATGTCTACCTTTTCACCCCTTCCTCCCCCCCAAATTTTATTGAGAAATAATTGATAAACATCTCTGTATAAGGTTAAGGTGTACAGCATGATTTAATTTACATATATTGTGAGATGATTAGTCTAATAGGTTCAGCCAACACTCATCTTCTCATGTGGATTCAACTTAAAATAAGAAAGGAAAAAGAACAAAAAAACAAAGCTCTCCTTGTGATGGTAACTCTTGGTATTTAGTTTCTTAGCAACTTTCCTGTAAGGCATCCACGTTAGATTTTTTTTGTAATCATTTTTTAAGTGCTTATTTAAATTCTAGCTAACGTACAGTGTAATATTGGTTTTCAGGAGAATTTGGTGATCCATTACTTATGTATAACATCCAGTGCTCACTCATCATAAGTGTCCTCCTTAATGCCCATCATCCAGGGGCACCTGGGTGGCTTAGCCAGTTAAGCGTCTGACTTTTGCTTAGGTCATGATCTCGCGGTTCGTGGGTTTGAGCCCCGCGTTGGGTTCTGTGCTGACTGCCAGCTCAGAGCCTGAAGCCTGCTTCAGATTCTGTCTCCCTCTCTCTGACCCTCTCTGACTGCTCACGCTCTCTCTTTCCTAGAAATAAATTTAAAAAAAAATAAAAAAAATTAATGCCCATCATCCATTTATCCTATCCCCCTATCAATTTTCTCTCCAGCAAGCTTGATTGTTTCTCTATAGTTAGGAATCTCTTATGGTTTGTCTTCTTTTTTTTAACCCTCTTCCCCTATGTTCATCTGTTTTGTTTCTTAAATTCCACATGAGTAAAGTCATATGGTATTTGTCTTTCTTTGACTGACTTATTTCGCTTAAAATAATACACTCTAACTCCAACAACGTTGTTGCAAATGGGAAGATTTCATTCTTTTTGATGAATAATATTCCATTATAGGTAGATGGTGAATAGCCCACATCTTCTTTATCTATTCATCAGTTGATGGAAAGTTGGGCTCTCTCCATAATTTGGCTGCTGTCAATGATGTTTCTATAAACATCAGGGTGCATGTGCCCCTTCAAAGCAATATTTTTGTATCCTTAGGGTAAATATCTAGTAGTGCAATTGCTGGATCAGAGAGAAGTTCTATTTTTAACTTTTTGAGGTAACTCCATACTGTTTTCCAGAGTGGTTGCAACAGTTTTCATCCCACCAACAGGGCACGAGAGTTCCCTTTTTTCCATGTTCTCACCAACACTGGTTGTTGCCTGAGTTGTTAATTTTTGCCATTCTGACAGGTGTGAGGTGATATCTCATTGTGGTTTTGATTTGTATTCCCTATGATGAGTAATATTAAGCATCTTTCATGTGTCTGTCATCTGGATGTTTTCTTTGGAAAAATATCTATTCATGTCATGTGCCTATTTCTAAACTAGATTACTTTTTGGATGTCAACTTTGATAAGTTATTTATAGACTATACTTTTTGTATACTTATCAGATATGTCATTCCTTGATTCCATCAGTTGCCTTTTAGTTTTGTAATTGTTTCCTTAACTATTCAGAAACATTCATCTTGAGGAAGTCCAAATAATTCATTTTAGTTCTTGTTTCTCTTGCCTCTGGAGACGTGTCTAGTGGACCCCTTTTACCCATTTCACTCACCCCTCCCCCTTACATCTGGAAACTATCAATTTCCTCTCTATATATAGGAATTTTTTAACTTAATGTTTCCACATAGAAGTGAGATCACAACTAATACTTTAATCTTCATCTACCCACTCAAAATTCATTTGAAATTTATACATATCCATATTTTAGGCTTTTTGTAACCGACAAAAAGAAACAGTGCATGGATAGCTTACAACATGGAAACAGAGACACGAATGGGTAAATTGGGTGAAAACCAATAATCTGAATTAGCAACTAGGAAGGACGACAAATTCACATATAAGATACTTTCTAAATGACAAAAAGGGGTGGGGCACCTGGGTACCTCAATCGATTAAGCGTCAGACTTCGGCTCAGGTCATGATCTCATGGTTCGTGGGTTCAAGCTCTGTGTGGACAGCTAGCTCAGAGCCTGGAGACTGCCTCAGATTCTGTGTCTCCCTCTCTCTGACCCTCTCCTGTTCACACTGTCTCTCTCCTTCTCTAAGAAATAAATAAAGCATTAAAATTTAAAAAAAAATTAATGATGAAAAGGGAAAATTTAAAGAATGTAGTAAATTCAGAGATTTCAAGTGCCAATTTCCAAAATTCCACTTTATTTTAGTATAAAATTTAAATAGTCTGTTACTGAATTAAATATTTGAAAGATATAGGTTATTGTTGACAAAAACCTAACATTAACAGTTGGATATTTTGATATCTGATTTTGTTTTGTCTGCAATTAAGATATTTTTAAAGATTTCACTTTTCTAGATAACATGTTTTGATAAAGCTAATCTAATCTGATTGTTTATATATATCCTTAAAATTTTTCTTTGGAGTGATTTCTAACTGAAATCACAATAAGAGTATCTGATGTCAAACCTGTTCTTACATGGTTAAAATAATGTAAAACTGGAATAATCTACAAAGTAACTAATTTAATATATTAGAAAATGAAGGTAGAGATTTCTGAAGAATGTACCTGAGGTGTCCTCCACATTCACTCCCAATGCATGTCTGGGGATGATCTATAAACTACAACACAGGCAAATGGATCATAAGCATAGAAAGGTAGTATGACTACACATGGGAAATGTTGGTCAGAATTCAAGGATACTGCTGCTAAAATGGTTATAATCCTGAGGGTTTATGGATTCCCCACAATTATTTGTCTGAATTATGAATTGTATTTATAGAGCAAGACTACCGTAAGTAAAAGCCATTGAGAAGACAGATGAATGAAAATGTTCCTCACATATGCAATACTTCCAAGAGAATAAAGCTTTAACTAAGTCAGCTTGGACGGAATCCACAGAAGAAAGATGGGCATGTTAAGCTGAGACAGGGAAGATGTAAATTTATCCAATTCTGAGTCTAGAACAGTGGTTCTGAATCGGGAGTGATTCTGCCCCCCACTCTTCAGTGGTATTTGGCAATGTCTGGAGATATATTTGATTATTACAACTTAGAAAATGGTTTTAGCATGTAGTGAATAGAAACCAGGGATATTGTCAAATGTCTTAAAAATGTGTAGGAATACTCAACACACAGTCAAAGAAAGTATCTAACATTAAACATAAGAGAAAAATATTAACAAAATTCAAACAAACCATCAGTGAGCTAAGACCACTTCAAAGAACTCAATATTAGCATAAATGGAGTAACTGAAGGAAAGAAAAATATTTTAAAAACTAGGTGAATATTTTCCCAGTATGATGAAAAGTGTGAACTCAAGTTCAAAAATATCAACAAACTTAGGGTGCCTGGGTGGCTCAGTCATGTAAGTGTCTGATTCTTGGTTCCCCTCAGGTCATGATCTCACAATTTGTGGGTTTGAGCCCACTATTGGGCTCTACACTGATGGTGCGGAGCCTGCCTGGGCTTCTGTCTCCCTCTCTCTCTGTCCCTCTGCTTGCTCTCTATAGCTCTCTCAGAATTAAATAAACACACAATAAAGGAAAATAATGTCAACAAACTTACACATAAGGACATGAATAAAACTATGTCAAAATTATATTATAAACAATTTGCTTCAATAATAGAGAGAAATGTTAAGAGCAGCAAGATTAAATGAATGCATTATGTGTAAAGAAAAATGGTTAAGGTTTAATGGATTTCTCATCAGAAAAAAGGAAACAAAGACAGTAAAGCAATATTATTAAAGATCCTAAATAAAATAAGGTTAAATTTTGGCAAAAATGAACATAATAGACAATATGAAATAAATGCTCTTCCTGGTCCTCTCCACTAAGTACAATATAAGCCCTGGAAATAATACAAAGGCAACCAAGTAGGACTGGGAAAGGTGGAAAGAAGAGCAATTGCTTCTGAATCTCAGTCTAGAGCTACTGCATTACAGTGGGGAGTTCTGCAAGCCCCAAAACAATAGCAGAAGTCAGTCCAGGTAGGCTTCTTAAGGAAATGCATCTTCCAACCACCCGGTGAACTAAAGGCAGACCAGGTCAGTTTATTCCTTCCAAGATTATATAGGAGTGCCAGCAACACCACAAGGTAAGACCAGCAATTTGGGGAGGCAGTTGGGAATCTCATTAACTATAAATGGTCAAAGAAAGAGTACTGTTTCCCTTCTGGCCTCATAGTCCTTTCCTTCACCTTAGGATACTAAGCAGCTTTAAGATACTGGCAAGGAGAATCACACCAGAACAAGTGCCCTGTCTGGGAAGCCTCTTTATCTTCGTGGTTTTAATATACCCCCCAGCTCTGCATAGAGGCATCATGTGGCCAGAGTACACAAAAAAGGGGATCTTACCACAATATGCAGCCTCAGCCAAAATATACTTCATCTCCGTGGCCTAAAGAACCCCTTTCCCCACTGGGATGCACTAAGCCACAAGGTGGCTCTAGCAAGGAGATCCTTTCACAATTGCCTAACTGGAAAACAAACATCATCTTTATAGGTCAGAGATCATTTTCTTATCTAGAGGCACAGTTTGAGAAATTTCTATTGCTTCCTCAAGCAGCTCCATCAGGGAATAATCCAGAGATACCAAGTTGACCAAAATAGCACTGTGAAGTCTCTGAAAATTGAATTGTCATTAAAACCACATAAAAATAAACCAGGACTCATATGCTAAACCTAAACAGAGTGACTGACTGATGAATAGAAGACTTAAACAAGATTCAAAGTCTCCTAATAAAATATCCTGAGCATACATACATATATACATACATAAATCACCTGTTACTCCAAGATAGAAAAAAATCACATGGAATGATACAAAACAAATAACTGACATCAACAAGAAGAATCACATGGTGGAATAATCTAATAAGGCTTTAAAGCAGCTGTCATAAAATGTTTCAAGAATAGATTACCAATCTCTTGGAAAACAATAAAAAATTTAAATCTCAGTAAAGACATAGAAAATAAATGGATAAAATGGAAATAATGAATCTAAAAAAAAACACTGAAAAAACTCACTGAGTCAGTGCTATAGTAGTCTATACAGGACAGATGATATAAGTAGTGAATTTGAGGACAGTCCAATAGAATTTCCAAATTGCAACATCAGAAAGAATATAGATTTTTTTTTAAAATGATTCTCTAGGACTTAGAGGACAATGAAAAGTATCATCTTCCAAACTATCAGAGTCCCAGAGGGAGAGGAAGTAGAGCGGCTAAAATTATGGCTGAACTTCCCACATTTAATGATATATATAAACCTACAGATTCAAGAAACTAAGCAAATACAAATAGAATAAATCCAAATAAATCTTACTAAGACACAGCAAAATTAAATTTCTGAAAACTAAAGAAAAAAATAATCTTGAAAGCATCCAGACAGAATTAGTGCATTACCTATAGGAGAACACAAATTCAAATTACAGCAATATTTTCCATGGAGAAAGTGACAATATTGATCAATTTTGAAAGAAAATAACTTCCAACTTCTAATTCTAGGTCTGCCAGGGCTAATTTTGGAAATGCAAGTGTTTAAATAAATGAAAATAAGCAAGGGCTATTTACTCAGTGCTTACTATAGCAAGGGAATCAGACATCACTTAAATTTGTCAGGGACTCCATGGCATCAGAGAAAATGGACAAAATTATAATAAATAAGAGGAAAGCCTTCAGTTATGCCCTCGTTCAAAGTTGCTTAAATTAAAAAGCTGGAAGCAAGCCAATTTGTAGCAAGGCATTCTAAGGGATTAGTTAGGGAAACTAGATTTGGCTTTCACCACTTGTCATTCATTGGAAACAAGGACAAAAATATAAACTCATTTATTGACAAAGTCCTGACTGTTTGGGGCTGACTGCTACAGAGGTTGTGGGTTGGCTTCCTGGACTGGCTGTGGCAGATAGTGGTTTGGCTTCCTATGCTAGTTTCTGCAGGTTGTGAGATAGGCTTCTATTTTAACATATGTGTGGCTGTTGTCTGGTTGTCCAGTCTCTGCAATGAGAAATACAGATATTCTCCAGATAAAGAGAAGCTGAAGGAATTTGTCTTCAGCAGACCCACTATTAAAGAATGTCTATATTGGGGTGCCTGGGTGGCTCAGTCAATTAATTGTTCCACTTTGGCTCAGGTCATGATTTCACAGTTCATAGGTTCAAGCCCCATATCGGGCTGTGTGCTGATAGTTCAGAGCCTTAAGCCTGCTTTGGATTCTGTGTCTTCCTCTCTCTGAACCTCCCCCTGCTCCTGCTTTGTCTCTCTCTATCTCTCAAAAATAAATAAAAGTTAAAAAACTTTAAAAATAATGTCTGTATTAAGTTCTTCAAACAGAAATGAAATAATTTAAGATAAACCCAGGAAAAAAGAGAGAACAACAGGAAGAGTATGAATATGAGTAATAGTCTATACTTCTACCAGGTTTCTGAATGATACTTGACAGTAGAAATAAAAATTACAAAATAGTTGATAGTGAAAACCATAAATTTTAAAAAGCGGCAAAGGTAAAGGGACCATTTGAGTACAGCCACTATGGAAAATAGTATGGAATTTCCACACACAAAAAAACTAGAAATAGAACCACTGTTTGGTACAGCAATTCTACTTCTGGGTATATGTCTGAAGGAGATGAAATTACTTTCAGATATCTGTTCTCTCATGTTCATTGCCTTATCACACATAATAACAAATACATGGAATCAATCTAAGTGCCCATCACAGACGAACGGATAAAGGTGTGTGTGTGTGTGTGTGTGTGTGTGTGTGTGTGTGTGTGTGTGTGTTTATATTCAGACATAAAAAAGATGTCCGACTATTTGCAATACCATGAATGGAACTTGATGTCATTACACTAATTGAAATAAGTCAGACAGAGATAAATCTTTTATGATACCATTTCTATGCAGAATCTAAAAAGATCAGCTTATAGAGAGTAGCATGACAGTTGTCAGGGCAAATGAGGAGGTTTTGGGGAAATGAGGAGATATTGCTCAAAGAATAGAAACTTTTGGTTATAAGATGAGTAAGTTCTAGGGATCTAATGTACTACATAGTGACTATAATTAACTATATCATATTGTATAGTTGAAAGCTACCATGAGAGTGGAGTGTTAATGGTCTCACCATACCACCACCACAATAGTATTACAAGAGGTGAAAGATTTGATTACTAACCTTATTCTATTAAACATTTCACAGCAAATACATGTATCAAACCATCACATTATACACCTTAAACTCACACAAGGTTTTATGTCAATTATATCACAATAAGCCTAAAAAATAAATTTTAAAAATAACAAAATAGTCAACTTGAGTTCCTCACAGTGATGGAATGGTTACCTATTTTGCCTGTGGTGGTAGATACACAAAATGAAAATGTAATAAAGTTGCAGGAACTAAGTACACACACACACTTAAATGGGGTTACATAAAACTGGAAAAAAAACCTGAGTAAGATTAATGGATTTTAATAATTTCAAGTTCCTGGATGTGATGTATTACATATGTGATGTATTGACCTATATGAAATATAAATGTTATTTATTTCTGTCTTAATGATATAGAATTATAATATATTGTTTGAAGGATTAACCTTAACTAAAATCATTGACTCTACCATTCACTAGTCATATCACCTTCAGCAAATAGTATTTGTGAAATATAATTTTTCAATCTCAAATAAGGATATCAATATTATTCTTACACTATTAGCTGCAGAGATGAGGTAATTAATATACATCAAAATCAGCTGGTACATCAGATTCATAATGGTTAATCCTTAAATATGATCTTATTTTCTTTCTCTTACCCGGATTCTGTATTCCTAACTATGCCGATTATTACTGAGTTGTCAAAAAGCTTGATTAAAACAACAAAACAACTTATTTCGATTGTCATACAGTTTTCTTATCTTTCATAGTTTAAATAAAATATCTTTGAGTTTATAGAATACATGTATCAGGGGCGCCTGGGTGGCTTAGTCGGTTAAGCGTCCGACTTTCGCTTAGGTCATGATCTCGCGGTTCGTGGGTTTGAGCCCCGCGTCGGGCTCTGTGCTGACTGCCAGCTCAAGCCTGGAGCCTACTTCAGAGTAGTCTGTATCTCTCTCTCTCTCTGACCCTCCCCTGCTCACGCTGTCTCTCTCTCTCCTAGAAATAAATAAAACATTAAAAAATAGAATACATGTATCAATAATAATTTTCTTGAAGCACCTCTATAGTATCATTGTTTATTGGCTTGAACATTTGTTTCTTTGCTATAACCCGTTAGAACCTGAGAGACTAGGTACTTTACGAGAGACTAGGGAAAAAGTGTCAACAACTTCAAATATCAGTAATTGTTTCATTCTGTAAAGTCCCCTTAAAGAGGGGGATTAGGAGATCAGAGAAGTTTAAAGTTGATCTTCACAGATTACAAGGACAGTTTGCTGCCTCTCTTCACTGAATCGTCCACAGTACTAAAGAATTTCTTAGGTAGAAAATATGTTTCTGAGACAGAGGTTCATTACCATTTTGGTGACAATGACAGTGCTTTTTCCCAGGTCAGATTGTCAGATTGTCAATTGACAAATGTCAATTTTACAGTTCTGTTATGTAATTTCCTGAACATTACAACCCAATACAGAAATATTTATTAAACACCAACTTTATGTTACCCTTAGTATTGTTAGACAACTTATGGAAAATATGTTCTCAAGGAGCCCATGTTCACATTCTTGCTGACTTCCTTAAGAAATATATTTCCATTTAAGACTCTGTTAACTTTAAGCAATTTTATTAAGCTGTTAGAGTACTTAAAATCCACTGTTCCACCTCATATAAAACAGTAAGAGAGAACTGGCTGGTATTACTAATAGTGAAAAGGGGAAATATAGTCACTAGACTTGTATGTTCATGCAGGTCTCATGAAAATTAAATTGTATCAAAGATATACTATTTATTGATATCACTTATCTGTCAAGATAAAAAGTGAATTCCAGTGAATTCATATTATCAGTTAAACCCATTTAGTTTGTTTGTGCTAAATTTTATATATCTGCCTCCCCAGCAGCTTATAAGTCCTCAGTTAATTTATAATAAGAAAAATAAACATAAATTTAAAAATGCTATAATTTATTTAACAGCATGTCTTTATAACTTGAAGGTATTAAAAACAAAGCTCTGATTTCATTAAAATGAACAGTAGAATTTCATACTATTTTTAGATCTACTTTTAGACTCAGCCCAGCAGTAGCAAAAGCATCTATTCCTTTTGGGGGAAAAAAATCAATAGGACAGGAGACACAGTCCTTTTGCATGTTTTTTTTTCCTTTTAAAGAGAGCATTTTTATTCCTGCAAGATGATTAAAACTAACATTTTATCAGCATTTATGCAGAATAGCAATTTAAGTAGGAGTGAATAATGTCTCCTGATTTATATTTTTGGATTTTAAAAAATCTCATTTAAAAAGCATTTTCACTACTTAGCAATGTCTAGATTGCTTTTCCATATGAGTCATATTGCTTTTATCCATCTATTTTGAATGAAAATCTATATTTATACCCTATGTAATCTCCTTTGTAAGCAACACATAATTACTAACAACATATATACAAGTAGAATGTCAATAATGCAGAAAAACACATTCAATATATTTAGTTGCTATGAAGTCATAGTTCTGCAAAAGATTTTAGTTCATCAACAACTCATAAAGCCCAAATATGTAAAAATATTATGTAACCATTTTCAGTAACCAAAGTTCTCTTCAAATATGTATCATCGATATGACTGTTATATTACCAAATGTCCTATTGGATACTTTAAGCAATGTGCAAGCTTATTTAAGAGGGGAAATACTTTAAGTAATGCTGATTATCTCCTTATATTAATATCCTGATATTCTATGAACAATCTCAATACCTGAGTGTTTTTGGGTTTCCATTAACAGCAATGTTTATCACTGCCTATTCAAATAGAAGGAAAAATAATTACCTCCAAAATGTTCTCCTTTTCCTTCTCACATCCAAAGTACAGCAACAACAACAACAACACATATTTACCATGTCAAAATTAGAAAGCATCATTACAAAATACTATATTTTCCAAATGGGTGAACTAAGAATTTTAGATCAAATGTAAAGATTTTGTTTCAAAAATTTAAATTTATTTATTAATTAGAGATGATTTAGATTGGTGTTATTGATATTTACCCATTCTTCATTTTGAGGTCCAGAAAACATTCACTATAAAAAAAAATATCGTTTCTACTTCTGTCCTTACAATTTTAGATAGTAAGATAAACATACAAGTGTGTTTGGTTTTTTAATTATTGTTTAGGAAGAACTTTTTACATTGTCCACCAAATATTTACCCCATTCATCTGGTAAGAATATTCCTTCCTTAATTAAAAAAAACTAGCTACATTAGGTTATTAAAAACAACATTTTAATTTAAAACTATCTAAGAACCAATAATGGTGATTCTAGTCATTCCAAACTCCCTTAGGCCTCAACCCAATTGTTCAAAAGACATGAGAAGTGGATTCCAAAGGAGGATGTCAGGTTTGAAGTCATATAATTTTATTTAAAAAATTAATGTTTTATTTATTTCTGAGAGAGAGCGAGCAGGAGAGGGTCAGAGAGAAGAGAGGGAGACACAGAATCTGAAACAGGCTCCAGGCTCTGAGCTGGCAGTCAGCACAGAGCCCGACGGGAGGCTCAAATCCACGAACCATGTAATCATGACCTGAGCTAAAGTCGTTTGCTTAACCGATGGAGCCACCCAGGCACCTTTGAAGTCATATAATTTTAAGAATGACTATTTGAAGCAACAATCAACTTTGTATTAGTACTAATCCTCTTTTTCTGTTTTTCTCACATAGATAATTCTGGGATAATTCTGGTTCCAGGTCACTGAAAGGCACTACACTAATTCTCTATTTGTAGGAGCTTTCCACCCTTTAAACTTACTCATGTTCTTTCAAATAAAACCTTATTTCTCCTGAAGTAAATATAGCATGCTTTATTTTTCTGTTTCTGAAATTTTGTGAGTCCCAAATTATTAAAAGCCCATGCACATAATTCAAAAGAGTGAACAATATTTCTAAGAAAATGAAGATCTAATTTTAAGAAGGAAAATCTCTGAATTTAAGTTGAATAATTGTAAACTTCTTAGAATCTTCTCTCATTCACGTTTGTAAACTCACACTCCTTAACTTGTTCACTCCCTGAAACCCCGTCTGAGTTTGTCTTCCTACTTTGTCCCTAGATACTTTTAAACAGGTCACGGCTTCATTGATACCTGTACACAGATATCTCACTTACATCGATCTCCAGCATAAATCTCCCTCCTGATATTCCAGATCCATATAGCCACTTGTCTTATCAAAATTGGCTTCATTGTTGTAATGGCCAGATGGCCCCCTTAGGAATGAGAGACTTACTTACACATTCCCAGAAATACTACCAGCAAACAACTCTCAGCTGTTAGTCCTTTTAAGACTGTAATCAGCTGATGAGACTCAATACTGTCAAGAACTTTCCTTCTATCTGGGCAGCTTACATAAAATATCTTGCTATATGGGGACACAGTGCCCAAAACCCTTTCCCTATATGAGGATCACTGTATCTCGATCAGCATCAGAGTGTTTGGGTGAATTCTTCTGCTGAGACTGCAGTACAAGGCACCTTTTTTTCTCTACCCAATACTGCCTTTTCTCTTTTCCTTCCACAGGTGGCTCTCCATCTAGAACTTGCTTCTTGTGGAGCACAATCTGTAGCAATCCATACCAAGCATGATTCAAAAACCAGATACTAAAATCAGTTAAACAGCTGGATCCTCCCTTACCCAGCTGGCAATGAAGAAAGATACCTTTACTGGCTCAGACAAGCTCAGACAGTATATGACACAAGAAGGTAGGACAAAGTTAAAACTTTCCCTAGTGATGAACTAGGATGATAATTTGATACAGGAGAAGCTACTAGCTTCTGTGATGTATCAAGCAATTACAAAATGTCTAGGAAATAATAATTAAGAGAGAGAATTTGGTAGTTGTTACTAATGTCAGCTGCTATCTGAGGCTTTGAAAAAAGATAATTAAAGGGTAAGAGTGACTAATCAGCAATGAAAAGCTAAATATGAAGCCAGAAGACCTTCCCACGTAAAGAGAATTGTAAAAAGGCTATCATTTCCTGAGGTGTCTGCGTGGCTCAGTCAGTTAAGCATCTGATTCTTGATTGTCTCAGGTCATGATCTCACAGTTTATGAGTTAAAGAAAGCCTCACATTGGGCTCTGTACTACCTTCTTGGGATTCTCTCTCTCTAACAAAAAGAGGCTATCATATCCTGTAACCTAAAGACAAAGAAAGCTGAAAACAAGATTTGGGCTTATCATAATTGAAAATCCAGAGAAATTCAAAAGGAGTTAAACCTCCAGCTCTGGCCTGCCAGACCATCGAGGCCTGAGAGTGGAAAAAATGTGACCCTGACGTTTGGATAAGGATATCTAGATTGATGCATCTGAAAATCTTGAGGTCCCAAATTGCCGTAACCCCTCTGACACTGAGGAAGATATTCACTCCTCCCTATTGGAACCTGGCAGTGCACCCACATCCTGATTGAATTTGATAGAGCAGATGCCAAATAAGGCATGTGGCATCATTACCTATGTGGAGGAATACATACCTAAAAAGTTGTAGCTCCTAAACAATAGGTGCCAACAATAGCCTTGTGGAGTACCGCAGGACTATATTCTGAAGGTGTGATATCAAAGAAGAGTGGGACAGAAGGCCGGATAAGGAAAGATTTATTAATGTGGGATCACTCGCCAGGAATCAAGACTGAATACAACGGCAGAATCTTGGGGGATTGTGCTAACACGTTATACACGATATCTCATACAAACATGAAGATATTAATGCCAATGCTAAGGGAGATAAAATGACACAGTGGGAGACTGTGGAAACTATATGAAGGACCGCCCACTGGCCCCCAACACAGGAAAATTCTGAAAATCTATCCCAGCATCAAGTTCCCCAGGGTTTATTTTGAAGCCTTCATTGGGACTGCTTGGCCACAGACCAATTTTGTTTTTCCTTTGTCTAGGCCTGTTTCCTTCTAAGAACATCCCTGATATAAATCTGCATATAATCTCCATCTCATTGGTTCTTGAAACTAAATTTGAAACTCTGTCTCAGGGCTGTCTCATGTCTAAATACAAACTCATGATCCTAAAAGCTAAACATCACCAATTCAGACCATGGCCTTATCCCTCATTTCATTACCCTTGAGCAGAAGCCTAGGATTCACCCTCAACACTGCTCTCTTATTCATGGCTCCTACATAACCTCTGAACACGTCCTATCTAGTTTACCTTCTATATGTGTTTTAAATACACTTAGATTTCTCCATGTTTATTGTTTTAATTCAAAACTCACAAACTCATTTCTCCCTCAAAGAGCTAAGAAGCAATTGATCTTTGAACTGTTCCCATTACATCCACTATTAATTTCTCCAAACCATTTGTCAGAAATGTTTTTTTAAAATTAAAAGTATATTAATACAATTTTAGAATCCTTAAATTGCTTTCCTTTGCTTCTAAGAGCAAAATCTTTACCATGGCTTCAAAGCCCTGAACAACCTAATTTATTTCTTTTTCTGCAAGTCCATACACTTATCCTCATTGTTACTGCTTCTGGCTCAGAAGGTCAGATTCTGAACAGTGTCGTGCTTTCTCATTGTGTGGGTCCTTCAAACATGCATATCTTTTTTGTCTGAAGTTTTCCTTCCTTCCACCATCTGCTTCCCATGGTCAATTACATTGTTAATTATGTTTATTCTGGTAAACTTTTTACCTAGTCTAGATTAAATCTTTCTGTTCATGCCTTCATTTTATTACCTTTCTTTCTCTTTTACTGGTCATTACACTTAATTTTTAATTACTTGTTTAATAACATTTACCAGATTATTATTTGTTGAATCAATTAAATTGTTTTTTTATCAATTTCCAAAGAAAGCAATTTGCACAGTTGAATCTGTTTAACATGAATTTGAAGGAATCTCTTGTAAAGTGAAATTGGATGTGATGAGCATCACAGAGGTATACACAGTAGGTAAAATGGAAGAAATGTTGGCAGTTTACAGTGACACAATTCCTTGATAATAGGAATATTTGGCAGTAAAGAAAAGAGCTAAATATATAAAGAGGTATAGCAGTTTTTCATAGCACCTTTTTAATATTTCATTTGAATTTTTTGTGGCTTCTGGTTAATTTCCAATTACTTACTTATAGCCATTTGATACCACCCCAAAAAGTGGGATCCACAGGACAGCAAGTATTTGAGAGTCAACTAATGCCAAAATTGTCATAGTGTTTGAGTAGCATAGTAGAAAAAGTCAAGAACTTTTGAGTATTAGGTTCAAATACTGGCTTTGTAAACTTACTGGTTGTGTATTCTGCAGTCTGTGTCAAACTTTTTTTTTTTTTACCTTCTCTGAGGTTTAAGATGATGTTACCCACTTACTTCGCATGCATAACAAAAATGCATATGCCAAACAACACAAATGGGGTAAACGGGTTATGTATCTATATACAGTATATACATACAGTTGTGTAAAACACATACACATATGCAAACATGTATTCATATGTTAACACACATATCAAACCAGTATTTTTCCTGCTATCTGTCAAAATCACTGTGAGACCTGAGGATGTAAATTTTTCTTTTACCACATTTCACTTTTAACTGCTCATTTTCAACAGTGCTAACTGAGTCTGTCACAATCTACTTATAATCTAACTGACTCTGTATAAGTGTTTGATGTCTAGGATGTGTGAAATCCTTCTCTGTTGAATTATTCCTACATGCAACATTTTGTGTGTGTTAATACAGTAGTCATATAAGAAAATGACAGCTATTTTATTACTTTGTACGATGGTATTTTAGTTTTTAAATTTAATTATTATAATCAATAATTTATGAAGAAATGACATTTAGAGAGAATAAATAACAAGAATTTTTATTTGATTTGCTCACAATTATTTTATTGAATTCTGTTATAGGTTTGTGATATATAGCAGGGGCTTGGAAAGTGTTTGTTAAATTAATGAAAATTACGTGATAGGGCCCAGTTTGCATTCAGTCTCACATTTGTCTAATTCCAAATCCTGGACATAATCCAAAATCTCATCTTTCCTCCCAAATATGGGGTACAGCTCTCAGATAGGAGATCATATTAAAGATATCAAGCAGCTTTAAAATTTCTCATTTTGTACATTATTCATTTTTGAACAAACATCAACTTAGAGTGTGCTCAACTTCATATTTAGGAGCCTCATTCTACCTTAGCAGTGTTTTCACAGTTAAATAATAAAGGGTACTTTCATTTTTCTTCTTAAATTAACTTTTGGATTTTATTGAGTATTTCTTTGTTCTAATGCCATTGATACTGTTGTCTCTTGGATGCTGATATAAAACTTCTGTACTTCTCTCTAAAAGAGAGACTGTAGGGATGCCTGGGAGGTTTAGTCAGTTAAGCATTGGACACTTGATTTAAGCTCAGGTCATGATGTCAGAGTCATAAGATCCAGGTCTGTGTCATGCTCTTGCTGGGCAGGGAGGCTGCTTAAGATTCTCTCCCTCTTCCTCTGCCCCTCTCCCACTTGCACTTTCTCTCTCTCTCAAATAATAAATAAATAAAATTAAAAAATAAAAAAGGGAATGTATTAAGGTAGGATGACATGTATTATTAAATTGTCTTCAAGATACATTTCAAAACCATTACATATAATGATCCTTTTAGCTAGTATTTTTGGTGATATGGCATATCACATATATACATATATATATTATTATATCTTTAACAAATTCAAACAATTCTAAAGTCAATAGAGAATTTTAGTTATTCCAACACACTGATTATATTTATAAGTGGAACCACTACAGTGAGACACTGTATAAATTTTAACAAATACATATAATAGAAAAGTGATATTTTATAATTATATGACACATAACCCAACATATTAGAGACTATAGTGATACAAGCAAGTTTGGAATATTTGCAAATATCCCATGTTGGAGAGGTTATTTTTTAAAAATAATATATTAAAATCTGCTTTCATTAACTAAGAGCATCAAATAATTTCATATTTCAGGGTTTCATTAAAACTCTGATAATGTGATGGATGCCAAGGTAGTAATTTTCTCATAATACTTTTCAGACAAATCAATAGTTTATATCAATGAATTTTGTTATATATCTCATTTCATTGGTAGCTAATCACCGTAACTATCTACTAGGTTATTTCAATAAACCTTGAGTTTTTGAATATTGATTTGGGTTTAGGGTAAAGATTATTACACAAGATTTAGTATATATATAATTCAGAACCTCTATATAGGAAGAAAAAGAACTTGTTTCATTTTCAATTTTATTTCAATTCACACCCTAGATATTGTTTCAATTCTGAGATGGAAAAATCAGAAATTGGAAAGAGAGTGAGGAATAGCTGGACAAATTTCATTCTATGTGATACATGAGATGAAAAGACATATATTTAATGCTTTAACTTCTTGAGATTTGGGAGTATCGTTGTCTCCAAGGCAAAGAGGGAAAACAGCTATCTTCTTTCATAAGCAGAATCTGTCATGGTAATTATTGTTTTAAGTATTTATTCTTCACTACCATATGGATTTAACCTTGTGCTATGATAAAAAATAGTTGCTAAGGATTAGAATTAACATGGTAGAATATATTACAACAAAACACTGCAAATAATATCTCTTATTAGAGATTATATTAACATGAGAGAGGAACTTTGCCTGCAATATCAAGAATTATAATTCAGCTACATTGTTCTCACAGTCTAGCTAGCAGGCCATGTCCAATTTTGTGAGCCTACCATTCAGAAGAGACTTTTCCTCCATACAAATTTTAAATTTCTTAGATGAAAGGTGTTAGGCAACCAGATATATATTATACAATCCATAGGATTCAGATGCACATGAAAGTAGAAAGATCCTCCCCAGTTATAATTATAGATTTAAAACTCTGGGTTTGGACTTAAAAATTGGTGGGTGGGTGGGTTTGAGGATGATAATTAACCAGACATTGCATCTCACCATTTTAAACATCACACACACACACACACACACACACACACACATTGGAATTAGTCAAGGATCAATTATTTTACATTTAAAGCTAGATTGGAGAATCTTGATTGTATACAAAGAAAAATAAGCTTCTTAATCTTTTCCTTAATACCTCCATGCAAAGCAGAATGGCACTTTAGAATCTTCGTTCCTTCCCCAGTGCTAACTGCATGGAGAACAAGAGCTAAAAGAAACCACATTATTTTCAGACAGATTTTTCTCAGTCTCATAATTGAAGCATGCAAGAGCCATGCAAGCTGAGTGCCTTGTCTCAACTTCAACAATTATGTATCAGTCCTTCTGTGAGGAAGAGTAAGCCGCAGAAGAGAGGGGTGGACTGGAAATATTCTTCCAATACTACTTTGGAGGACTACTATACTATTCTTCCAATACTCCTTTCTGGAAATGGGCTGCCATTTTCGGTATTCCCTTCTGGATAGAGGCTGCAATTTACTTTTCCTCTGTGAAGATAGGGAAAGGGAAATATAAGCTTCACACATAATGCATGCATAGTAGTAGCCTTTATATTTTCCTCTGTACATTTAGCTCTATATCTAACTAGCTTTAAGACTGTTTTTATATTTGTTTTTTTCATCTATGATATTATTTCTCCTTAAAAGACAATTTGAATCTGAGTGAAGATTTATGAGTTCCAAATAGGCTCTGCATTAGGAATTCAAGTACTCTGATGTCTTGTGGGAGAGACAAGTGAACAAATCCAAGTCAAATGAAGTCCCGACCTGTGTAGGTCAGTTGCAGAGTGCTTCCCCTTTCAAAAAGCATAATGCAAAATGAATTCTGGTTTTTACCTCCCTTCTTTCTCTTGAAGAAACTTCTAAGAATGAAAGAAACAATGATCTTTTCTTTCCCAATGTCTTTGTCTCTTCAGAGTTTCTCTTTCCTCATGTATCAAGTTCATTATTGTGATCTCTCCACCTTGTCCTGCTCATGCTTCCAAATTTACTGCTTTCACAATGTGGTGTGTTTTCTATCAATCATGTATTAATACTTGGTAAGTTTGCTCCATTTGTAATATCACATGTTTTTTTACCAATCATACATTAGTATTTGAGCAATGGGAGTATCTTCCTTTCATTTGGTATTCTTGGAAGTATCTGCCTAATTGGTATTTTTCCAGCCCAAAATATTTCTTTTGCTTTTATTTTTTTCCCTCAGGAAATGGTCCTCAGTAGCAATTTCCTCAACATATTTCTGATTTTATTCATAAAAAGGCCTGTGGACTCATTCTTGGTTGGTGAAACTCTATCTCAAATGGGAATAAGGAAAAGTAAATACACATAAAAACCTACAATTTTCTATAATAGGCAGGAGGAAGAGAGAACTTGGATATACTCATAAATTGACCATTTTTGTCTTGTTACACAGGCAGTTGTGTGATATATTATAAGAATAAGTTGAGAACACAGAGTAAAGAAATTAAAATCATACACATTTGCTAGATTAGGTGATTCTGAACTAGGATATGAAGAACAAGTAGGAGTTAATCAGGTGAAGTGGAAGGTCAAGTCACTTTAGATAAAAAATAATAGTATATGTAATAGGTCCGATTTGAGATGTAGATTGCAAATTTGTGGATTAATTTTTAAATAATAAATTTAAAATAGCTAGAATTAAATGTGCATAGAAAATGAAATTAAAGGGGCCCCTGGGTGGCTTAGTCAGTTAAGCGTCCAACTTTCGCTTGGGTCATGATCTCGCGGTTTGTGGGTTCAAGCCCCGCATCGGGCTCTGTGCTGACTGCCAGCTCGGAGCCTGGAGCCTGTTTCAGTCTGTGACTCCCTCTCTCTCTGACCCTCCCCTGCTCATGCTGTCTCTCTCTCTCTCCTAGAAATAAATTTTAAAAACATTAAAACAAAATTTAAAAAAAGAAAATAAAATAAAAAAGAAAATGAAATTAAAGAACTTACAAGAAAACTTGATATTATGGTACTTTCTATACAATGTCATTGAGTTTAGACTTTATGTGGAGGATAATGCAATGACAGTAAAGAATTCAAGTTTAGGAAGTGTGCGTGGTATGATTTCAATTCTTTTATATTTATTGAGGGCTGCTTTATGACCCAGTATGTGATCTATCTTGGATAATGTGCCATGCTCACTTGAGAAGAAAGTGAATTCCATAGCCTCAGGATGTAGAGTTCTCAATATATCTGCCAAATCCATCTGGTCCAATGTGTGGCTCAGGTCCATTGTTGCTTTAGTGATGTTCTGTATGGTTGATCTATCCTTTGCTGTAAGTGGAGTATTAAAGCCCCCTGCTATTAGCATATTCTTATCAATAAGATTATTTCTCTTTGTGATTAATTGTTTTAAGTATTTGGGTGCTCCCATATTTAGTGCATAGACATTTATACTTGTTGGCTCTTCCTGATTGATGGACTCTATAATTATTATAGAATGCCCTTCTTCATCCCTTGTTACTCCCTTTACTTTAAAGTCCAGTTTGTCTGATATAAGCATGGCTACTCCATTCTTCCAGTAGCATGATAGGTATTTCTCCATCTCCTTACTTTCAAGGAGTCCTCAGGTCTAAAATGAGTCTCTGTAGACAGCAAATTGATGGATTTTTTTTTTTAATCCATTCTGATACCTTATGTCTTTTGATTGGAGCATTTAGTCCATTTACATTCAGTGTTATTATTGGAAACTATGGGTTTAGGGTCATTGAGTTCTCTCTAGGATTCATGCTTCTGGTGGTGTCCCTGGTACCTTGTGTTCCTCACAACATTTCCCTCATAGAATCAACCTTAGGATTTCTTGTAGGGCTGCTTTAGTGGTGATGAATTATTTCAATTTTTGTTTATTTGGGAAAACCTTTATATTTCCTTCTGTTCTGAATGGCAAGCTTGCTAGATAGAGGATTCTTGCCTACATATTTTTTCTGTTCATAACATTGAAGATTTCCTGCCATTCCTTTCTGGCTTGCCAAGTTTCAGTACATAGGTCTGCAACTACTCTGATAGGTCTCCCTTTGTATGTTAGGGCCCTTATATCCCTAGGTGCTTTCAGAACTCTCTTTGTCCTTATATTTTGCCAGTTTCACTATGATATGTCTTGCATAAGATCGATTCAAGTTACATCTGAGAGGAGTTCTCAGTACCTCTTGGATTTCAGTGTCTGTTTCCTTCCCCAGATTGGGGAAGTTCTTGGCTAAAATTTGTTCAAGTACTCATTCAGCCCCTTTTTCTCTCTTGTTCTTCTTCTGGAATTCCTATGATATGGATATTGCTCATTTGATTCCATCATTCAGTTCTCGAATTCTCCTTTTGTGCTCCTGGATCAATTGATCTCTCTTTTTCTCTGCTTCCTCTTTTTCTATCAGTGTGTCTTCTAATTCACCTATTCTCTCTGTCTCTTCAATCTGTGAAGTGGCTTCCTCCATTTTATTATACACCTCATATATAGCATTTTTTAATTCATCACAACTATTTTTAAGGTCCATAATCTTTGTAGCAATAGCTTCTCTGATGTCTTCTATGTCTTTTTCAAACCCAGTTAATTTTTATGACTATTGTTCTAAATTCTTGTTCAATTATGTTGCTTATATCTGTTTTGAGCAATTCTTTAGCTGTCATTTCTTCCTGTAATTTCATTAGAGGAGAATTCCTCTGTTTCATCATTTTGGCTAGCTTTCTGTCTCTTGTAAATTTTAAAAGCTTGTTATGCGCTCTGCACCTGCAAGTTCTGCTATATTAAAGTTGGCTCATGACTGTCCAAGGCCTGACCGTTCAGGAAGTTTCCTTTTAGTGGTGCCACTTGGTCTCTCTTGTTGTGCCTTTCGTTATTTTATTTCCCTACTCATAGTGATATTTGGGACTCTCCACCATGAGTATTTTGGCTTGTTATTTGAGGTGGCCCTGAAAAGGAAAACAGACAGACAAACACACAGGGAACTAAAGCACGCCAATGCACAGACAAATCCAATAAACAAGTAAACCGAAAGGGGAGAAAAACAAAAACAAAAACAAAAACCAACAACAAATGACAAAGGACAGGCTAAAAGCATAAAACCAGAAATCCCAGCTACAAGTAAAGGACAGGGTGGAGGCAGTGCTGATGGAAGAGCAGATACAAAGAGAGAAATGACAGGAGTGGGGAGAAATTGACACTGAACATTGCCCAGGCAGGGAGACTAAAAGGCTTAATCAGAGAGAGAAAGAGGAGTTTATCGTAGGAGGCTAGGAGAAAGAAATGAAGATAATGTTGCCCAAAGAAACTATATGCTCTGATTATTCCAGAGAGAAAGAAAGGAAGGTAACGATGGAGGTGTACAATATGCATCAAGAGAATGGAATCAATGTGACTGTTTAAGCAAAGAAACGACCAGAGTGCCCAGTCCGGAGGAGGGGACAGATAAGAATGAGATAAGGGAAAATATATCTGCATAGCAAGAATTGATCTAGAGTTAATCAGGGCAATGCACCAATGTTGGTCTTGCCCCAGGCTCTGGTGAACATAAAGCAGCTCTCCAGGGCAGATGGGCATGGTTTGATGTAGGCAGGTCTTGCCTCCACCAGAATTTTGTCCTAGATGATTCAAAATACTATGTGTACTCTTTGAGTAATAGTTTAAATGTTACTGGTACTCTTAACAAATGAAGACAACATTGCATAAAACTGCACATAGTTTCTGTGACTGAAGTTTTCCAGCTGCCTCCACTTAACAGATAAAAGGAGGACATAGCACAGCAGAAGCAGGTTATTTAACCAGAGGCTCCAAAGTAAATGGAACTAAACCACAAATTTTCTTTTTTTTTTTTCTTGAAGAACATTTATCCAAAACATAGGCCACTGAATATTAAGCTGTGAAGCCTATTATCAGTGTGTTTAACAGAGGCTATTCTTATAGGATTGCCAATTAATAACAGGAAGTTTTGAAATTCTTATAAGACCATGTAATCTTGTGAGATTTACAGTTCTGGTTTCATATCAAGCAAGTTTTTCCAGTGTCGGGTAATCATTTGAATTTCTGGTTGCTTCTATGAACGAAACTTTTGAACCACTTGAGGTTTTCTTCTTGCTATTTGAAATTTTTGCCAGATTAGACTTTTTTTGGTGAGTACATTCAGGTTTCCAGATTCCACATAAGAAATAAAGTTTCAGTGGGTCAGGGTAAAGGTTAAGCCTTCCTTTTCAGAGTGGTATCTTATTTTTGAGAAAGAGAGAAAACATGAGAGGGGGAGGGGCAGAGGGAAAGGGAGACAAGGGAGACACAGAACCCAAAGCAGGCTCCAGGCTCTGAGCTGTCAGCAAAGAGCCCGACACGGGTCTCAAACCCATGAACTGTGAGACCATGAACTAAGCTGAAGTCAGATGCTTAACCGACCAAGCCATCCAGGTACCTGAGCATGTCAGAATTTACACTGCCACTCTGAAACATCATAAAATCTTGGGACAAACTAGTTCCCTAAACTTTTTTTCCACATCTTAGAAAAATAACACCCTTGCCCAAAATGTCATGTCCTAATTCCTGGAACCCGAAAATGTAACCTTAAAAGGCAAATGGGATCTTGTAGATAGAATTCTTTTTTTTTTTTTTCAAAAAAATTTTTTAATTTTATTATTTTTTTACAAATAGCTTACTGTCAAATTGGTTTCCATATAACACCCAGTGCTCTTCCCCACAAGTGCCCTCCTCCATGCCCATCTCCCCTCCCCCCACATCCATTAGTCCTCAGTTTGTTTCTCAGCATTTACGAGTCTCTATGGTTTGCCTCTCTCCCTTTCCCCCACCATTTCCCCCCTTCTTCTCTCCCTTGTTCCTCCATCAGTTCCTCCTAATCCTCCTATACGTGCACACATATGATATTTGTCCTTCTCTGCCTGACTTATTTCGCTCAGCATAACACCCTCAAGGTCCATCCATATTGCTACACATGGCCAGATTTCATTGTTTCTCATTGCCATGTAGTATTCCATGGTATAGATAAACCACATCTTCTTGATCCATTCATCCGTTGATGGACACTTAGGCTCTTTCCATGTTTTAGCTATTGTGGAGAGTGCTGCTATGAACATTGGAGTACATGTGCTCCTATGCATCAGCATTTCTGTATCCTTTGGGTAAATTCCTAGCAGTGCTATTGCTGGGTTATAGGGGAGTTCTATTGTTAGTTTCTTGAGGAATCTCCACACTGTTTTCCAGAGGGGCTGCACCAGTTTACATTCCCACCAACAGTGTAGGAGGGTGCCCATTTCTCCACATCCTCGCCAGCATCTAGAGTCCTCTGATTTGCTCATTTTAGCCACTCTGACTGGCGTGAGGTGGTATCCCAGTGTGGTTTTGATTTGTATTTCCCTGATGAGGAGGGATGCTGAGCATCGTTTCATGTGTCTGGTTGGCCATCTGGATGTCCTCTTTGGAGAAGTGTTCGTTCATATCTTCTGCCCATTTCTTCACTGGGTTGTTTGTTTTTGGGTGTGGAGTTTGGTGAGTTCCTTATAAATTTTGGATATCAACCCTTTATCTGATATGTCATTTGCAACTATCTTGTCCCATTCCGTTGGTTGCCTATTAGTTTTGCGGGTTGTTTCCTTTGCTGTGCAGAAGCTTTTGATCTTGATGAGGTCCCAATCGTTGATTTTTGCTCTTTATTCCCTTGCTTTTGGGGATGTGTCAAGTAAGAAATTGCTGCAGTGGAGGTCAAGGAGGTTGTTTCCTGCTTTCTCCTCTAGGGTTTTGATGGTTTCCTGTCTCACATTCAGGTCCTTTATCCATTTTGAGTTTTTTTTGTGTATGGTGTGAGAAATTGATCTAGTTTCATTCTTCTGCATGTTGCTGTCCAGTTCTCCCAACACTATCTGTTAAAAAGGCTGTCTTTATTCCATTGGATATTCTTTCCTGCTTTGTCAAAGATGAGTTGGTTGTATACTTTTGGGTCCACTTCTGAGTTCTCAATTCTGTTCCATTGGTCTATGTGTCTGTTTTTGTGCCAATACCATACTGTCTTGATGATGACAGCTTTGTAGTAGAGGTTAAAGTCTGGGATGGTGATACCTCCCGTTTTGGTTTTATTTTTCAGGATTACTTTGGCTATTCGGGGTCTTTTGTGGTTCCATACAAATTTTTGGATAGTTTGTTCTAGTTTTGAGAAGTATGCTGGTGCAATTTTGATTGGAATTGCATTGAATGTGTAGAGTGCCTTAGGTAGTAATGACATCTTAACTATATTTATTCTTCCTATCCATGAGCATGGAATGTTTTTCCATTTCTTTGTGTCTTCTTCAATTTCCTTCATAAGTTTTCTATAGTTTTAATCATACAGATCTCTTGTATCTTTGGTTAGTTTTATTCCGAGGTATTTTATGGTTTTTTGTGCAATTGTGAATGGGATCAGTTTCTCGATTTCTCTTTCTGTTGCTTCATTGTTGGTGTATAAAAATGCATCCGATTTCTGTACGCTGATTTTGTACTCTGCCACCTGGCTGAATTCTTGGATCAGTTCTAGTAGGCTTCTGGTGGAGTCTGTCGGGTTTTTAATGTAGAGTATCATGTCATCTGATAAGAGTAAAACTTTGACTTCCTCTTGCCAATTCTGATACATTTGATTTTCTTTTGTTGTCTGACGGCTGATGCTAGGACTTCCAGCACTATGTTAAACAACAGCGGTGAGAGTGGACATCCCTGTCGTGTTCCTGATCTCAGGGGGAAAGCTCTCAGTTTTTCCCCATTGAGGATGATGTTAGCTGAAGGCTTCTCATAGATGGCTTTGATGATGTTTAAGTAGGTTCCTTCTATCCCAACTTTCTCGAGAGTCTTTATTAAGAAGGGATGCTGTATTTTGTCAAATGCTTTTTCTGCATCTATTGACAAGATCATATGGTTTTTATCTTTTCTTTTACTGATGTGATGTATCACATTGATTGATTTGCAAATGTTGAACCAGCCCTGTAAACCCAGGAATGAATCACACTTGATCTTGGTGGATGATTCTTTTTATATGCTGCTGGATTCGATTTGCAAGGATCTTGTTGAGGATTTTTACATCCGTATTCATCAAGGATGTTGGCCTGTAGTTCTCTTCTTTTGCTGGATCTCTGTCTGGCTTGAGAATCAGAGTGATGCTGGCTTCATAAAATGAGTCCGGAAGTTTTCCTTCGATTTCTATTTTTTGGAATAGCTTGAGAAGAATTGGGATTAATTCTGTTTTAAATGTCTGGTAGAATTCCTCAGGGAAGCCGTCAGGTCCAGGGCTCTTATTTGTTGGGAGATTTTTGATAACTGATTCGATTTCTTCACTCGTTATGGGTCTGTTCAGGTTTTCTATTTCTTCCAGGTGAATTTTGGTAGTGAGTGTGTGTTTAGGAATTTATCCATTTATTCTAAGTTGTCCAATTTATTGGCATATAATTTTTCATAGTATTCCCTGATAATTGCTTGTATTTCTGAGGGGTTGATTGTAATAAGTCCATTTTCCTTCAAGATTTTGTCTATTTGTGTGCTCTCTCTTTTCTTTTTGATAAGTCTGGCTAGAGTTTTGTCAATTTTGTTTATTTTTTCAAAAACCAACTATTGGTTTCATGGATCTGTTCAATTATTTCTTTGGTCTCTATGTTGTTTATTTCTGATCCAATTTTTACTACATCTCGTCTTCTACTGGGTTTAATGCATTCTTGTTGTTCTGCCTCTAGTTCCTTTAAGTGAGCTGTTAGATTTTGGACCTGAGCTTTTTCTAATCTCTTGAAATAGGCCTGGAGAGCAATGTACTTTCCTCTTAGGACTACCTTGCCGCATCCCATAGAGTTTGCATTGTTGTGTTCTCATTTTCATTTGTTTCCATATATTTTTACATTTCTTCTCTAATTGCCTGATTGGCCCATTCATTCTTCAGTAGGGTGTTCTTTAACCTCCATGTTTTTGGAGGATTTCCAGACTTCTTCCTGTAATTGATTTCGAGATTCAAAGCATTATGATCTGACAGTGTGCATGGTATGATCTCAATTCTCTTATATTTATTGAGGGCTGCTTTATGTCCCAGTATGTGTGTATCTTGGAGAATGTGCCATGAGCACTTGAGAAGAAAGTAAATTCCCTGGCCTTAGGATGTAAAGTTCTAAGTATATCCGTCAGATCCATCTGGTCCAATGTGTCTTTCAAGTCCATTATTTCTTTAATGATTTTCTGTCTGGTTGACCTATCCATTGCTGTAAGTGGAGTATTAAAGTACCCTGTTATTAGCACATTCTTATCTATAAGCTTGTTTCTGTTTGTGATAAATTGTTTTAGATATTTAGGTGCTCCCATATTCGGTGCGTAGACATTTATAATAGTTAGTTCTTCCTGATATGGACCCTGTAATTATTATGTAGTGCCGTTCTTCAACTCTTGTTATTCTCTTTAATTTAAAGTCCAGTTTGTCTGATATAAGTATAGCTACTCTGGCTTTCTTTTGATTTCCTGAAGCATGATATATATTTCTCCATCCCCTTACTTTTAATCTGAAGGTATCATCCAGTCTAAAATGAGTTTCTTGTAGACAGCATATAGATGGATTTTGTTTTTTTATCCATTCTGCTACCCTATGTCTTTTGATTGGAGCATTCAGCCCATTTACATTCAGTGTTATTATTGAAATATGTGGGTTTAGAGTCTTTGTATCTTTTGTAGAGTTCCTGTTTGTGGTAGTGTCTCTGGTATCTTTGTTCCTTGCAACCTTTCCTTCAGAGCGGCCCCCCAGGATTTCTTGGCTTTGTGGTGACCAATTCTTTCCATTTCTGTTTATTTGGAAAGGTTTTTTTATCTCTCCTTCTATTCTGAATGACAGGTTTGCTGGATAGAGGATCCTTGGCTGCATATTTTTACTGTTCATCACATTGAAGATCTCTTGCCATTCCTTTCTGGTCCGCCACGTTTCAGTAGATAGGTCTGTCACCACTCTGATAGGTTTCCTTTTGTATGTGAGGGCCCTTTTCTCCCAAGCTGCTTTCAAAATTCTCTCTTTGTCCTTATATTTTGCCATTTTCACTATGATATGCCGTGCAGAAGATCGATTCAAGTTACGTCTGAGGGGAGTCCTCTGAGCCTCTTGTATTTCCACATTTACTTCCTTCCCCAGGTCGGGGAAGTTCTCTGCTATATATTGTTCCAGGACTCCTTCAGCACCTTTCCCTCTCTCTTCCTCTTCTGGGATTCCTATGATAAGGATATTGTTGCATTTGACTGTATCGTTGAGCTCTCGAATTCTTCTTTCCTGTTCCTGGATCAGTTTGTCTCTTTTTTTCAGCTTCTTTTTTTTCTATCATGGTGTCTTCTAAATCACTTATTCTCCTTTCTGCTTCTTCAATCCTTGCATTGGAGGCCTCTAATTTATTATGTATCTCGTTTATCGCATTTTTAAATTCTTCATGCCTATTTTTATTTTCCATTCTGTCTCTATGCAGCCATAGTTCCTTTGATGTCCCCTATGCTTTTTTCAAGCCCAGCTATTAATTTTACCATTATTATTCTAAAATCTTGTTCACTTATGCTGCTGATATCTGTTTTGAGCAGTTCATTAGCTGTCATTTCTTCTTGGAGTTTCTTTGGAGTAGGCCTCTTTTGTTTCATCATTTTAGTTAGCTCTCCGGCTCTTGTTAGTTTTAATGACCTGTTATACTCTCTGCACCTGTGAGCGCTGCTGTACCCAAGAAGACTCTTTGACTGTCCAGGGTCTATACTTTCAGAGAGCGTTTTTTGAATTGTATCTCTTGATCTCTCTTGTTGGGACCTTGGTTATTTTATTTTCCTATTCGTAGTGATATTTGGGACTCTCCACCTTGTGTACTCTGGCTTGTTTCTTGAGGTAGCCCTTAGAAGCGGATTCTGTATCCTTTTTCTCCCAGTCTCTTGGGTTTTGTAAGGTTTCCAATGGCTTCAGATCTTTTCTGTGTGAGGTATGGGCGCGAGTGCAAGTACAGAGTTCCATACTTCTCCGCCATCTTGCCCCTCCTCTGTAGGTAGAATTCTTAAGGATCTTAAGATGGAGATATTATTTTAGATTATCTGATGGGCCCCAAAAGTAATCCCAAGTGTTCTATGAGAAAGGTAGAAGGAGATTTTACTACAATTAAAGAGAATGTGTTCATTCCCTGTGAAACACGTATTAGATTAATGTAGCCCAAAGCAAGGAATGGTAACAGCCACCTGAAGCTAGAAAGGATTAGGAAATGGAGCTTCTAGAGGGAGCACAGCCCTGCCAACTCCTGATTTCAGCCTAGCAAAAATGGTTTTGGACCTCTGAGTTGGAGAATTCTAAGAGAATAAGTGTGTTTTAAGCCACCAAGTTTGTGGTGCCTTGTTATAGCAGCCATAGGCAACTGGTACCTCACAGAACTGTTAACTCCAGATAAAATGTGTGACTGGTGGTTCGTGAGTTCAAGCTCTGCACTGGCCTTGTGCTGACAGCAAAGGGTCTACTTGGGATTCTCCCAATTTTCCCCATCCCCACTCTCAAAATAAATAAACTTTAAAGAAATGTGTAACTGGAAATACAGTTAGTAAAGTGTCTAACACACAGCAGAGATGCTGTAAAATGTATGTCCTGTTTTGAAATTGAAGTTTGGTTTGAGGGCTCATTGAAACCAGTACAATGGTCACCACTTTTTAAAATATATATATTTTTTAAAAATATATATATTTTAAAAAATATATATATATCCGTTTTAGTTATTTTTGAGAGACAAGGAGAGACAGAGAGAGCGGAGGAAGGAAGAGAGAGAGGGAGACACAGAATCCAAAGCAGGCTTCAGGCTCTGAGCTCTCAGCCTATGGCGGGGCTCAAACCTACAAAATGTGAGACCCTGACCTGAGCTGAAGTCGGAAGCTTAACCAACTAAGCCACCCTCTCACCTCCATTGTCATCATTTTTGTCCGTGTTCATCCTGGTCAAAATGCCTAGACACCTGCTAGGGTTTAGAGAAGATGTCTCTACTCCTCCATAATCCCACACCTCTCCTAACTTTTAGAGGAGAAAGATTCCTTCTCCTCACTTAGATCACATTATTATTTTCCTTTCTACTTTTTGTTTCATGACTCTTCATTCAACCAGTCTTTCTGAACTTTAAAGAAAACCAAGTCATTTCTCAATAGATTCAGGTGCTCTCTTCAATGAACATCCCAACCAGCGTCTGATTATTTCTAAGCCTCACTACCAGAAACTCCTGAACGTAGCTCCTCTTCAGGTTCTGCTGTCATGCATTTTCTCATTTCTCTGTTCTACTTTTAGTTCATTCTTGACAACTTAGCCCTTTCTCTAAACACAGCTTTTAAAAAGGTAACACAGCAAAGTGACAAAAGTCTAGATGGCCTGGTTTCAAGTCTTGGGTTTTGCCATCTACTTACTGTGTGACATTGGACAAGCTATTTAACTTCTCTGCTTTCCCCCCTGAAGTGGCTATTAGGAATGATACCTACTGCTACTGTGAGGAGAAGTGAGTTAATATTTGCTAAGTCCTTAGAATAGCGATAGTCACAGTGCAAACACTACAAACGTGCTGGTGAGCAACAATAAATGCAAAGTTAGAACATATAGCTTTCTCAGCTTTCTGTCCTAACTTTGAGATATGCATTTTATGAAATCAATATAAGCCTTTTCAAGGGAAACACAGATATTTCTATCCAGGAAAATAGTTTTCAATGATTGTCCATGTAGCTAGTTTAGGTGTTTCACCTCGGTGTTTCCAAATTTCTATACGACAGAACCTGGATTTAGTCCAGTGATAGAAACGTGAGCTTCTGTTTGAAACCCTTTACGTTAAGGCCTCCCACCCTCTTCACAGTGCCTATTAACTTTCATTTGTCCTCCATGCTCTGAAAATCTACTTCTAAGAAAGTCTCTGGTGTCTGGCTTAGCATGGATTTAAGACAAAGGCACTATTTATATGAGAAAGACGAGTTTTCAGGACTGACATTGTCTTGCTTTGTTTGGTTGCCCTCCTCACAGCGGCCGCCTCGGACCATACCCAGAGATCCATGTCGTGGCTCTAATTCTCAGCGTGTTTGATTACACGAGCCTCAGTTCTCCTACCTGGAAGGGGTATCTGAGGGCAACACTGTCTTTGGAATTGCTAAAAAGAATATTTCCAGCTCAGGTATGAACTGCTGCCAGGAAGCCTGGTTGTATCACGTCACCCCGGGATCATAGCAGGGATCGGGTCAGGAAGGGCCTGAGGCTTATTACAGTCAGGTAGTTTCTAGATCTCTAAAATGAGTGTATTTAGGGCAAGAAAGACATGCATCCGACAGTATGAACTACTGAAAATTTTCTCAAGCTGCCTTTTGGTCCTTGAGAAATAGATGTAATAGATGTAAAGAAAATGTCCTGCTTATTGCTAAAAATTTTAACCCAAAATGCTATACAAAAATTTTAATCTTATAAAATGTTTGGGACCTTTGTTCAGCTCTCACTTCAGGCCTAGTCCAGTACTTAAGGCCTAGTCCTTAGTAGGCCTGGAGTACTGGCTGAAATCCATATTGCTGTTTCTCCTAAATTAGGATGAGGGGGCCAAAATTATTCATTTTTCATACTTAGTGATTAGTGAACATTTCTGACCTAGCATAAAGGCAGTCTGAGGAAACCCTCTAGCCCCCTTTCTTCTTGGATCATATCTTTCACTGTCATAGCTTCCAAACTGAGGAGGGGAAGCATTCTAGAAAAGGAAGCGACCGAGCCACATAAATAAAAAAAATATTGAGCTTGAAAATAAAATATTTTAATTGTGCAAATAGTGCAAGGATTAAAAGAGAAATAATTCAAACCTTAGGAAAAGTAATTTAAAATATATGAGAAGCATAAACCAAACTAAAATGTAGCATAATTTGGAACAACAGATGTTAAAGACAAGAAGGAGCACTATACTGGAAGAGTAGGAAATACAATCCGATCACACTATTTTCTCCAAGACTAAGTGATACTTTATCTGTAGAGTTGATTGGTTTTCAACCCTTAGAGCCAACGTGTGGATAAAACACAGAACACTCAATAGCAAAATGTAAATACTAACAGCATAAATAAAAGCAAGCACGTATTCCCAGAAGGTGATTTGTATGAGGGGAAAGGAAAGGCAGAGGGGCTCCAGAGCACATCCCCATGCACTGAGAGAATCATGAGATTAAGGTGAAAGTTAATAACACAAGATATAAATAATAATAGTCAATGTTTCTGGAGTTCTCCTGTGTGTTAGACACTAAAGACTACAAAGGCATTAATAGTTGCATTATCACAAGCAACCCTAGAAGGTGGAGAGAAATTATTTTCCCCTGGTTTATCGATGAGAAAACAATGGGCACAGGCAGAATGCGGACGTTTCACAAGGGCACAGAGCTAATAAAAGTTGAAGAACAAGGTTCTAATTCAAGCAGTCCATCTCCAGGACCATGTTTAAAAGTTTTCTCTGGTAATATACCAGGCATGGCTGAGAGAGGGTGCAGGACTATTATAAGCAAAATGAGTTTCAACCCTGCTTCTGAGAGGCAGTTCTGACTACAAAGGGCAGGTGGTTCTCTGCAGTCACAGAACAGAAGCAATGGCATGCATTTTTAGGCTCAGTTACCATAGTTTTCCACGTATTTACTTCATAAAAGTAGGTACTTTTATGCTCCTTTTAAAATGGGATCTCCTATTTGAATTGCCTGGTGAAGGCAACTAATGCATTACTGCCTGAGGAACTCATTAAGTGTAGATATATAGATCTCCTATCTCCATCCATGTATGTAAGTATGTATGTATGTATGTATCACTATGTTTCTATCCTAATTTATAGAACAAAACAACAACAATGCTTTAAATTAATTCCTTACCTTATTTTATTTTAGCCTTTCCACAATCTTGCAAGATATATAGGCCATGGAAAAAGCATTGAGTTCACTGAGACACTTGAAAGATGGCTCTACTGTTTGTCATTGTGCAACCAAGAAATGGTGCAGGAAATTCCACCCCCATCTTCTCTGTCCTCCTCGCTTACCTCCCTTTGTGGACTCTATTTCAGGTAAATTAGTTTATGATTGCTCCCTGAGGATATCGGGTACTTTTCCTCTGAGCTTTGGCAGTGGTTATCCCTGTTACCTGGAATGCTCTTCCCTCAGGCATTTGTTTCATTCACTTCCCTCTGTCCTGTTCACATCCCACCTTCCTAGTGAGTCTTATCCTATCCACTATTTAAATTGAACTCTGTGGTTCTGCCTCTAATCTCAATGCTCCATATGCTGCTTTATTCTCCATAACATTAGTCACTGGCTAACCTATTAGATAATTTGCATGTTTGTATCTCTGCTCCCCAGCGCCTAGAATGTAGGCTCTACACAGACAAGAATTTTGCCTTTTTTAAGTCCAGTGGAGATCCAGCAAAAAAAGTCTAGGGTCAACCAGAACTGGGCAAAATTCTAACTTGTGTGATTTGATACTTTAGTGATTTAGATCAGAGCCGAGCCCGTTACTGAAGAAGATCTCTTCTACTGCATTTAAGCAGCACAATAAATTCAAACAAACTGAAATTTCCAGCAATTACAGAGCAGGTGTGTGCTCTTTCTCCCTTCGATCCTCCAGGCTCAAATCTATCCTCCCTGGGTGATGAGGGGATGTGTAAGAATGACTGGCCTAAGTTTAAATCAAATATGAAGACATACAAGGAACCATTTAAACGTTTCTTAAAAAAAAAAATCAGTGAGTGGTTTCCTTTGAAACATCAGGAGTTATCTAGCATCCAGTAAGGTCAGAGCGGGGTGAGAGAAGAGCAAAACACAGAGGGAAGGGGCAAGGGTGAGTCCCCTCATCTGTCCCTCGTTTGTACCTTACTCCCTCCTGGACTGTCATCCCTTACATTCAAAATGCAGACTGCAGGCGTCAGCACATGCAGGTAGAACATGTAGTCACTTCCACATCCCAGTCACTGTGACATGGGAAATTCTGCATCCTTAAGTGTGGCTCAACCATCACCATTCACACAGGTTAATCCTTTCTCTACTGCTGAGTCAGAAACAAACAAGAGTGAAGGCAGATGAATAAGAACAAAGTTTTATACACACATGTGTATAAGTACACAATGTGGGAAGGAATAAAGCCCACTGAGGCAAATAGGTTGGGGAAACCACTACAGACAGTAGTGTCCTACCGGTTCCAAGACCAGAGAAAACTGGCCAGGAGCTTGGGTCAGCCGCATTCATGGTCACTCCAGGGATGGCATAGTTGGTAATTGATGCAAGTTTCTTCTATTTTCCACCATTGGAAATTCTTGAATCTGGTGTTGTTCTGGAGTAGTTCTACACTGGGGCTCATGCGCCCCTCGCCCTCCAAAACACACACGTGCACAGAACCAACACAAAAATACACATGTGCACACAAGGTACACACTTGCTGTATGAAGAGATCAGGTTAAGTGTCACTTAAAGGGGTTGGCCCCTTTCTGGTGCAACAAAATCCATTTCTGGTTGTATTCAATTTACAGAGGAATATTTGATCCTTATTTGTTGAGATTCATGACGAGAGGAAGGAATTGTTTGGTGGCTCTGATGAAGCCCTAGGCAGGTTATGAAGGTGTTCTAGTCATGCCCAGAGCACAGGCACAGGTGACCAGGATAAACACAGTGCTTGCTCCTCCAGAGGGGTACCTGACTAGGGCGAGCCCAAGTTCTGTTTAAAATTTCATGGTGGTATCCCCCATCGCACGACCTGCACTGTGCTTAGAAGGGACACATGCGCTGTGTGCGGATGAGGGACCGCAAGTGTATCCACTCATAGCAGGCGTGGGGTTCTTCCCCGGAGCACCACCTGTGTTAGGGGTAAGTGAGCTCCCAGTGTTCTTCGGGGGGGGTGCTGACAGAGAGGCCTGCCATCATAGATGTGATAGTGTCTACATCTGCGACAGCTCCTGCTGGATCTGCCTTGGGTCCTCCACAATTATTCTTCTGGGACGCACGAGTACCAGGTCCTCCCATTGTGACAATGACCTTGTCCCCTCCGTGTTTACTGACTGTCTGCTGGGCAGGTGGACCGCCGTTACTGGGAGGCACCGTGGAACTACATGTGGATGTGGCTCCAGGCACAGACACAGTGCTGCCACTTGTCACTGCGACAGAGGCAGTGTGGGCCGGCAAGCTGCAGGGGCTCTGTGGGGGGTGAACGCACATGTCTCTTGACACGCATGTGGCTCTTCCACATGGAGCGATTGGATTTTGTGTAGATGAGTCCTGGGAGCATTTACGGGTCCCAGGAACAGTTGAGTTTCCGTCTCTGGGAGGACCGTGGCCGTCTCCCACTGCTCCACCACCTGGGTTGTTGACAGTTGGCCCCTTGCTCAGCTTTGAGGAGACTGACATGCCTCCTGACACATCTGTCTTGTCCAGAGTGGTGGCTCTTTCATGTGAATCAGGTTTCCTTTGTAACGATGGGTCCAAGGTAGGTTTATGGCTGCCAGGAACAGCTGAAGCTCCATCTCTGGGAGGAGTGTGCCCGTCTCCCACTACTCCACCACCTGGGTTTTTGGGGGTTGGCCCCTTGCTGCTAGGATTAAAGGAGGTGGCTGCCTGATCTCTTGACTGGCACCTCTTCTCCCAGATGGCAACACATTCAGATGGGGGATGTTTTCTCTGCCTGGATAGGCCCCCAGTACACTTACCAGTCATGGAGACTGTAGAGTGTCCACCTGTGGGCATGCTGCTGTCTCAGCCCACTGCTCCACTAACTGGCAAAGTGGGTGGGCCCCCAGTGCCTGGATTTAAGGCAGAAGTAGCATGGTGTCCCAATGCTACCTGGGCCACAACAGTACTGCTGCTGGGTGGTGTCTTCTCAGATCCCGGAACCACTATGTAAGGTGGCACATGGGTGTCCCTGGACACAGGGGAGGAAGAGATGATGGAAGCCTGAGATGGAGATGTAGTGTCCATGGCTTCACTGTCAGAAGCTGAGTGGCAGTTTGCAGGAGGCTTCCCTACTGGAGTGGAGGTGACACCAGAACCCCCAAGGGGCAAGCTAGTGGAAACTGCTACACCTGGTGGTAAAGATGGAGGAACAGATGGGATTGGGGGCCTGGCAGGTTGGTCAGCCAAGCCCGCTGGAGCAGTAGGGACTTGCACAGTGTTCATGCTGGACGGGAGACAGTCAGCAGTCCCTGTTGCAAGTATGGAGAATGCAGGGGCAGGCAGAGGGTCCGAGCAGGCTGCTTTGATGTCTCTTCTGTCCCCCATGATGTTGTTCCTCTGACATGTGGTATTCTTCACGGTGTCCAGGTTTTTGTCCAGAGCTATGCGAAGAAGCTTAGGAGGTGGGGGCAACTCCCCGCGGCCCCACAACAGTGGCTGTGGTGGTGGCAGCGGCAGAGAAGGTGGCATGGATCCCTTCCATTTGCAGGCCCTGCTGCTGGCAGCTACGGGGGGCAAGGAGCTCCTTGATGACGTGTCTGAAGGCTCCTTAGTCTGTTTCTCTTTCTTGCCGACAGGCTGATGGTTTCCGCCCGACAATTCTTTGGTGGATGTCTCCTGCAGTGAGGGGCAGCATAGGGCTGGGTGGGAGAGCACGGCGGCATCTGTGTGAGGCACATCTCTGGCAGGGCCATGAGAGATGGTGACTGCATGGCTGTCAGGGGAGGAGTGAATCTGATCCTGGTGGGTGTCCTTCCTCCGACTGTCTTCTGAAGGACCAGGATGGAGGTCCAAAGGCGCAGGGCTGCGCTGCCTGGAGCTAAGTTCACTGGCCTCCAGGGGACGAGATGTTAACTGTATATCCCCGCAGCTATGGGGGGCTCTGCTCCCACCATCCCGCCCTTTGGTCTCCACAGGTTCCTCCATCTTTCCTGTGGGTTCTTTTTGGGTCTTCTCCTCCTTCCCATTTGGGCACGAAATTGGGAGGCCCCTGGATGGGACCGGCTCCGCAGCCCCCTCTCCAGTCTCTGATGGCAAACGCTGGAGTCGTAATTTGCGCCCTGGAGGAGGGATTCTGATGGCTCTGGAGTGCCCAAACATCACTGAATTACGAGAAGATAGGACAGGATTTTTTCAGAGGCTTACTCCAGTTAACCAAGGGGAGAATGCCTGGAGTGGTCCATGCAGCCTGCGGGATGGGGTACCGCCTCCTCGGCTCGATATGAAAGGTGGCCGGTAAAGGCCTACATACCTGGTAGAAGAGCCTGTGCCCAGGGTGCAGGGCAGGTGAAGGAGCAGCGGGGTGGCCCCTGCCAGGTGGTGGATGGGGATCACGGGCGGGGGGGCCCGATCCCGGCCAGGCAGGGGACGGTGGCGGCGGAGTGGGAGACGTAGACTTTTACTAAGGAGATTGCCCATAGTGAGCTCGTTGTGCACCCAACGATCGCGAGGTTGGAGTCTAGAGCCCCTCCGGAGCTTCCCACTCCTCTCGAGGTCAAACACGCACTGAGTCTGAGCGGCCCAGCCTGGCCCTAGTGATGCATCCCTGGGACACGTCACAAAGAAGGACATGTCACAAAGAAGGGCGCGCACGCGCAGTGCCGCAAGAGACCCCAGCACAGGGCAAAGAGGAGGCCCCAGAGACCCGCCGGTCAGGCTCCAGTCCTGGGACTTTCGGTCGCCAGTGGCGGGGTATAGGCTGCCTGCTGCCCTTGGTCAGTGCGCCCGTTGTCGTGTGTGGACAACCAGCAAGGCCACAGCGTGGGGACTGTAGGTGAGTGCCGTGGTTGTCGGGCCCCTCATCGCCTCGGTGTGTGTCTCCAGCCCTCCCCCACCAAGAAAGATGAGTGCGGGGGGGCTCTCAAAGCTGCAAGGGAGTGGCCCGCTGCCCCTGGACCGTCTCTGCTTCCCTGCGAGGCTTTGAGCCAGCTGCATCTTCGCTGGGGCTGCCCAGGCTTTCAGCATCGCCCTCCAGACGGCGGCAGTTTCCAAGTGGTCGCCAAACCCTAACCTGACCGGATGCTGCGCCTCACGACCTCCCTTCCTGGCACGCAGGTTCTTGCTTTCTTCCTTTTGAGGAATTTGGCAAAACAGCATTTACAGTTTAGATGCCCCTCAGGTCACACAGGTGGTGGTGGTTTAGCTGGGATTCAAGCCCAGGGTAGTGACTCCCAGAGCTCTTACTCTGAACTGTGGTGCCTCCTTACCGTATATGCACCACGTGTTACCATCTTGTTCTTTTTCCTAGTTCTTAGGGTACTTAGCAGGTGCCATATTTACAGTAAGGAGAGGCACTGCCCAGGACCAGGCCTTCGTTGGACAAAAGCTCAATTCATAAAATAATCGGGACCACAATGGGTTCTGGTCTCAGAAGATGTAGGTCATGGACCACCAGTGGTAAGCATAGTACCATCCCACATTTGTAACTGAGCCTTGCAGCCCAGATTTTCTCTTTGGTCAACTCGAAAGAATCCAAATACATTAGATTTATGTAAAGACTATATGTAAAAATAGAAGAGATTATATTCTAGATACGTTGTGATTTCCCTGGAGGAAATTCACCTATAGATTATTTCATATGGATTAGAAGCCAGTTTCTCTGGCCTTCTAGGAATATGTCTGGTATGGCCTCTCACTAATCTCCAGAAAGCAAGTATGTCATTTACTGTAGATTAAGAGTGGAGCAATGTATTGGATTAAAGAAAGGTCAACACAATTTGGTCGCTGTGAGCATGCCAGCCATGTTCATTTTTCACCTCATAT